>CM077655.1:4656695-4779195 GCA_039707465.1 Rhabdophis nuchalis
TTCTTTCTTTCTTTCTTTCAGAACATAAGAACATAAGAATAGCCTTGCTGGAAGAGGCCACAGCCCTTCCAGTCCAGCCTTCTGTCTCCCACAGTGGCTCACCATTGGCTTCAGGGTCTTCCCAAGCAGATGTCTTCACCTGCTTGTGATTCCCTGCAAATGGCATTGAGAGACATCCTGCCTATCTCTCCAACCCGGAGGGTGTCCTTAGGCATCCCTCATGATAGCCATTAATACCCTTGTTCTCCATGAACTCCTCTCATCCTTTCTTTCTTTCTTTCTTTCTTTCTTTCTTTCTTTCTTTCTTTCTTTCTTTCTTTCTTTCTTTCTTTCTTTCTTTCTTTCTTTCTTTCTTTCTTCCTTCCTTCCTTCCTTCCTTCCTTCCTTCCTTCCTTCCTTCCTTCCTTCCTTCTTTCTTTCTTTCTTTCTTTCTTTCAGAACATAAGAACATAAGAATAGCGTGATTGGAAGAGGCCACAGCCCATCCAGTCCAGCCTTCTGTCTCCCATAGTGGCTCCCCATTTGCTTCAGGGTCTTCCCAAGCAGATGTCTTCACCTGCTTATGATTCCCTGCAAATGGCCTTGAGAGATCTCCTGCCTATCTCTCCAACCCGGAGGGTGTCCTTAGGCATCCATCATGATAGCCATTGATACCCTTGTTCTCCATGAACTCCTCTCATCCTTTCTTAAAGGTGTCGAGGCTGACAGCTGTCACCCCTTCTTCTGGCAGGGAGTTCCATAGACTAGTGATCCTCTGGGTGAAAAAGTCCTTCCTCTTATTTGTTGGAGGTCTAGCTTCCAAAAGTTTCATGGAGGGCCCCTGAGTTCTAGTGTCGTGTGATAGGGAAAACAGTTTTTCCTTTTCTACTTTGTCCACACCGTGCATGATTTGATAGACTTCAATCAGGTCGCCTCTCAGGCGCCGTCGTTCTAGAGGGAAGAGGCCCAGCCGTTGCAGCCTCAGATGGTAAGGATGGTTACTTAGCAACTGCAGTGATTCCCTGAACCACTAGGGCAAGAGTGGTCGTAAAATGGGTCGCAAAACTCACTTAAGAAACACCTCGCTTAAGAACCCGAAATGCTGGGCTCCACTGCGGAATCCTTGTGTTGTGGCTTCTCGTGAGTGTATTTGTGACCAAGAGAGCCAGAATCTCTTTAAGAGACTGACATGTTGTTGTTTCAAGTGTGAGCTGTGACCTTCCTTTCGGATAAGGGACGTTGCTTTCGGTAATTGCTCTTTCCTTGTTTTATCTCGCGCAAGCCTTAGATTGAAGGATTCACCAAGGATTGGTAAGCATATATTTTCCCCCTCCCTTCCGAAAACCCCATTTTCAATCCATATAGATTCTCATGTCTTTTCTTTCTGTCTCAATGCCTTTGTGAACCGGAATTGCAGCGTTTGTATTTCCGCTCAGCATTATTTATTTACTTATTAGTTTTTGATGCCGCCCTACTCCCGAAGGACTCAAGGCGGTGTACAGCCGAAGTAAAAGAGATATATAAAAGTTAAAAACAGTTTGAAAAAAAAACATATTAAATCATTTGGCCTCTCCTAAGTTTTAAAAAAACCAAACAAACCCCCATTCAAATTAATAAAAAAAAATCATATTTAAAAATTCATATTTATGCCAGCCCGGCTTTGTTGGAAAAGAAAGGTTTTGAGAGCACGGCGGAAGGTGCGTAGGTCAGGGGCAATTCGTTCCAGAGGACAGGGGCTCCCACAGAGAAGGCTCTCCCCCTGGGTATCGCCAGTCGACATTGTCTAGCCGACGGCACCATGAGGAGACCCTCTCTATGGGAGCCTACTGGCCGGTGGGAGGCTCTCGGTGGCAGAAGACGATCTTGTAAGTACCCAGGTCCTAAGCCATGGAGCACTTTAAAGATAGTAACCAACACCTTGAATCGCACCCGGGAAACCACCGGAAGCCAGTGTAGCTCATGCAGGAGGGCTGTTACATGGGAGCGTCGCGTCGCCCGCATAATTACTTGCGCGGCCACATTCTGGGTGCTCTTCAAGGGGAGCCCCATGTAGCATGGGAGTGAAATCATCATCTTTTTACACCACGTGATGGGACAGATCGTGGAAAATCAGAAGTATCTTAACACTGAACTGTAAGTTTTGCTATGAAGAATGCCTGATAACTTGATCTGAAAGAGGTTCCTTAGCGTGGAGTTAACTGCATACTTCCAGCAAGCCTACAGTGCCCGAGGCAGAACAGTAAAAACATGATGATTTCACTCCCATGCTGAGCGGAGATACACACACACACTACTATTCCGGTTCACAAAGGCATTCAACACTGACCGGCTATAAACATTGCACGCGGGCAAAATGTCCCCAGTGGCCAATCAGGAACATAGAGATATGAAACTACATTTCCCATAAGGCAGTCTCTGCCTACCTTTCCCATGAGGTAGTTTCTTAAAGGAGACAGTTCTTAATTCCTACACTAGCTATACCCCGCTGGGGCAGCGCAGCCCCTCCTCTGGAATTTTAAACTTGTTCCTCCCCACTTCCGCATCTAAGTCCTTGGATTAAAAAAAACAACAACCTGTATTTTAAAAAAAGCACTTAAAAAAATAAGAAGGGCAGGCAGCATGCCCTGGGGCCTTCACTGTTTGCAGAATTCCCGGAGAGGCAGAGAAACCGATCTCGGTTGCAGCCGGAATTATCCTGAAGTCACGAGTCAATGGTTTCAAATCACACCTCAACCTTTTGGTGGGCATTTCCGCCCCACGGGAAGTTCTGCACTCAGAAAGAGGCGGCTTCTACAAGAAGCCACTTCTTCTCGCAGCTGATCTTCGGAGCGACTAGTACGCCCGTACCGGCCCGAACCGGCCGAATCCCACCTCTGATGCCCAAGCATAGAGAACCACAGGCCTGTTTTTTTTCAAAAAGAGAAAGACAACCGCACCCCCAGGTTTGTGAGAGCAGGGTGGCTGTTGAAAAAGAATAGGATGTTTTACTTGCGAGGGCCGAAAACAGCCAGACAATGTTGTGTCACAGGATCTCTTCCTCTGTAAATCTCATCTCCCCCAAACCTGGGATTTTGGAGCCCAGCAGGGACTCCCTATTTGCACGGGATCTTATGCCGACATTCAGTTTTCTGGGGTGTCTCTTCTTCTGTCCCGCTGACGTGTTTTTGCTTTGCTTCATCCCTTCAAACCAAACATCCAAATCATACGCTCCCGCTTCGCTTCGCTTTTCCGCATGTTTCCACATCCTCCTCTTTCATCTGCCATCATCCCGCTGGCTCTGTTTCATTTCCCTCAGTGGCTTTTCCCGGGACTCCCATCGTCCGACGGGCAAGCACATACGAACCACTTTCTTTGACTCCTGGGCCTAATCCAGCTCCCTCTTCCTCTTCCTCATCCACACCCCGTCCCTTCCAGGAAGCAAAAGTAGCGGCTCGAACCGAAGCAACAGCGAGAACAGCCGGCGGCGGGAGAAGGACCGCAAGTCAGCAGGCGGCGGCGGCAGCAGCAGCGGCGGGTCGGACCCAGCCACCTGGAGCAGGGGTGGGGGGAGCGCCCTGCGGCACGAGCGGCCCCCCAGCCAACTTAGCCACCGCAGCCACATCTCGGCCACCCACAGCGAGAGGAGTCCTCGCAGCCACCACTCGTATGGCCCTCCGGGCGGGCTGCCTTCTCTGGGGCATTTCCCCAAGCTGGGAGGCAAACTCTACGCCGTCAGTGGGCCGCCCGGAGGCCCCCCCGTGCGGGAACTTAGCTCCGTCCCTCCCGAACTGACCGGGAGCCGCCAGTCCTTCCAGAAAGCCATGGGGAACCCATGCGAATTCTTCGTGGACATCATGTGAAGAGAAGTGCCTTTCTTTCTAGAGTCCGTGCAGAAGGGTTCTTGTTCTGTCAACAGACTGTCCCGGGACCTTTTTCGGGTTTTGTTTTGGTTTTTTTTCGTTCAAAGCAATGGGCAAAGAGAGTGACGCCCCCCCCCACACCCTTCCCACTCCCCCCTCCACCTTGACAATCTTTTGCATGTCATGCCCTTCTGACTCTTGATTGTGTTTTGCCAGCCAACGGGGGTGTGGAGGGTGGTAAGCGATTCCAGGAGGTTAAATCCTCCAATCGGGCTATATTTTGTCCTTCCCTTCCTTTCCCCCCTCCCCCCTATTCTTCCCTTCTGTTTTTTCTGAATGTGATTGATAGATGTTCTCTCCAGATCGAGTCTCTTCGGGGAGCTTTGTTACGCCTGGCACCTTTTTCTCAGTGCAATTTTACTGTCTTCTCCTCGGTTTAACCGAGGGATCCTCGTTTTATATCCTCGTTTCGAACGAAACAAAAACAACAGCAGCAACAACGAAAGCAACACGGCAGTTTTCCAGTCCTGCGTATTTTGCACCTTTAAAAAATATATAAATATATATATTCCGATTCCTTTCTTTCCAGCCTTGTGGGAAATAAAAGACTTACAACGAGGAGGTGGGCGATGACATTGGATTGAGTCCAGGTTCATTTTATTTTTTTAACCCCGTTGCAACGATGGGTGAATTCTCTCTCCGTAGGCCTCTTTCCTACTTCCTTTGGGCTAATTTTCATTCAGGGTTTTCTTTGTACCTGCTCAGCCTTTCCCCTTAAGAAGGGAAAACCCTTGTGGGTTTTTGTTTTTTTTTAGAAACTCAACGGGCTAAATTTCTCCTCCGAACCCATGATAGGTTGCTTATTTTACACCTTGGAAGAAGATTCTGGTGGTTGTAAGGGCTTTTATTGCCAAGTGGTGTTCCATCCATCCATCCCTCTCCATGCTCCAGACAGAGAAGACTGCTGCCTTTGTCGGTCACACACCCTCAATTGTGTCTTGTCACTCTTTTGCCACAATTTTACTTTCCTTTTTGAGACCAACCCTTCCCTACGGCGTAATTAAACTCCCCTTTGGTTGGAGGTTTTTAAAGAAGAGATTGGGGCAACCATCTGTCTGAAATTTAACAGATGAGCAGAGTGGGAAGGGACCTTGTAGGTCATCTAGTCCAACCCCCCCCACCCAAGCGGGAGACCCTACACCATTTCTGACAAGTGGCAGTCCAGTCTCTTCTGGAAAGTCTCAAGCTCCCACAACTTCTGAAGGCTCCATTGGTTGTAGGCTTTCCTTCCTTGAATATTTTCCTTCCTTGAGCAAGGGGTTGGACTAGAAGACCTCCAAGGTCCCTTCCAACTCTGTGATTATCTGGCTGTTTGGCTAGCTAAATGGTCCATTTGGAAAAGCATCTTTTTTGGGGGTGGGGGGGAAGATGCTCCTGTTTTCAGAGAAGATTTGTCCCCAGTTGAGATCCTTTCCTTTGACACCTGGGTTGTGCGTTGCAAACAGCACAACACACAAACACACAGGCGCACTACCCAGGTTTCTAAGTGGGATGTCAAGAAAGGGATGGTTTTAACAGATTAACCGAGTGTTGGAAGGGACCTTGCAGGTCATCTAGTCCAACCCCCTGCCCAAGCAGGAGACCCGACGTCTGCCTCTACCTAGGATCGAACTCACAACCTCCCGATTGGGAGGCGAGAGAGCTCCACCTCTAGGCCACAGCAGCCGATAATTTGTTGACGTTAGGAAAATTCTGCCTTTCCCCCCAATTTTACACTTCGGTGGCTGCCTTTTTGCATCTGGATAGTGTTTGCAGTTTATGTGTCCCTCCCCACCCAGTGGTTGGGTTTCAAATTTTTTAGAACCTACTCTGTAGGTGTGGCCTATTTTGTGGGCGTGGCTTGGCAGTCATGTGACAGGGTGGGAGTGGCCACCTTTTAAAATGTGGTGAAACTCATTTAACAACGCTCTTGCTTAGCAACCAAAATTTTGGACTCAGTTGTGATGATAAATTCTTTCTTTCTTTCTTTCTTTCTTTCTTTCTTTCTTTCTTTCTTTCTTTCTTTCTTTCTTTCTTTCTTTCTTCTTTCCTTCCTTCCTTCCTTCCTCCTTTCCTTTCCTTTCCTTTCCTTTCCTTCCTTCCTTCCTTCCTTCCTTCCTTTCCTTTCCTTCCTTCCTTCCTTCCTTCCTTTCTTCCTTCTTTCCTTCCTTCCTTTCCTTTCCTTCCCGTTGGGTCACTGGCAGCGGCGGGCCAGATTTACTTCCAGGTACGTCGGTGGAACCCCCTCTCACTGGTTCTCTAAATTTCACCAACCGGCTCTCGCGAGTAGGTGCGAGCCTGCAGAAACCCACCACTGCCCACACCCTTTAATGCTCCGAATTAAGAACATTTCATTGAGGGAGGTGTTTGCATTGATCCTGGTTTTCTGAAAGGCCAATCCAAGTAGGAAGGAAGGAAGAGGGAGGGGTGTAGGAAGGGGGACAAAGTCCTTCGCTCTTTGGGTGACGTGATCATCGCCTGCACAAGTTTGATCTACAGCGGGAGAAACGGTGAAAAGGCAGAGAAGGGGGGGAGAGAGAGAGGGAGGGGGAAAGAGGAGTCTTGTTACAGATTTCCAGATGCCAGCCAGCCCTCGGTGCCCTTCCCCTAAGGCAGGGGTCTGCAAAGTCGGCTCTTTTAAGACTGGTGGACTTCAACTCCCAGAATTCCCCAGCCAGCTATGCTGGGTGGGGAACTCTGGGAGTTGAAGTCCACCAGTCTTAAAAGAGCCGACTTTGCAGACCCCTGCCCTAAGGGGACTCCATTCCGTGCCTCCCTCCAACGCTGACCCTTGGAGACAGGAGAGTGATGCGAAGGCAGCCCTGTAGGAACGTGGCAGAGATTCCCCACGGGTGGTCCCTTTCGCAGGATGGGGATGATGGGAATTAGAGGGCACCAACCGGCTGAAGGCAGCTCTTCCATCACACCTATGTATGTCGATCCAAAGGCAGGTAATTGGGTCTGGATGGCTCTCCAAGCACTTGTAGATTTCCCCCCCCAGATCTGGTAATCAAAGGAAATCCTTCAAGGTAGCTAGGGAATCTATTCCCAACTGCGGACCCACTTTGCTTCTTCAAATCTCTCTCTGTCTCCCTGCGGTCTCTCTCTCCTCTCTCGCTTTCTTTCTTTCTTTCTTTCTTTCTTTCTTTCTTTCTTTCTTTCTCTCTCTCTCTCCCTCTCGCTTTCTCTCTCTCTCTCTTTCTTTCTCTCTCTCTCTCTCCTTCTCCCTCTCCCTCTCTCTTTCGCTTTCTCCTTTCTGTCTTTCTTTCTCTCTCTCTCTCCCTCTCCCTCTCTTTCGCTTTCTCCTTTCTCTTTCTTTCTTTTTCTCTCTCTCTCTCTCCCTCTCTCTTTTGCTTTCTCCTTTCTCTTTCTTTCTTTCTTTCTTTCTCTCTCTCTTTCGCTTTCTCCTTTCTCTTTCTTTTTCTTTCTTTCTTTCTTTTTCTTTCTTTCTTTTTCTTTCTTTCTTTCTTTCTTTCTTTCTCTTTCTCTCCCTCTCTCTCTGCAGTCTTTCCTCTTTCTTTCTCTCTTTCTCTCTTTCACTTTCTCTCTCCTTTCTTTCTTTCTCCCTCCCTCTCCCTCCCCCCCTCTATGCGGCCTGTCACTCCTCTCTCTTTCATTTTCTCTCTCCTTTCTCTTTCTTTCTCTCGCCTTTCTTTTTCTCTCTCTTCTCTTTCTTTCTCCCCCTCCCTGCTCTCTTTCACTTTCTCTCTCCTCTTTTTCACTTTCTCTCTCTTTTCTCTCTCTTTCTCCAGTCTCCCCCCCCCTCCGATTTCTCTCTCCTCCCTCCCTTCCTCCCTCTCTCTCTCCCTCTCCCTTCCTCCCTCTCTCTCTCCCTCTCCCTCCCTCCCTCTCTCTCTCCCTCTCCCTCCCTCCCTCTCTCTCTCTCTCACACAGTTTCTCTCTCTCTATAATCCTCTGTGGTAGTTAAGGTGAAACAGGTCCCCTTGGCTGACTGGCTATTATTATTTTTTTAAACAATTCTGGCTACTACTTGGATTTTAACAGCTAATGTCAAACAAATGTTTCTATTGGAATAAATTTTATTGGCTGGTTTATCTTGCTGGGCTGGCATAATCCAATATAATCGTGCATAGAAGCTAGTCCTCATGAATTCACTGAAGCAAGCATGTTTTCAGCCTACTGATTCAGACCCAGTTTGGAAAAGATGCCTTTCCCCTTTTAAAATCTTTTGCCACATTCTCCTTTTCTGCCTTAGAGGGATCCCTAACCCCCCAAAAGTTTTACACCTACCTGGGATGAGATAAAACAGCCATCTTTTGTGGGCGTGGTCTTCTGTCTGCCTTCAGTGGCTAAGACTCGTCGATCAGAAAGGTCGGCAGTTCGGCGGTTCGAATCCCTACGTCCTGCTCCATCGGTTGTAGGTTTTCCTTACTTAAATGTTGACAACTTAAATGTTGTAGGGTTTCCTACCTGAGCAAGGGGCTGGATTAGATGACCTCCAAGCAGGGGTGGGTTTCTGCAGGCTCGCACCTACTCGCGAGAGCCGGTTGGTGAAATTTAGAGAACCGGTGAGAGGGGGTTCCACCGGCGTATCTGGAAGTAAATCTGGCCCGCCGCTGCCAGTGACCCAACGGGAAGGAAAGGAAAGGAAAGGAAGGAAGGAAGGAAAGAAAGAAAGAAAGAAAGAAGGATGGAAGGAAGGAAGGAAGGAAGGAAGAAAGAAAAAGAAATTATCATCACAATTGAGTCCAACATTTTGGTTGCTAAGCAAGAGCGTTGTTAAATGAGTTTCCCCACATTTTAAAAGGTGGCCACTCCCACCCTGTCACATGACTGCCAAGCCACGCCCACAAAATAGGCCACACCTACAGAGTGGGTTCTAAAAAATTTGAAACCCACCCCTGCCTCCAAGGTCCCTTCCAACTCTGTTACCGTTAACTGTTCCCGTTCATCCTTCCCGTTGCCAAAGTAACGAGCCCGTTTTGGGCCTGGAGAAAACATTGAAACTGGATTATTTTGCATTTGCTCCTTCTTCCCCTTTAAAGTTGCATTTTACCGGACAGTACGGAATAATGTCAAAGGAAGATCTTAATTCTAATCGGGGATTAGAATGACACATACAGAATTTTATGTACAGTAGAGGGGAGAAAAAATGGAAGTAAATGAGATTAAAGGCAGGACATGAAATCCCTGCCCACCAATCAATCAATCAATCAATCAATCAATCAATCAATCAATCAAATTTTTATTTATATAACCGCATCCTCTCCCCAAGGGGACTCGGAGCGGTGCACAGGGAAAAATTAAAATACTATAAAAATATATATACATAAAACAAATACGATGGATAAAAACGAATTAAACCGAAATTGTCCCTGCGCTAAAATCCCCTCAATTTAAATTATACTAAAAAACCCCTATCAAAAGACGGAAGACTAACCTAGGCCGGCCAAGCAGAAAAAGTGTGTTTTCAATTTTTGACGGAAGGAGCGGAGGTCCGTGGTTGTTCTGATTTCGGGGGGAAGGTCGTTCCAGAGGGCCGGGCCCGCCACAGAGAAGGCCCTTCCCCTGGGCGTCGCCCGCTGGCATAGCCTAGTGGACGGCACCCGGAGGAGTCCCTCTCTGTGGGAGCGAATCGGCCACAGGGATGTATGAGGCAGGATCCGATCTAAAATAGCTTAACGTTGGGGCATCGTACCCAAGATTGTGTTCTCGATGATGTGTGAATGGCCCGCTCCCCTTATTTCTAATATCACCTTCCTTTTTCCCCCCCCTGAATTTTGGGGAGGGCTTCTTTGTAGATATTGTACGGAAAACTCCAGTTGTCTGTATAGTTAATATATAGCTGCTTATGTGTAAATGCTATTTTAAACTCTAAAAGAAGCTTTTACTTTTATGTGACAAATGCACTTTCGTGATTTTTCTTCATTGGTGGTGGCAACATTTTATTCCGAGATATTATATATATATATATATATATTTCTTTTGGTCTCTGTCTTTTATTGGCTTGCTCCATGATCTCCATGCAACTCCAGCAGCAGATTCGGACAGTGAGGAGGGTTGGGGAGGAAGATGGGCCAGTCCTGGAGTCTGGGGAAGGCTCTTGAGGAGGGCTCTGTGTCGGAGGCAGAGAGGGGGACCAAGGCCCTCTGGGAGTTATGTGGTGCCTCCGGAGCCTCCCGAGTCAGACAGCAGCGAGGCAGAGGAACAGGGGGAGCCTGCTCCCAGGGCATGCATGCGCAGAGCTGCCAGAAGGCAAGAACAGTTAAGGCAAAAGGGGCGACTTGGGAGTAAGGCTTGGAGGTGATTGGCCCCTCCCATAGGACATAAGCGCCGGAAACTCAAAGACTAGCTAGCTGGGGCACAGGTGCGTTTTTCAGGCTGTTTTCTGGGTTTAGGGGCCGTTTTCCAGCAATTTTTGGGGCCAAAAATGGCTTGTTTTTTTGGCTGTTTTCTGGCACTCCGGTGTCCGTGCAGACCAGCTTGCTGGAAACCAGAAGAGCAGCTGGCGATGTGCCCACAGAGAGGGCTGTGCGTGCCACCTCTGGCGTGCATATTCATAGGTTCCCCATCATGGCTACAGGGCAAATATCAAGGTCCCGAAAATCCCAAACATCTGGGACATGCGAACAAGGATACAATACAATACAATAGCAGAGTTGGAAGGGACCTTGGAGGTCATCTAGTCCAACTCCCTGCCTAGGCAGGAAGCCCTATACCATTTCAGACAAATGGCTATCCAAAATCTTCTTAAAGACTTCCAGTGTTGGGGCATTCACAACTTCTGGAGGCAAGCTGTTCCAGAGGTTAATTCTCACTGTCAGGAAATTTCTCTTCAGTTCTAAGTTGCTTCTCTCCTGGATTAGTTTCTACCCATTGCTTCTTGTTCTGCCTTCAGGGGCTTTGGAGAATAGTTTGACTCCCTCTTCTTTGTGGCAACCCCTCAGATATTGGAAGACTGCTATCCTGTTTCCCCTGGTCCTTCTTTTCATTCAACTAGACATACCCAGTTCCTGCAACTGTTTTAGCCTCCAGTCCCCTAATCCTCTTTGTTGCTCTTCTCTGCACTCTTTCTAGAGTCTCCACGTCTTTTCTACATCGTGGCGACCAAAACTGAATGCCGTATTCCAAGTGTGGCCTTCCCAAGGCCTTATAAAGTGGTATCAACCCTTCACGTGATCCTGATTCTCTCCCTCTGTTGATGCAGCCTAGAACTGGGTTGGCTTTTTTGGCAGCTGCTGCCCACGGCTGCCTCCTATTTAAACGGTTGTCCACTAGGACTCCAAGATCCCTTTCACAGTTACTGCTATTGAGCAAGGTCCCACCTATACTGTCCCTGTGCATTTCGTTTTTGTTGCCTAAATGTAGAACCTTATAATGGGGTGATGTCAAGCATGCATCAAATGATGAATCTCGGTGTCCGAAACGCTTAAATCTATGTCCCTAATGTCATATGTTGCACTGCTGGAACATTCTGCTCGCCTTGTCCATGGTCCAGGGGACTCGACTGGTATTTCCACCCCTCCCCTCTCTCTCCCCCAGGCTGACAAGATGAGGCTTGCTCAGATATATACTCCTTGGAATGCTCATCTCCTAAAAGGCTAGGAAAGTCGTTTGGCGTGGGGTGAAGATGGAGAGAAAGGGCCCTTTCCCCACTAATTTTGTTTCCGGCCATCTTCCAGCTGCCGCAACTCCAGGAAAAAAAAAAAGAACACATCTGTTTCCAGCTGCAGCCAGGGACGTTTATTTCAGGCCGAGCAACGCAAGCGGTAAGGGCAAGATAGGATACATCCAGGCTCAAAGGGGCCAACCTCCTGATAGGGCACCCCAAAACAAAGAACTTGTCATTGAAACAGACCGGAGGTAGAAAATATTTTAAAAAAATAAGACTGGCACCAAGAAAGAAATACAACAGGGAATCTTTCCCAAAACACTGTGACAACAATATTAACAATAATAATAATAATCCCACTTTGGAAAACACACACACAGAAACAAACTTTCCATCGGATTGTCTTCGTATCGGAGGTACAGCGACGGCCTGAATCTCTGCCCAATTTTAGTGTTTTGGAACTGGTGTTTTGGAATGGCGTGGAAGACGTAGGATCTTCCCCTTGCTACTTCCCTTTAAAATCAAACAACCCTCGCAGGCAGAGATTCAGGCCGTCATCAGGAAAGGGGAAGAGGGGCTCCGATTTTTAGGGGTGAGCCTAAACTCACCCTGAGAACCGAAGGAAGCGGCGGCGTAAAGTTAAGAGCAGCACGGTTGCAAAAGAAGGAATACTGGCTTTAAATACTGCCCTGGCTTTGAAAGAAGCAGGGGTAGATTTCTTCAAAGCTTAGTGTTGCCCTAGCCTCCTCTTCCTCTTCCTCGGTGCGCTAGCTGCCTCAAGTTGCAAGGATGGACAATAAATATTGACATGGGTTTTTTCCAGATCTGCAAGGAAATGGAAAGTGTCAAGTCACTGGCGGATTCTTTGTTTTGCTTTCTCTTTGGGCCCATAAATACAGGCAGCCTTTCCTTTCCTTCGTCTCTTGGCACAGCTGTCGGAGCGCTTGATTGGCGGGGGGGGGGGGGGGGTTGGGTTGGGTGTGCGGCGATAATCCAGCTGTCAAGGAAAAGGGGTGAAGCCCTAAGGAGAGTCTTGATTGTCTCGCTTGGTTGGCTTTGCGTAGGAGGCTTTCGTGAAAGTCGAGACTTAAGCGCATTGCCCAAGGTAAGCGGGAGAGCGGTTAGAGATGGGTGAAGACGTGTTAGGAGACGACAAGAAGGATGGCGGGGATGAGGATGGCAGAAAAGGCGTTTCCGATGTACACGGTCATTTCATTTATTTGATTTATATACCGCCCTTCTCCCTCTCGGGACAATAAAAAGAGGAAGTGGGATGGTCTTCAGGGCGTGCGTTTCGGTGGCTGAGCGATGGCGCAACGGCGAAGCAACCAGCGTATGGATAATCTCAGGATCCTTTCCCACACCTATCCTTGACAAAGAGTCTCAAGAGGTTTCAGCTAAATCCCCAGCCTTAAAGAGAAGATTTTTCACAGGGTTTCGGGCACCGCCTCCTCCTCCTGTAGATTGAGCAAGAGGATCAAGCGGTGAGATTTTTGCGGGGCATGCCTTTCTCAAGCAGCTTCTGCTGTTAAGAGCTGCTTTCAGGATGTTGTTGGGCTAGAGCTCCCAGCACCCTTTCCATCCCTGGGACGGGCAGGTAAGGCTCAGGAGGAAGGCTCCATTGCTTTTTAAGACAGAGGTCAGCAAACCACGGCTCTGGAGCCGCATGTGGCTCTTTCATCCCTCTGCTGTGGCTCCCTGTCACTCGAAATATGTCTCACAACTGCCAATTTGCGACACCCACCGGTATGCGATTTATTGAGCTTTTTCAACGCTCTGCAGGTTTTGTGGCTCCCGGTGTTTTCGGTGGGAAAAGGATCCAAATGGTTCTTTGAGTGTTTAAGTTTGCCGACCCCTGCTTTAAGCGATCTCACGATAGTCAGAATCATCCGTGTTTCCCCAGCTCTCTTTAACTGTTAGCTAGAGACAAACCCTTGTCAAAGGCATTTCTTAGTGTTGGGAAACACCCCCCGCCCCCATCGCATGCTTGATTGTGGGTGGGAAGGGGGTGGCTCAACCAAACCCAGGCAAGGCCGCCCCGAGTCCCTTCGGGGAGAGGGGTTGGTCTAGAAATCCAATAAATAAATAAAATAAAGGCAAGTTGTTCAGCTCACGCGCCTCCTTCACGCCTAAGTAATGTCTCTCCCGCTCTGTTTCCACCTGCGCTTTAAAAAAAACCTTTTTTTCAAGGTTAATTGGATTGGGATCAAGCTGCACTTTCATGCCATGCCACCTCTGGCGTTTTGATTGAGTTGATTGATGGATGGATTGACAGAGCAGAAAGGGGAAACTTTGCCACGCTTCCAAAGTTGTGCGTCAACATGGGAAGGAGTGGGTTGCGATGGCGGGCTGCAGGAGGAAGCAGGAGGAAGCGAGGGAAGAAAAGGAAGGAAGGAAAAAGAAAGAGGGAGGGATGGGAGGAAAAAGGGAGGGAAGGGAGAAAGAAAGAGAAAGAAAGAAAGAGAAAAAGAAAGGAAGAAAGGAAGGAGAAAAAAGGGAGGGAAGAGAGAAAGAAAGAGAAAGAAAGAAAGAAAAAGAAAGAAAGAAAGAAAGGAAGGAAGGAGAAAAAAGAGAGGGAAGGGAGAAAGAAAGAAAGAAAGAAAGGAGGGAAGGAAGAAAAAAGATAGGGAAGGGAGAAAGAAAGAAAGAGGGAGGGAGTGATGGGAGAAAAAAGGGAGGGAAGGGAGAGAAAGAAAGAAAGATAGCTAGATAAAAGAGAAGGAGGGAGGGAGGGAAAAAGGAGAGGGAGGAAGGACCACAAACCTGGCACTAGACACAGGTCTAGAAAAGAGAAGGAAAAAAAGAAAGGAAAGAAAGAAGGAAAGAGAGAGAGAGGAAGAAGGAAAGGAAAGAAAGGAAAGAGAAAGAAAGGAAGGAAGGAAGGAAGGAAGGAAGGAAGGAAGGAAGGAAGGAAGGAAGGAAGGAAGGAAGGAAGGACTGGATGAATCCCTGGATCAAAGCTTTCGGGAGGAGGAAAATGGGCAGGAACACAGCGTTCGGATTGGGGAAAAGGCATAAAGGCTTTTATATCTTCAGTGCTAGAACCCCAGGCAGAGGGATGGCTTGAAGGCCTCGTAGCTTCCCAAGAAGAAACCTGATTGATAAGAGCAGGAGATGATTTTTTCGAGGAGATCTGGGAGGAGGGGCTGCAGCCGGAGGGAGAGCAGAGCCCCACCAGTTCCCGACTCAGCTCCGGCCGCCCTCAGGGGAGCTCGAGCAGCTTGTGCTCGGCGTAGAGGTTCTCCGTGATCTCGTAGACCTTGCTGATGTAAGGCAGAGCCTCGCCCAGCATCTCAATGGCCGCCTCGGTGCTGCCCACCCGCATGTTCTCCAGGAAGGCGTCGCGGGTGGGCAAGGCGTAGAAGGCCATGGTGGCCGCCTTGCGGATGATCCAGGGGTGGTAGTTGGCCAGCGAGGCGTTGTAGGAATCCGTGCACAACGTCGACGTCTTGGAAGTGGCGCTGCTAGTCCTCAGGCCCTCCAGAAACAGGTGCAGCCAGCGCAGGGCCCGGTGCAGGCGAAGGATAGTTCGGCAGCCCGAGGCAGGGTAGGTGCCAGGCTCCCTCAAATCCACCAGCCGATTGGCCAGCTCGTAGTTCACCATGGCCTGGACGGTGACGTAATCCTCCCGCCTCTCGTTGGCACGGAAGTTCTCCATGATCTGGATTTTGGTCACGGCATCTTTGGAGATGAAGGAGAAGATTGGCCCCATGGTGTTTAGAAACCTCCAGGGAGAACAAGAAAGAAGGAAACTATTAGAACGGGCAGAAATGAATAGACTGACATGAGCCATTAAAGAGAAAGAGGAAACTGAGCATTATTATATGATTGGGGAAGTGTTTTACCAATGGTTGGAGGGACAGAAAACAAAAAGGAGTTTGGAAATGGAAGAAAGCTTAAAAAAATAAGTAGATAATACACTTAGATTAAAGATCTAAAACAGAGGTTCCCAAACTTGGTAACTTTAAGACTTGTGGACGTCAACTCCCAGAATTCTGGGAGTTGAAGTCCACAAGTCTTAAAAGTTGCCAGGTTTGGGAACCTCTGATCTAAAACAATGAGTATGTGTCTGATATGAATAACGATGCTTAAAACGTCGATATATTATTACTAGAAGATAGTAAGAAGAAAAATGGAGTGCTTTATAATGTTAAAAACGCTCGATATATTATCACACTAAACTTAGGGAAATAATGTTAACATGAAATGCGAACGATGTGGCCAAAGAGGAACCGGATGCTTGTACCCAGAATGCACACTGCAGAAGGAAAGATGGAATGTTTATTTGTGTAATTGAAAAATAATAAAACTCTTAAAACCAAAGAAAAGAAAAACAAAGATGCCATGATAAAGTAATGGGAACAGATGCCCCCTTCCAGATTTTGTCAACACCTACTGGACATAAGGTAAAGATTCCCCTCGTACATACGTGCTAGTCGTTCCTGACTCTAGGGGGCGGTGCTCATCTCCGTTCCAAAGCCGAAGAGCCAGCGCTGTCCAAAGAGGTCTCCGGGGTCATGTGGCCAGCATGACTCAACGGCGAAGGCGCACGGAGCGCTGTTCCCTTCCCACCAAAGGTGCTTCCTATTTTTCTACTTGCATTTTTTAATGTGCTTTCCAACTGCTAGGTTGGCAGATCTGGGACAAGTCACGGGAGCTCCCTCCGTTATGCAGCGCTGGGGATTCGAACTGCTGAACTTTTCTGACCGACAAGCTCAGCGTCTTAGCCCCTGAGCCAGCCGTGTCTCCTGGACCTAGTGGTTAAGTGCAGTATTGCAGCAAACACTGCCCACCGCCTGCAGTCCGATCCTAACGAAGCTCAAAGTTGGCTCAAGTCTGTGATCTTTCCGAGGCCGGCAAAATGAAGAGCCAGATGCAGAATAATAGATACGGAATAACAGAGTTGGAAGAGACCTCGGTGGTCTTCTAGCCCAACCCCCTGCTCAAGCAGGAGATCCCAGACCAGGGGTCAGCAAACCACGGCTCTGGAGCCGCATCTGCCTCTTTCATCCCTCTGCTGTGGCTCCCTGTCACTCAAAATATGTCTCACAACTACCAATTTGCAACACCCACCAGCATGCGATTTATTGGGCTTTTTCAACCCTCTGCAGGCTTTGTGGCTTCCGGTGTTTTCTTTTCGGTGGGAAACAGATCCAAAATCGCTCTTTGAGTGTTTAAGTTCAGACCATTTCCAGTTTGTTGGGGGCTCTATGCAAATAAGGCCTACGTTGTGAACCACCCAAAGAGTGTTGAAAAGGGCTCTGGGGTGGCCTATAACCTTATTCATTAATTGCTATTAATCATCATTCTTTATCACCCATCTCCTCCCACTTACGAGTACGGCCTGACCTGCTTCCTTCCAGCCATAATTTAACTACGGGCTTCCTCCAATGACACTTATTCCCCCTGGGGATAATATTGAGCCTGTCCTACAGAAAAACAGCTTCCTTCTCTTTGCCGGTCGCTTCTAAATGTATTCTAACCCCACAAATCTTGTGTGTGTTTGTTTTTCTCAGCCAGCTTCCGATTCGGAGCCTGGGTCAAAGCAGGGGATGGAGCTTTACCTGACGAGTCCTTTCCAGCCTCCTAAATAAGGGTCCATCAGGATTTCCTCCTCGCCGTTCAGGCAGCTCTGGAACATGACCAGCACGCTCTTCAAGCCGTGAATGTCCTCGCCGTCGGCCATGGTGTGAAGCTCAGGAAGTGGAGGAAGAGACTCCGGGCAGGTGGAAAATGAAACAAGAGCCTCAGGGGAACCTTCCCAGGTAGAATAGAATAGAAGGACCGAGTTGGAAGGGACCTGGGACGTCTTCTAGTCCAACCCGCCACTCCCTCCCTGCTTAGGCAGGAAACCCTACCCCGCTTCAGACAAAGGGTGCTCCAATCTCTTCTTAAAATCTCCCGCTGCTGGAGCGCTCACCACCCCGTTCTGTTATTACGTCGGGAACCTCCCGCCTGGCGCTCCGGTGGAAATGAAGCGCAGTCCTGAAGCCGTCCCGGAGAAGGGCGTGGTGGTGATGGGAGGGCGCTCCAGAGCTTTTTATGTCGGGCTGTCAAAACATCCAGGATAGAAGGATGTGTTTGTTTTTTTGAGGGGGGGGTGAGTGAGTGGGTGGGTGGGTGGGAGGCAGGGGTGGAATGACCCCTGTTCAGCAGGTTGAACTGGTCTAGCTGGTTTCCCCCACACACCCCACCCTCCGTTATAACAACTTTAAACTCGAAGGAATTACCGGAGGGGGAAAAATAGTCCTCCCTCTGCATAGATAGTCCTCAGCTTTACGGCCACAGTGAATCCCTGCAGACGTTAAGTTCGTCCCCACGGTTGTTAAGCGAAATTTGGCTTCCCTCCCCCTCACTGGCCCAAGGTCGCAAAAGCGGATCACGCTGACCCCGAGGACCCTGGCAGACGTCATAAACACCATGCCAGGTGCCAAGCGTCCAAATTTGGTGACCCGTGACGGCGGGGATGCCGCGACCGTCGTAAGTGTGAAAACATTAAGTCCCGTTTTGTGTTCAGAGTCGCCGTAACTCTGACTGGTCGTTAAGCGAAGGCTTGTAAGTCAAGAACTAACTGTATACGAATCGGTGCTTTTTCCTGAGTCTCATTCAGTGACAAATATAACCGTTGGTTTTAAGTCTGGGTTAGCTTGGAAGGCAGGCAGGCAGGCAGATCTAAGCGATCGGGTTAAATTTTAATCCACCCTCTTCCCCGCTCCAGTTAGCCCCAATTAAAACCAGTGAAGCTTTGCGGTGTGTGTGTGTGTGTGTGTGAGTCCATCCATCCCACTTTGCCCAGGACAGAGTCCATGCATGCTAAGCATTTCAGATCGAAGGCCAGGATGGTTTTAAAACGGGAGGAGATCCTAATGCGATCCTGGCCTGATCCCAGCCGATTCATGGACCCCGCGGGACGAATCCGGTTGGGGGATTTTCCATTCTCCTCCTCCTCCTCCTCCTGTCCTTTTCCGATTAATGTTTAAAAAAAACAGAAACCAGAAAGACTGCAAATTCCAAATTCCACCCGAGATCTGGTTCTGCTTGGAACAATAACAATAAGCCAGTTAATAAGCCTATTATCTGGGTTTAACCATACCCAAGTCTCCAATACTAAAATTGTGGGGGGGGAAAAGCATGCGAGGAACTCAAAAATTCCTCCTGGCTTGTTTCGAATCCAGAAACTTTTGTCTAGTTGTGGGGGAGGCTTCATCACTTGAGACGCTTGGCCAAGTGTGCGGATTTGATTGTGTGAGTGCGGGGATGCTACCACGCTCGTAAGCGCGAGGACCGTTAAGTATAAGTCGCTTTTTAAAAAAATCAGCCTCGTGAAACTTCGCGCGCTAAAGGGATGAGTGTAAAGCTTGCCTTCAGAACCGCCTGCCTTCGGAAGTTGAGGGAGCTTCATCCTTGGAAGCTTTCAAGAAGAGACTGGACTGCCGTTTTTTCAGGAATGGTGCAGGGTCTCCTGCTTGGGGCGGCGGGGTCAGACTAGATGATCTCCAAGGTCCCTTCCCACTCTATTAAATCTGTTAAATCTGGGCTAAAGCTCGTTAAATCTGGGCAAAAGCGTTCGAGAAGAGGCTGGACTGCCGTTTTTCAGGAATGGTGCAGGGTCTCCTGCTTGGGGCGGCGGGGTGGGACTAGATGACCTCCAAGGTCCCTTCCCACTCTGTTAAACCTGGGCTAAAGCCCGTTAAATCTGGGCTAAAGTGTTCGAGAAGAGGCTGGACTGCCGTTTTTCAGGAACGGTGCAGGGTCTCCTGCTTGGGGAGCGGGGTCGGACTAGATGACCTCCAAGGTCCCTTCCCACTCTGTTAATCCGTTAAACCTGGGCGGAAGCCCGTTAAATCTGGGCTAAAGCGTTCGAGAAGAGACTGGACTGCCGTTTTTCAGAAATGGCGCAGGGGGTTCCTGCTTGGGGAGCGGGGTCAGACTAGATGACCTCCAAGGTCCCTTCCCACTCTGTTAATCTAGGATTGAGGGATGGGGCAAGAAGGATGCCTATTCTTATCATTGTTATAACTAACCATCTTGTAATCACTGTGCTGATTATTCAATGTTGGGTGGGTGGGCAACATCCCAGATATAGATCAACAAGAGTTGGAAGGGACCTTGGAGGTCATCTAGTCCGACCCCCTCTCCCAAGCAGGAGACCCTACCCCATTCCTGACCATGGCTGCAGAAGCCCCCCACCCCCAATTCTCTAGGTCTCTGCCTCTCCCCCGCCCCCCTCCAGCTCCCACGACTTAGCCCCGCCCAGCCTTGTAAGGGGAGGGGCTTCTTCTTCTTCCTCCCCTCCGCGCCCCACCAGGGGGCTTCCTTCCCTTCCCCTCCCCTCCCCGGAGGGCGCTTTCACTCACCTTAGCAACCCCTTTCGTCCTTCCCCCTCTTCGGCCGGCCCCCTTTCCTCAGATCCGCCAATAAGGAGCCGCCTCGTGCCCGCGCGACCCGCCCGCTGCTCCCGGCTAAGCCAATAGGCTCTCCGCATAGGCCGGCGGTGGGTTTTTTTTGCCAATGAGGACTTCGGAAATGGGCTTGGGAAAGACGACGCGCGCTTCCGGGAAGGCGGGTCTGAGGTACGCATGCGCAGCCTTTTCAGCGGGCTCTTTTAAGAAATTAATAATGAATTTGAAAAAAAAAAAAAGTAAAATACGGACTGGCCTTTTCTTGGATTCTGATTCGTTTGACTTCCGTTTTATGACTCGAGTGTTAGGGTTGACTAATGAATTACTGTATCTGGGGAGAGGTAGAGTGAAGCCATCTATTGTATCTCTATGCTATTTATAAGTATAATCTTTATTGTGATTGTACTTGTTTCCAACGAAATTGGTTTCCATTCTATTTCTATTATTTCTTTTTCAAATTCTATTCTATTCCTATTTTCTATTCTATTTTATTCCTATTGTCTATTCTGCATTCTATTCTATTCTATTCTATTCTATATTCTTCTCCATTCTATTCTGCATTCTATTATATTCTATTTTATATTCTATTCTATTCCTATTTTCTATTTTATTCTCTATTCTGTTCTGCATTCTATTCTATTTTATATGCTATGCTATTTTATTCTATTTTCTATTCTATTCTATTCCTATTTTCTATTCTATTCTGCATTCTATTCTATATTTTATGCATAGCTATTCAATTCTATTCTGCATTCTATTCTATTTTATATTTTATGCATATTTATTCTATTCTATTCTATTCTGCATTCTATTCTATATTTTATGCATTTCTATTCTATTCTGCATTCTATTCTATTTTATATTTATGCATATTTATTCTATTCTATTCTGCATTCTATTCTATTCTATATTTTATGCATATCTATTCTATTCTATTCTATTCTGCATTCTATTCTATTTTATATTTATGCATATCTATTCTATTCTATTCTATTCTATTCTATTCTATATTTTATGCATACTATTCTATTCTATTCTGCATTCTATTCTATTTTATATTTATGCATATCTATTCTATTCTATTCTATTCTGCATTCTATTCTATTTTATATTTTATGCATATTTATTCTATTCTATTCTATTCTGCATTCTATTCTATTCTATATTTTATGCATATCTATTCTATTCTATTCTGCATTCTATTCTATTTTATATTTTATGCATATTTATTCTATTCTATTCTATTCTGCATTCTATTCTATATTTTATGCATATCTATTCTATTCTATTCTGCATTCTATTCTATTTTATATTTATGCATATTTATTCTATTCTATTCTGCATTCTATTCTATTCTATATTTTATGCATACTATTCTATTCTATTCTGCATTCTATTCTATTTTATATTTATGCATATCTATTCTATTCTATTCTATTCTATTCTATTCTATATTTTATGCGTATCTATTCTATTCTATTCTATTCTGCATTCTATTCTATTTTATATTTATGCATATCTATTCTATTCTATTCTATTCTATTCTGCATTCTATTCTATTTTATATTTTATGCATATTTATTCTATTCTATTTTATTCTGCATTCTATTCTATTTTATATTTTATGCATATTTATTCTATTCTATTTTATTCTGCATTCTATTCTCTTTTATATTTTATGCATATTTATTCTATTCTATTTTATTCTGCATTCTATTCTCTTTTATATTTTATGCATATTTATTCTATTCCTATTTTCTATTCTATTCTGCATTCTATTCTATTTTATATTTATGCATATCTATTCTATTCTATTCTATTCTATTCTATTCTGCATTCTATTCTATTTTATATTTTATGCATATCTATTCTATTCTATTAAGCATTCTATTCTATTATATATTCTTTTCCTATATCCTATCCTTTCCTAGTCGGCATTCTATGCCTATTTCTATTTCTATTTCTATTCTTTCTCTTTGCTGCTCTTTTCTTTTTAAAAAAAATTTTGTACCCGGAAGAAAAGGCTCCGTCGGTCAATCTAACCTTTTCGTTTATCTATTATATATACACCCAAGGAGGCCCTGTTGCGCACGCGCGGCACTCCGAGGAGTTTGGGGGGGGTGGGTGGGTGCTGCCTTGCGCGCGGTGGGCCCCGGAGTCAGGCGAGTACCGGGGAACGGTGGCTCCTCTGCGGAGCAAGGGCCTTGCCTCAGGTTGGACTACAGTTCCCATCATCCCCGGGCTGCTTGGGGCAGCTGTTGAACAATGCCCCCCCCCCTCTCCTTTTAGGACCTGCGTCCGCCTGCAGGGCCATGCAACTCGGGGGGGGGGGGAGGCCGATGGGAACTGTAGTCCAGGCGTGGAGCATGGGTTCTTGGCCTCTCTGGCCTTTATTACAAAGCAGGGTGGATAAAAATCGATGCTTTGTAAAAAAAACACGGATCCCCGTGTTTAAATCGGATTTTTAAAAATATTTTTAGCAAATTACTTTCAATAAAATGCTTTTGGAGCAATAATAATAATAATAATAATAACAATAATAATAATAATAATAATAATTATAATTATAATTATTATAATTAATTATAATTATAATAATAATAATAATGAGAATAATAATAATAATAATAATTATTATTATTATTATTATTATTTTATTTATAACCGGCTCTCCCCAAGGGACTCGAGGCGAGGCACAGGGAAATTAAAAATACATATAAAAACCACAAACAATACAATATTTTTTAAAAAAATTAAACTAAAACCCTGCGCTAAAATCCCATCTAAAGAGAGTTTTCTATTTAAGGTGCGTTCATAATCATTCTTCGTAATCCAGAGGTTGTGAATGCACCCAACGCTGGAAGGTTTTAAGAAGAGGTTGGATAACCCTTAGGTCTGAAGTGGTGTAAGGTTTCCTGCCTGAGCAGGGGGTTGGACTAGGAGACCTCCAAGGTCCCTTCCAAGCCTGTTATTCTATATTCTATAATTTAGTTTATTCAGCATGAAATGGAGCTTAGTTATGTTAGCTTAGATTTTAGAACTGGGATTTTTAGGGGATTGGTTGAGATTTTAATATTTTTAGCTTAATTTTTAGCATAGGATATTCTAATTTTATTTCATTTTATTATTGTATGGTATGTATTGTTGTTATTGTGGTATTGTAATTCCCTGTGCACCGCCCTGAGTCCATCTGGAGACAGGAGCGGTATATAAATCCAATAAACCATAAACCATATAGCATGAGGCTGTCTGTCTCTTCTGCAATATTGGGATTGTCAGTAAGTCAACAACGGGTCAGAGAGAACAGTTGCTCTTTAAAGATTATGATTTGAATCAAGATTATTTTAAAATCAAGCCTTTTTAACCGTGACTTACATCATGATTTAAACCGTGACTTAAATCATGATTTAAACCGTGACTTAAATCATGATTTAAACCATGATGTAAATCATGAGTTAAACCGTGACTTAAATCATGATTTAAACCATGACTTAAATCATGAGTTAAACTGTGATGTAAATCATGAGTTAAACCGTGATTTAAATCATGAGTTAAACCGTGATTTAAATCATGAGTTAAACCGTGACTTAAATCATGAGTTAAACCGTGACTTAAATCATGATTTAAACCGTGACTTAAATCATGAGTTAAACCGTGACTTAAATCATGAGTTAAACCGTGACTTAAATCATGAGTTAAACCGTGACTTAAATCATGATTTAAACCGTGACTTAAATCATGGGTTAAACTGTGATGTAAATCATGAGTTAAACCGTGACTTAAATCATGAGTTAAACCATGACTTAAATCATGATTTAAGCCGTGACTTAAATCATGATTTAAGCCGTGATTAAAATCAACTTGATTTAAATCAAACCCGCCCTGTTAAAGAATAAAGTTTTCATTATTCCCCCTTTGCTTGCGTGGCTCAGCACCGTCTTTTTCTTCTCTCTAGGAAACTTTGGTCAAGCTTGCCAGTAATGCCAAGACGGTGATCGCTGCAGAGCCTTGGGAAGAAGCTGCCTTCCTTCCGGGATGCCTGAAATAAAAGTCACTCCCCTAGGTAATTTTCTTTTTGGGAGGGTCATAAAAAAAATGGGAATCTGAACCAGCAGACTCCGCCCTAAGCGAGTCTCCTTCAAAAGTGGGGAAATGTGGTGGACATGCCCCAAAACTAAAAACAATATTGGATGAAAATAAATGTTTCCCTATCCACTAGAACTAGGGGGCCCTCCATGAAACTTTTGGAAGCTAGACCTCAAACAAATAAGAGGAAGGACTTTTTCACCCAGAGGATCCCTGGTCTATGGAACTCCCTGCCAGAAGAAGGGGTGACAGCTGTCAGCCTCGACACCTTTAAGAAAAGATGAGAGGAGTTCATGGAGAACAAGGGTATCAATGGCTATCATGATGGATGCCTAAGGACACCCTCCGGGTTGGAGAGATAGGCAGGAGATCTCCCAAGGCCATTTGCAGGGAATCACAAGCAAGTGAAGACATCTGCTTGGGAAGACCCTGAAGCAAATGGGGAGCCACTGTGGGAGACAGAAGGCTGGACTGGATGGGCTGTGGCCTCTTCCAGCAAGGCTGTCCTTATGTTCTTACATACTTGGTTGGAAAAAATGATAAAGCAGCACATAGATTTGCAACCAGAGATATCTTTGTTGGGCATTATACCAGAAAAATATGATAAAAAGACTATATATCTGGTTTTACATATACTCACTGCAATCAGAGTTGTATGTGCACAGCAGTGGAAAAATGATGAGGTTCCATCAGATGAGAATGTAATTTTTTTAAAAATTAGAAGGCGCAGAAATGGATAGATTAACCCTCACTATTAAGGATAAAGAAGAAAGTGAATATTTTTTTGATATGGGTTGTATTTTACCAATGGCTAGAGAACAGAAACAGAAGTCAGAATGGAGGAGACATAAAAAAGAGGAAATTTAATGTGGAGACTTATTTAAAGAAGATGTTAAGTATTATTATATTATCAATATTATTGCGATGAATACTACAGCAAACATGTGGATTATGATAGGTTAAAAATAACCGTACCCAGACCACACACATGGGGAAAAACAGTGGGGAAATCTGAAATCACAAATCCCTCCTACACCTTCCCTTGGGCAAGGTGGAGAATTGTAGCGCTCGAGTTAAGCACTGTGGAAAGGCCGCTTAGAGAAGGATCAGTAGATTAAATGGACAACACAGTGGCTTGTTTGAATCCCTGGCTCTGGCTTGACCCAAATACATATTTCTATTCTGTATTTGGAGGTGTTGAAACACGAGTTCCCTGCGTGGAAGTTTGGCAAGTTTGACAGGTTGAATTTTAAAAAAAATAGTAAAGGGAAAAGAGTCATCCAGTAATCCTCTATCAGTTTTTCTGTGGAATTCCTGGCTTTTTAGTGTCGGAAGAAATACCCAGTTCCAATCAGGAAAAAAGGATTATAACATGGAGGCTGTTTGGAAAGATGGTTTATTGATGATGGACAGGACCACGTGGATTTGAACTCCTAGGCAGCTGACCACATGGAGTGAGTGAGGGTTATTTGTATCCTCTCTTGGGATTTTGCCCTTGAGCTTCCTCTTCCTGGGGCAAGGGCATGTATTCTGTTGGTTGCTATCACACTCCTGTGGAGCTATGCAGGGGTCATAGCTAACTGTGTCTGAGCTCCCAGGTTTGGTTGAAACTTGCAAACCTGGTGATGCAATGTTCCCAGGTAGTTGTGTCATAAGGTGAGCTCTGCTGCTAGATAATCCTATTGTAAGGTTTCCTAAAAATGCCCTAATTGATTCATGAGTATCGAGTCAAGTTCCAGTACAAAACTAGTCATTTATTAGGAGCATCATAGGTAAGATCTGTTCACAGTCACGTCTATGCTTGGTTTGATTTATAGCTCAACTTTACCGCTGTTCCTCCCCTCCCCTCAGTCTGTGTCATAAATCACAATCGCCTATGAGTTGCACCCCTCCCAAACCTGCTGCAGTAATCTGAGATCCGATTCCAGCCGACAGTATGCGTGAAATGCACTCCCCCTCCTTCTCCCACCATGACAGCGCTGGAAGTTGACACCTATTATGTCCTGGAGGGTCATGTCTTAATCCCATCACCCTGGAGGTGAAGGTTTTTTGTTTTGAAGATAGGCTGGTCCAGTCCTTCTCAGTGGGCACCAAATACCTGAATTTCTATCTCTCTTAAGATTTCCATTTCTCTTTTAGGGAAAATATAATATTCTGCCTTTTTAATATTTCCTAAAACATGTCATTCTTCTAAGAGGGGTAGGTGGTAGCTTTCTACACTGGGGTACCCAGCATTAAGTGCAAATGTGAGAGATGCCAATGTGGCTATTTAAATTCAATCCATTCACTTGTCTGTTTTCTATCTCTTGCCTTTTTTCAGGAGCTGGCCAAGATGTGGGTCGCAGCTGCATCCTTGTGTCCATTGCAGGGAAGAACGTCATGCTGGATTGCGGGATGCACATGGGGTTTAACGATGACGTAAGTGGGGATTGGTGCATGGCGTGGCCCCTTAATTGATCTGGCCGGAGATCACGGCAAAAATCTCCACAAAAGGTTCAACGTTGGCGCATAGAAAGGCTGAGCTTCATCTTCTGTGAACTTCGGCCATCCAAGTTAAAGGCTGTGGGAAGATGGATTTTGTAGTCCCTCTAGGTCTATAGTTTGTGAGGTTTCCTCCTTAAATTTGTGAGATGGGCAAAATTGGCCCGTTTTTTGCTGATTTTTGCCCTCCTTGAGAGCACTTTGCAGACCTCCCAAAACCACATCCATTTTTGCAAAGGGGGTGGGGTTTTGGGAGTCAAAAAATGCTGTATTCAGTGTATAAGATGCACCCAGATTTTCACCCTCTTTTTGGGGGGGGAAAGGTGTGTCTTATACTCTGAAAAATACGGTATATATAAATATTTTGAGGACATTTCGTTTTACAAGAAAAGGAAATAACATAAACTGATAGCGATAACAATAGCACACATAATTATAACAATATTTATAATTATATTTGCTTAGTTATGATCAAATGAATTGTACTAACATGCTTATAATTATAAACATTCATATTTGATATACACATAACAATCGTTCTTCATCTAACTTCTGCCTCTTTTCTCTAACCATTGATAAAACCTGTTCCATGTTGAATAGTAGCCTGCAGCTCTTTTATTTTCAATGTCAATCTAACCTGTTTCCTAAAAATTAAGACCTCCCTGGATAATAAGCCCAATCGGGCTTTTGAGCGTATGTGCTAAAATAAGCTTCCCCCACCCCCAAAATAAGCCCTCCCTGAAAATGTAGCAACACAGCTGCGGCCATGAGGGTGACCACGCTCACCGCCTCCTGCACCGCAAAAATAATAAGGCCTCCCCGAAAATAAGGTCAAGCGCTTATTTCGGGGGTCAAAAGAAAATAAGACCCTGTCTAATTTTGGGGGAAACATGGTATCCATTTCTGAACAGTCCCTAACTCCCACTAACTGGGTTAGCCCCACTCTGAAAGCTCATCCTCCTGCAACCTCTGGCTCAAAATGGTCCAGGCAGCCTGAGATCTGTGGGAAGCAGAGAGCTAGAGGGGAGAAAAAGTCCTGACATGCTGCCCTCCTTCGTGTCTTCTAGAGGCGGTTTCCTGATTTTTCCTACATCACTCAGAACGGAAGGCTGACTGACTTCCTGGACTGTGTCATCATTAGGTGAGCTCACCTGCCTTGTGTTTTAGCAGGTGAAAAGAAAACCTACCGCCCTTTTACTACCTGTGAACTGAGTTGACCTGTGTTACCTGAGAGGCCTCCCGCAGAACAGGATAGACTGCACCTGTTGGGCTTTATGGATTTTTTTTCTGTTTCCCAGTCTCTTGTTTGCAGATGTCAGTGAGATCCTGGTGTTTCAAATAATAATAATAACTTTAAAACCTCTGGAATTCTTGTAAACTTCACACAGGTTTTCCCACTGTGCCTCTCCAGTTCCTGTCCCTTGCTGTGTTTTTGGGAGATTTTCATTTATAATATTTTTGTGGGTTGGAAATTTTGCAGGAAGATAGTTGTTTGAAGTGGCCTATGTCTTTGATTGACATTGGGGGGGGGGGAGTTTTTTTTTAAAACAAGCACATCAAAGTCATTTCATTTGCTGTATCAGTTTGTAAATGGGTTCTTTTGTTTTTACAATGCTCAGAAATCAGACCAACAATTAGCGATACAGTCTCTGCTGTAGTTCTGTTCGTTTGAATAGGATAGGATAGGATATAGAATATAGAATATACAAAAAAAAAGGTTTTATTGGTTTTTACAATTTTTTTAGCAAGGAAAGGGTATATAGGGTATAAGAGAAACATTTTGGAGGCATCCATATCGGGGGTGCAGGCCACCCCCAAGGCTTCATACAAAGATTAATTATTTTTCCATTTAAGGTGGCAGGAGTTACATATATGTCATTTCACAAAGTTCATGCATTCAATACATTGTTTCTACAAAGCATCCAAAAGAAAAAGTTACAGTATATTAAAGGAAATCATTTTTGTAAATGGATAGGATAGGATAGGATATAGAATATAGAATATAGAATATAGAATATAGAATATAGAATAGAATAGAATAAAATTCAATTCAATTCAATTTAATATTTGTAAACCGCTCCCTCTTCCCATAGGGACTCGGGGCGGTGCACAGGAAGAATAAAAACAATAAATATATACAAACATTTCTTAAAAAAAACAAATTAAACCTAAACCTGTGCTAAAATTCCCCATTAAAACTAAGCTATACTAAAAAACTTCCCAATAAAACCCCAGAGACAGAGAGACTATCCTAGGCCGGCCAGACAGAAAAGATGTGTTTTTAATTTAAGACGGAAGGAGCGGAGGTCCGTGGTCGTCCTAATGTCGGGGGGAAGGTCGTTCCAGAGGGCCGGGCCCGCCACAGAGAAGGCCCTTCCCCTGGGTGTCGCCCGCTGACAAAGTCTAGTGGACGGCACCCGGAGAAGTCCCTCTCTGTGGGAGCGAATCGGCCTTGAGGATGTATGAGGCAGGATCCGATCCCGCAGATAGCTAGGTCCCAAGCCATGGAGCGCTTTAAAGATGATAATTAACACCTTGAATAGAATAGAATGTAGTGGAATATAGCATAGATTAGAATAGAATAGAATAGAATAGAATAGAATAGAAGATAGACAATAGAATAGAATATGGAATAGAATAGAATAAAATAGAATACAGAATAGAATATGGAATAGAATATAGCACAGACAGAATAAGAATAGAATAGAATAGAATAGAAGATAGACAATAGAATATGGAATAGAATAGAATAAAATAGAATAGAATATGGAATAGAATATAGCACAGACAGAATAAGAATAGAAGAGAAGATAGACAATAGAATAGAATATGGAAAAGAATAGAATAAAAAAATGGAATAGAATCGAATCGAATTCTTTTATTGGCCAAGTGTGATTGGACACACAAGGAATTTGTCTCTAGGGCATATGCTCTCAGTGTACATAAGGAGAATAAAATAGAATACATTCATACAGAATGCTAAGATGCAACACTTAGTGACAATCATAGGGTACAAATAAACAATCAGGAAACAATCAATATAAATATAAATCGTAAGGATACAAGCAACAAGTTACAGTCCTGAAGTCATAAGCGGGAGGAGATGGATGATAAAAATGATGAAAATCAGCAGCTCCTTGGGCAAGTTTGAGCTTCCTGAGTTGGCGCAGAAAGGATATTCTTTCTTGTGCTATTTTGATGATGTTTTTGATGTCAAGTGTCCATTTTAGGTCTTGAGATATGATAGAACCGAGATATTGGAAGGCCTGTCAAAGGCTAGGATCCTGTCTTATTCAGACAGCCATAGATCAGTTCTGAAACGGCTGTCTAGAATGACCTAGATCCAAAACCCAAGTGGAGTTGAACTGAAACTCCCCGATTTGAGCCCGTTGTAAAAGCCCGTCTTGGATTCCTGTCCTTCCCAGCCACTTCCACCTGGATCACTGTGGGGCCCTGCCCTACTTCAGCGAGATGGTCGGCTACGACGGCCCGATTTACATGACCCACCCGACAAAAGCCATTTGCCCCATTCTCCTGGAAGATTTCCGGAAAATCACCGTGGACAAGAAAGGGGAGACCAACTTCTTCACCTCCCAGATGATCAAAGATTGCATGAAGAAAGTGGTGGCTGTCCACCTTCACCAGACTGTGCAGGTAAAGGGGGAGGGGAATCTTTGGACCGCGTAGCTCGTATTTCCAGAACATTCCAGAACTTTCCAGATCCCTCCACCAGAACATGGTGGAGGGATTTCTGCCCAAGTTGGCGAAGTGCCTGGCTACGCCATTCACCCTGCGTATATGAACAAAGGTAAAAGTCATGTCGATCAGAAAAGTCAGCCATTCGGCGGTTTGAATCCCTAGCGCCACATAATGGAGTGAGCTCCTGTTATTCGTCCCAACTTCTGCCAACCTAGCAGTTCGAAAGTACGTAAAAATGCAAGTAGAAAAATAGGAACCACCTTTCCGTTCCTTGCGCCTCAACTCAGGAGTTGAGTCCTGCCGGCCACATGACCACGGAGACGTCTTCGGACAGCGCTGGCTCTTCGGCTTTGAAAGGGAGATGAGCACACCGCCCCCTAGAGTCAGGAACGACTAGCACATATCTGCGAGGGGAACTTTTACCTTAACCGTAAAAGTCATATTTGTAGCTGCATTTACTCTGGGATCATCCCAGTTTGGATCCCCTCAACTTTAGATCTGGTGATCTAAAGGAAGGGGGCACGTGGTCAAGAAAGACAGATCTAACACCCCATACTTGGGGGGCGGGGGGCGGAGCCAAATTCTGGCTATAAGCGAGCTAAAGGAACGAGCGCTGGTCGTATAAATGTATATTGTAAATCCTCGTGTTTCTAGTCCTGCAGGAGCAGGAAATGACACACCCTGGATCACAACATGGCACAAATGACACACCACATAAGGCACACAATTTGGATGTCGTGGCTTACACCGGACACTTATTCACACCATGGTGGCAAACTGGCCTAATTGGCTATTGAAAAAACAACTGGGATGACTATTACCTGGTTTAGTAATTGGTTAAGTCTGATCAGGTTTTCCAGGCTCTTGACTGGACATCTTCAAAAAATTGTTACTCAGCCTTCACTAAACTCTAGTGTTTACTACTACTGGTTTGTTACTACTGGTTGTTCAATCTCTTTACGGTCCCGTATCTGTTTTTAGGTGGACAGCGAGTTGGAGATTAAGGCCTATTATGCTGGCCACGTCCTTGGGGCTGCGATGTTCCAGATTAAAGTCGGTTGTGAATCAGTGGTTTATACTGTAAGTGACCTGGTCCCTTTCAACCCAAATTCTGTTTTATGTGAGGCCCTGGTGGTTCTGAGTGAGGCTCCCCAAGCCAACTCCTGGTCCCAACAAAAACCTCTTTTATCAATTGACTGAGAATTCTGCTCCTTCACATCCAGTAAAGTTTTTCCAGGGAGGATTTACGGTCACAGACCTCATCTGGCTTGGAGAGCTGCCAGGCCGATATCGGCAAATTTTGGCAAGGAGTCTCGGAGAGTCACGAACCAATGAAGCGAACGAATGGCCTCCTGCAAACTCCACTCCCCAGGCGCTCCTCTTTTATTTCCTCTGGGAGGGGCCATTCATCGTCCTCCTGTGGCCCTCCTCCCAAGTCAACCCCCGTTCTTTAGCTGTTCCCTTCGCCTGGCAACTCACACGGGGAACAGGCTCCAGCTGTTCTTCTGCCTCACTGATGTCCGACTCCGAAGGCAGCTGATAACTGCCAGACGGCTCTGCCCCCCTCTCTGCCTCCGACACAGAGCCCTCCTCCGAGCCTCCCCCAGACTCCAGGACTGGCCCAGGTTCCTCCCCAACCCTCCTCACTGTCCGACTCTAATGCCAGCTCTGCTGGAGGGGCCATAACACATACAGGCAGTTCGTTCATGAGCATATTTAGCATTAGTTCCCATTCTTTGGCACTCCGCCTTCTTCATGGCCCAACTTTCCTAGCCCTCCATTGCAAGTGGGACCTTCCCCCCGATATTAGGACAACTACGGACCTCCGCTCCTTCCGTCAGAAATTAAAAACACACTTTTTTCTGCTTGGCCGGCCTAGGTTAGTCTCTACCTTAGGGGTTAGGGAACGTTAATTTTAAAAATGGGGATTTTAGTGCAGGGACAATTAGATTTAATCTGTTTTTACTTATTGTATCTATTTATGTATATATTTTATGTGTTTTAATGTTTTCCCTGTGCACTGCTCCGAGTCCCCCTGGGGAGAGGACGTGGTATATAAAATAAATAATAATAATAATTATTATTATTATTAATAACCGTCGCCTTCGCTAAACGCCCTTTTGTGGCCAGGGGGATGTCTCTGCTTTTTAGAATGCTGTCTAGATTGGCCCTCGCTTTCCCCATTTAAAAGCAACCAAATGCAAAGGACCGTAAAGCCTGCCCCTGGTGGATATACTTAGTCATTACAAAGTGCAGAGAGAGAGAGAGTAAATACTGCCCTCCTGTGGCTGTGGCAAGGTACTGCTACGGCGGAAGAAAAAGGGGTGGTTGATAACCGTGAACGATTATAAATTCTGGTTTTTTTTTTAAACATTCGTTTTAAGTTATTGATGTTTTTATCTTTGGTATTTTGGCTATTTCCAGCCTGGAAACTTTGATACGAAAAGAAGAGGATGTAAAATGGAATAAATAAAATCTTGTTTTTAATTTCCTTCTCTTTCTTAGGGTGACTATAACATGACACCTGACAGGCATTTAGGGTAAGCCCTTTGGATTCAGGGAGAGGGATTGATTGGGATAGCTGGTTTTAATTCCACTTTCATCTCAGAAGCTAAGCAGGGTCAGGCCTGGTTAGTACTTGGATGGGAGACCACCTGGGAATAGTAGGCATAGAGGGGCGCGGTGGCTCGGGGGCTAAGACCCTGAGCTTGTCGATCAGAAAGGTTGGCAGTTCGGCAGTTCGAATCCCCAGCGCCGCGTAACGGAGGGAGCTCCCGTGACTTGTCCCAGCTTCTGCCAACCTAGCACTTCATAAACACGTAAAAAATGCAAGTAGAAAAATAGGGACCCCCTTTGGTGGGAAGGGAACAGCGTTCCGTGCTCCTTCGCGCGTTGAGTCATGCCACCCGCATGACCACGGAGACGTCTTCGGACAGCGCTGGCTCTTGGGCTTTGAAACGGAGATGAGCACCATCGCCCCCTAGAGTCGGGAACGACTGGCACTTAAGTCCGAGGGGAACCTTTTTAACCTAATAAAATAAAACATGCCAGTCCCTAATTCAATGTCTTTTAAAATGTGCATTTATTATTATTATTATTATTTGATAACATGCCCGAGTTGGCCGAGGGCGATGGTTTTTGTTTTTTTTGTTTGTTTTTTTTTATTGCAAAAGTTTTATTCAGACAAGTTTTCCCCCCTTTTACCCCCCCGACATGTAATATAAAATCACATACAAAAAGTATACCCCTCACCTCCCCCCATCTTAAAATAAAGTTCTCATTCAAATATTGAGTATTATACCCCCGACCAACATGATATAAATTTAGTATAAAATACATCAATCTCTCCCTGACACCCTTTCTAAGTTAATTCAGCATCATAACATGACCATATCCCATTATACCCATCTCTATATTGCTTATCCACTTATATTTCCCCACCCTCCACCCTAACCCACCCCCACCTCCCAGTCAATCCCACCCCCCCTGAGTTCCGCTGTACACCACTTTAAACATTCCAAACATCCCAGATATTGTTTAATCTATTCACCTATCAATCCAAACATTCCTACCTAAAAGCTACATGATATTTCCCAGTCTGATATTTATTCTGTATATAATTAATCCATTTTGCCCATTCCTGTGTGTAGCTCTCCTGCTTCTGGTCTTTTAGGAAAGCTGAAAGTTTTGCCATTTCCGCAAACCCCGCCACTTTTTGAATCCATTGAGCAATTGTCGGTACAAAATCTTTCTTCCAATGTTGAGCAATCAACAACCTTGCTGCTGTAACCATATACAAAAACAATTTTGTTTCCCCTTTACGAAAATCCTTAGTTATGCCCAATAAAAACATTTGCGGGGTAAATTCTAATCTTTTCTTAAATACGTTTTGCATAACCCACCATATTTTTATCCAAAAAGCTTTGACCTTATTGCAAGTCCACCATAAATGGAAGAAAGTAGCATCTAAACACCCACATCTCCAGCATTTAGGTTGAAAATTAGGATATATACATGATAATTTCTTAGGATCCAAATACCATCTATAAAACATTTTATAAAAATTCTCCCTTAAACTTTGTGACTGTGTAAATTTAATATTTTGAACCCATATTTTTTCCCACGTATCCAACATAACGGGTTCATCAAAATTCTGAGCCCATTTAATCATACAATCCTTGACCAACTCGCTTTCTGAATCCCTTTCTAACAGTACATTATATATTCTTTTAACATGTTTTGGGCCAGTCTCTTTTATCTGCTTGATCAACTCCACTTCTTTCTCCATAAAACCAATCCTGCGATCTTCTTTCCATCTCTTCTGTAACTGTGTGTAGTGTAACCAATTTAAAGTAATTCCTGCCTCCAACAGTTGTTCCAAAGTTTTCATCTGCCATTCGCCCCTGTCAAAAGTAAGCACATCTTTATATAAACACCCCCCGAGTGACTTAGTATTTGTAATCCACATGGTGTCTGCAAGATCCAACCAAAGCGGTATTTTATAATCCCAATTAGGCCGGTGCTTCCTCCAAATTCTCATCAGGGCACTTCGGAGAACATGATTGTTAAATACTTTATCCACCTTTTCTTCATAAAACAGATATGCATGCCAACCTAGCACTTCATAAACACGTAAAAAATGCAAGTAGAAAAATAGGAGCCACCTTGGGTGGGAAGGGAACAGCGTTCCGTGCGTTGAGTCATGCCAGCCACATGACCACGGAGACGTCTTCGGACGGCGCTGGCTCTTGGGCTTTGAAACAGAGATGAGCACCATCGCCCCCTAGAGTCGGGAACGACTGGCACTTAAGTCCGAGGGGAACCTTTTTAACCTAATAAAATAAAACATGCCAGTCCCTAATTCAATGTCTTTTAAAATGTGCATTTATTATTATTATTATTATTTGATAACATGCCCGAGTTGGCCGAGGGCGATGGTTTTTGTTTTTTGAAGAGAGAGAGAGAAATAAAAGGAATCCAGCAAGTGGCATTTTTGGGAGTGTTGAAATCTGCTCCCGTGCTTTGCTTTTTTCAGGGCTGCCTGGATTGACAAATGTCGCCCCGACCTTCTGATTTCGGAGTCCACCTACGCCACCACCATCAGGGACTCCAAGCGCTGCCGAGAGAGGGATTTCTTGAAGAAGGTCCACGAAAGCATCGAGCGCGGGGGGAAGGTAGGTGACGCCAGAGGCTGCGCACTGGACGGCGCCCGAGACCGGAACCGTCTGCCAGGGAAAAGCTCCGTTGTGGACAGAGCGCCCAAGACTGGATCGCTGAAGGATGTGGGGCCCACTTGCCTTGCCTCTCAGCAGTTTGGGGCAGAGAGAGAAGCGGAGCAAGGAACCGGGGTGGTGGTGGGTGGGATTCACAACCGCCTTTGCACTCGGTGGGGGGGGGGGTCTGAGGGGTTGGCACGCTGGCACAGGGCAGACCAAACCTGACATCTCTGTCTCACCTTCATCTCTACCCTTCTCAGAGGAGATGATGGTGGCTGCAGTTTTCCATCTGAAATTAATGCTTGTTCTTTCTTTCTTTCTTTCTTTCTTTCTTTCTTTCTTTTTCTTTCTTTCTTTCTCTCTCTCTCTCTCCCCTTCCTTCCCCTCCTTCCTTTCCTTCTTTCTTTCCTTGTTCCTTTCTTTTTTTCTCTCTCTCTCCTTCCTTCCTCCCTCCCTCCCTTTCCTTCCCTCTCTCCCTTCCTTCTTTCTTTCTTTCTTTCTTTCCTTCCTTACTTCCTTACTTCCTTCTTTTTCTGTCTTTTCCTTCCTTCCCTCCTTCCTTCTTTTTCTTTCTTTTATCTTTCTTTCCTTCCTTCCTTCTTTCTTTCTTTCTTTCTCTCTCTCTCTCTCTCTCTCTCTCTCTCTCTCTCTCTCTCTCTCCCCCCTTCCTTCCCCTCCTTCCTTTCCTTCTTTGTTTCCTTGTTCCTTTCTTTTTTCTCTCTCTCTCCTTCCTCCCTCTCTCCCTCCCTTTCCTTCTCTCCCTCCCTCCCTCCCTTCTTTCTTTCTTTCTTTCTTTCCTTTCTTCCTTCCTTCTTTTTCTGTCTTTTCCTTCCTTCCCTCCTTCCTTCTTTTTCTTTCTTTTATCTTTCTTTCCTTCTCTTTCTTTCTTTCGTTCTCCTTCCTTTCCTTCCTTCTTTCCTTCCTTCCTTCCTTCTTTCTTTCTTTCCCTCTCTCTCTCTCTCTCCTTCCATCCTTCCTTCCTCCCCTCCCCTCCTTCCTTTCCTCCTTTCCTTCCTTACTTCTTTCTCTCTCCCCTTCCTTCCTTCCCTTCTTTCCCTACAGGTCCTGATCCCAGTCTTTGCTCTGGGCCGGGCTCAAGAACTCTGCATTTTGCTGGAGACCTTCTGGTAAGCAGCAACTCTCGGCTCTCTCCCCTTAAAACCCTTACTCTCCCCTTAAAACCCTTACTCTCCCCTTAAAACCCTTACTCTCCCCTTAAAACCCTTACTCTCCCCTTAAAACCCTTACTCTCCCCTTAAAATCCTTACTCTCTGAAAGCAAACCCGTGCTGCTTATAGGAACCTTCACTCAGCATTGGGCTCGGCTGCTAGCAAGGGTCTCCAACCTTGACAGCTTCCAGGCTTGCGAACTGCCAGAATTCCTCAGCCAGCCACGCTTTAAACCCTCCCCTCTTTTATCCCATTTCAAGCTGAGTTAAGGGATGAACCAGCTCTGCTTGCAGCTTCACCAGTGGCGCAGAACACGGGATGGGAGTCGGGCGGAGCGAGGAAACGGAGGCAGAGTTCTCACATTTGCCCTGCCTTGAAATGCGAGGGTCACATGCTTTGCCCCCCTCCTCTTTTCTTCCCACCCAGGGAGCGCATGAATTTGAAGGCGCCCATCTACTTCTCAACGGGGCTGACCGAGAAGGCAAACCACTACTACAAGCTCTTCATCACGTGGACCAATCAGAAGATCCGGAAAACCTTCGTCCAGAGGAACATGTTCGAGTTCAAGCACATCAAAGCTTTCGAGAGGACTTATGTTGACAACCCTGGACCCATGGTAGGAAGGCAGAGGTGTGTGTGGGGTGTGTGTGTGTGTGTGTGGCACTTAAAGCCACAGCACGCTTGTGCAAAGGGGAATGGGACAATTTGCCACAGTCAACTCTCCACGGCCAATTTGCCATGGCTGACTCGCCCTAAAGAGACACGACAGCTCAGTGGCTCAGACGCTGAGCTTGTCGATCAGAAAGGTCGGCCATTCGGCCGTTCGAATCCCTAGCGCCGCATAACGGAGGGAGCCCCCGTGACTTGCCCCAGCTTCTGCCAACCTAGCAGTTTGAAAACACATTAAAAATGCAAGGAGAAAAATAGGAACCACGTTTGGTGGGAAGGGAACAGCGTTTCCGTGCGCCTTCGGGAGTTGAGTCCCGCCAGCCACATAACCACGGAGACGTCTTCGGACAGCGCTGGCTCTTGGGCTTTGAAACGGAGATGAGCCCCGCCCCCTAAGGAACGACTGGCACATAGGTGCGAATCCTTTTCCCTCGCCATAGCCAACTCACTGCCGCCAGTTTGCCACATTTGCCATGGTTAGTTTGCCACGGGACAACTTGCTGCAGAACAATTCAACAATTCAAAACAATTTTAAAACCATTTTCATTTTTTGGGGGCATTCAGGCTTAATTTTATGCTTCTCGCCCCAGTCTGTATTTTCAAATTGTTTATTTGGTTTTAATGGGTTGCAATTTTAATGTTCTTAAAATTTTAGTACAGGGTAATTTAATTCGTTTTTAATCTTGTTATGTATTGTGTGTTTTTTAGATGGTTTTTAAATTTTCCTGTACACCGCCCCGAGTCCCTTCGGGGAGAGGGGGCGGTTTATAAATGTAATAAATTATTATTATTCTTTTGTTCCTCCTTTAAATTATTATCTCCCACCCTTTCTTTGCTGTTAATGTAACTTGTTTCGTGGCAAATTGGCCGTGGCAAGTTGTTCTACACTTGGGTGGGCAAGAAGGGAGGATGAATCCTAATTGAATCTTGGATGAATTGACCTAAACTCTTCCCTTCTCTCCTCTCCCCTCCCCACCCCCCCTCCAACTAGGTGGTGTTTGCTACACCAGGGATGCTGCACGCAGGCCAGTCCCTCCATATCTTCAAGAAATGGGCTGGCAATGAGAAAAACATGGTAGGAGAAAGACGGCAAGCCCACCATTAAGAAACGAATTGCGCAGCGGCGTTGAAGTTGTCCTGCTAATCTTGGCTTGCGTTTCTCAGGCCTTCGCATCAGAAAGGCTAAACGTATCGTTTGAACGGCCTGGGCCCTTGGGTTGTTTAAAAACAGGCTGTCAATCAGATCCATCTTGTCAGAGGTTATTGCGTAAATTCAAACCCAGAAAGCCCACCCAGATAACGGATGCAGCCGGATTCATTAACTTCTTTATCTACATAAGAATAGGTGAATAAATGTACAATGCCAACAGGTGGCTCTTTCAAGTGAACCCAAGGCAGGAGAGTTACAAACACAAATAGTTAGCATCATTTCGGCAGACAAATGCAGACCAACTGCTAGTTTACTTCTCAGAGCAGCAGACTACTTAAGTTTCTGTTTCAATTCTCTGCACAGACTCACGTCTGTTTTAGCTGCCATTGGCTGACTTAGTTGCTATGCCTATTCATTGGCTGACTTTATCTCTATATCTGTCTGTCTGTCTCTCTCTCTCTCTCTCTCTTTCCTTCCGTCCTTCCATCCATCCATCCACATCTGTTTTAGCTTCCATTGGCTGACTCAGTTGCTATGCCTATTCATTGGCTGACTTTATCTCTATGTCTGTCTGTCTATCTATCTATCTACAGTATCTCTCTCTATCTCTTTCCTTCCGTCCTTCCTTCCATCCATCCATCCACATATGTTTTAGCTTCCATTGGCTGACTCAGTTGCTATTTATTTTTTTATTTTATTAAATTTATACCCCGCCCTTCTCCAAATGGACCCGGGGCGGCTATGCCTATTCATTGGCTGACTTTATCTCTATGTCTGTCTATCTATCTATCTCCTATCTTCTATCTATCTATCATCCTATCTACCTACCTACCTACCTACCTACGAGCAGATTTTACAAGGAACGTTCATTGGTTTCTGAAGAGCGATCCCCCACCATAACAGAAGTTAGGAAAACGATTAACCAGTCAAATAGCCCGTGCGTTGCACTATCCAAAAATCAGCTGCCTAACTCCGTGTGAAAGTGAATTTGCATTCCATTGCCTTGAAAGCGTTATCTGTGTGTGGGGAGAGTTAGCTGTGATTTATTTGTCTACTCAGAGTCATGTCCTTCCGGCTTTCCTCCCCAGGTCATCATGCCCGGGTATTGTGTCCAAGGAACGGTGGGCCACAAAATTTTGGGCGGCCAACGGAAGCTAGAAATGGAAGGAAGACAAATTGTGAGTTGAACCATCTGGGAGAGGGTGGTGTGTGTGTGTGTGTGTGTGTGTGTGTCCGTGTGTCCAAAGCAATTAACTGCTGTTAAGGATGTCTGTTTTGTAAAACCTGGGACAGTTGTGTATTTTTAAAGAAGGAAATGGATCGCAATCTGTACTTCCTGACTTTACTACCAGTGAGTTATTCGTGAAGCGATATGCGGTTAGGTGCAAAACTACAGTCTAAAATCAGGGGTGAGACGCTACCGGTTCAGGCAGGTTCAGCCGAACTGGTAGTAAAAAATACTTTAAAAAGGTTTTTAAAGCAAAAATTCCCACGCACAGCTGACCTTTGGCACTTTTTTAAAAAAAACAACGTTTTAACTTTTAAATGTGTATAAATTTTAAATTCTTAGGGTTTTATAATGGGTTTTAGCACGGGATACAATTTAATAGTTTTTTAATAATATATTTTTGTAATTTTGTATGGTTTTTAATATTGCCTGTGCGCCGCCCTGGGTCCTTGCAAGGAGAAGGGGGGGGGCATAAATTTAATAAAATAAAATAAAATAAAATAAATTAAGCATTTGTTTTACTACAGGTTCTGTGGAAACCCAGGGTGTGTGTGTATGTCCCTTTTTGCTCCCAGCAGGCTTCCCTGGGTGGGGGATGCTAAGGAAGGAAGGAAGGAAGGAAGGAAGGAAGGAAGGAAGGAAGGAAGGAAGGAAGGAAGGAAAGCAGGAAAGGGAGGGAGGGAAGGAAGGAAGGAAGGAAAGAAAGAAAGAAAGAAAGAAAGAAGAAGGAAAGGGAGGGAGGGAAGGAAGGAAGGAAAGAAAGAGAGAGAGAAAGAAAGAGAGAGGGAGGGAGGGAAGGAAGGAGAAAGGAGTGGGAGGAAGGACGACAAACCTGGCACTAGACGCAGCTTCAGGGGATAATCCAGGGTTGGAACGCACCTGGAGGTCATCTAGTCCAACCCTGCTCCAGCAGGACATTTGTTAAAGGGACCGTCTGTCTTTTGATCTCCCAGTTACATGACTACATAGCTACGCCCACCCAGTCACATGACACCCACCACCATCAAGCCGCGCCCACCAAGCCACGCCCACAGAACCGGTAGTAAAAAAAAATCACATTTCACCTCTGTCTGAAATGGGGGAGAAAAATTAAGTGTTGAAGAAATCTTTGCTGTTTAGCAAATGCACTCCTGCCTAGCTTGCTACGTACGGGGCGATTTTTAAAAAGTAGGAAAAAGTCCTAAATTGCACAAAAATAGAGGTGGTCAGGCCCAACCTCTCCGGCATGTTGAGAGGGCTGCCACGCTGATATTTATATGTATGTATGTATGTATGTATGTATGTATGTATGTATGACCCAGGCGCCGCCCTGGGTCCTCTGTGGAGAAGGGCGGGATATAAATATAAATAAAATAAAATAAATGTATGTATGCATTGTGTCACAACACCTGGTATGCCCCAAATACGGGAGGGAGCAGAACTGCTTCCCTTTTCTGTCTTCCGGCTCACCCTAGGAGCCATCCAGGCAGAAAGCCATTTTTTTCGTTGCCTTTGTTACATTTGTATTGCATTTGTGCTGATAAATAAAGGGAGACTAGTATAGATCTATTTCAAGCTATTTAGCTCTCATCAACTAGCCAAACCCTTACTGGGATTTGAACCTGGGCAGTATTACATGTGAGCTAGTTGTAATTGCCACTAGGCCACAGGTTCTCCTCCTTGATCAGCTGAGCCAAGGGAACAAGTATATATATTGTGTCACAATACCCTGGTATGCCCCAAATACGGGAGGGAGCAGAACTGCTTCTCTTTTCTGTCTTCCGGCTCACCCTAGGAGCCATCCAGGCAGAAAGCCATTTCTTTATGTTGCCTTTGTTACATTTGTGTTGCATTTGTGCTGATAAATAAATATTTATTTATATTTATATTTATTAAATTTTTATCCCCCCTATCTCCCAAAAGAGGGACTCAGGGTGGCTGAATACATCAGGGAGACTAGTATAGATCTATTTCAAGCTATTGAGCTCTCCTCAGCTAGCCATACCCTTACTGGGATTCGAACCGGGGCAGAGGTGTTAGCCACTAAGCTGCCATATGCCCCCCCCCTCTGCCTTGCTCCCCACAGCTGGAAGTGAAGATGCAGGTGGAGTACATGTCCTTCAGCGCCCACGCCGACGCCAAGGGCATCATGCAGCTGATCCGGCAAGCCGAACCTCGCAACGTCCTGCTGGTCCATGGCGAGGCCAAGAAGATGGAGTTTCTCAAGCAGAAAATCGAGCAAGAGTTCCGTACGTGTCCCGTCTGGAGCGGGAATGCTGGGGGGGGGGGGGAATGGGGGGGTGTTTATTGGGTAGCCTCCCCCCCCCAAAGGAAGACGGAGTGGCTCAGAGGGAAGAGGGAGCCCAGGGCTGGTTTGCAAGTGATAGGCTGGTTTTCTGGATCAGTTCCGCATTCCCTGGGAGCAGCAATGACACCCGAGCCACAATGGTTAGAATGCAGCATTCCCGGCTAACTCTGCCCACTGCCAGGAGTTCGATCCTGACCGGCTCCCAGTTAATTCAGCCCCTTCTAACCTTCCGAGTTGGGTCAAATGAGGCCCCAGATTGTTGGGGGCAAAAGGCTGACTGTCAACCTCATAGGAGAGGGTTGTAAAAACACGGCGAAGCGGTATATAACAGCGATCCCTCATTTTTCGCGGCTTCATGTTCCGCGGCTTCGGTGCTTCGCGGGTTTTTCAAAAATACAGAATAGGGGAAAAAATGCATCGGTAGGAGGCAAGCGCCCCCTAGTGCTTGCTTTAAACGATGTCCACCAACTCAAGTTTCCGGTGCGAATCCTACTTCGCGGTTTTTCAGTTTTCGCGGAAGGTTCCGGTCCCCATTAACCGCGAAAAACGAGGGATCGCTGTATATATAAATCTAAACAGCCTGAGGTGGGTTTCTATGGCACCTTTGGGCATCTTGGTTTTGCTTCTTTAACAGAGCCCAGACGGGCACGAGTAAAAAGACTGGCAGGGTTAAGCCTCGTCTGCCGACTTGGGGCTGGGGACGTCAGCCGCAGGGGCAGACTTTAGGATCTGCAGACTTTAGGACTGGGATGGTGACCCTATGGCACATGTCCTGGTTCCAAATAGCATCCAAAAGTAAATCAGAGTCCGAGGCAAAGGATTCCTCAAAGTTCCCATAGATCAAGAGAGCCACGTTGGCACATCTGGGGAAACCCCGAATCTGAAAGCTTCCCGGTTTTCCCCACCCGGTTGAAAGTTTAAGATTTTGCCCCCCCCACACCCACCAGTCCATCCCGTGGAACAATCTCCCACTGCCACGCTGGCAGCTTTCCACCCATCCAGTTCCGGTCAGGTGCAGAGACAAAGGATGACCTTGGCTTTCTAGAAAGAATGTTGTTATAGCTACCTATCATCTAACTCCGTACAATTCCACCCACTCGTTTTCCCACCCTAGAAAATGCATTGTAGACTGATAGAAAGTGTGGCAGGCCAAAGAGCCAAAAGAAAAGATGGCTGCACGAGGTGCAGAGAATGTGGCAGGCCAAAGAGCCAAAAGAAAAGATGGCTGTACGAGGTGGCACGCAGAGCCTTCTCTGTGGGCACGCGCCTCATCTCCAGCTGTTCTTCGCGCGACCCGGAGCACTGGGAAACGGCCCAGAAAATGCCCCCCAAAACAGGTGGTTTGTCAGACCGTTTTTGGCCTGAAAAAATAGCCCCAAAACAGGCATGTGCATGCCGGCCAGCCGGTCTTCGGGTTTTCAGCATCCCGGTGCGTGCCAATGCACGCACAGGCACACGCCTTCTGGTTTGGCCGAAAAGGTTTGCCATCCCTGCTTTAGGATCTGCAGATAAAGAGGCTGGCAGATCATTCCCCAGCATTTTCAGATTGCAGAAGCCCCAACCGAGCTAACAAAAAACGTGGCTTTTCTCTCGCTTGCAGGTGTGCAGTGTTACATGCCGGCCAACGGGGAGACGGTGTCCATTTTCACCAATCCTAACATCCCGGTGGATATTTCTCTGGGGCTGCTGAAGAGGGAGCTGGCCGTGGGTAGGTTGCTGGGTAGGGCTCCACTTTCGTTCGTAGCGTTAACCGGGAGGAAAACGGTCTTTGGGGGCCTTGATGCTGTGGCTCATCGGGGCCGCCTTTTTGGCTCTGGGCACAGCCTCCTGCCCCCCCCCCCCCCCCCGCCCCTCCAACTCGGTGCTTCCAAATAGGTTGGGTCGACGGAAGTGGTAATTCAACGGCCTTGGAGGTCTGCGGTGGCACAGTGGTTAGAGTGCAGTAGTGCAGGCTGCTACTTCTGCTGATTGACGGCTGCCTACAGTTTGACAGTTCGAATCTCACCAGGCTCGAGGGTGATCCTTCCTTCCTTTCCATCCTTCCCTCCTTCCCTTCCTTCCTTTCCATCCTTCCTTTTCTTCCTTCCTCCCCTTCCTTTTATTCCATCCTTCTTTCCCTTCCTTCCTTTTCTTCCATCCTTTCCCTTCTTTCCTTCCCATTCTTCCTTCCTTCCTTTTCTTCCTTCTTTCCTTTCCATCCTTCCTTCCCTTTCTTTTCTTCCATCCTTCTTTCCCTTCCTTCCTCCCCATCCATCCTTCCTTTCCATCCTTCTTTCCCTTCCTTCCTTTTCTTCCTTCCCTTCCTTTTCTTCCATCCTTCTTTCCCTTCCTTCCTTCCCATCCATCCTTCTTTCTCTTCCTTCCTTTTCTTCCATCCTTCTTTCCCTTCTCTCCTTCCCATTCTTCTTTCCTTTCCAACCTTCCTTCCCTTTCTTTTCTTCCATCCTTCTTTCCCTTCCTTCCCGTCCATCCTTCTTTCTCTTCCTTCCTTTTCTTCCATCCTTTCCCTTCTTTCCTTCCTTTTCTTCCATCCTCTTCCATCCTTTCCCTTCTTTCCTTCCTTTTCTTCCTTCTTTCCTTTCCATCCTTCCTTCCTTCCCTTTCTTTTCTTCCATCCTTTCCCTTCCTTCCTTCCTCCCCATCCATCCTTCCTTTCCATCCCTCTTTCCCTTCCTTCCTTTTCTTCCTTCCCTTCCTTTTCTTCCATCCTTCCTTCCCTTCCTTCCTTTCCCTTCCCTCCCTCCCTCCGGCTTAAAATGCAGTATTGAATTCTACCGCCCACTTCCAGCAGTTCAAATCTCACCAGACTCAAGGTCAGTAAAATGAGGACCCAGACTGTTGGGAGCGAGATACCGTAAACCGCTTAGAGAGGGCTGTAAAAGCGCTGTGAAGCGGCATATAAGTCTTAAGCGCTGTTGTTCTAGCAGGCAGTTTGGGAAGTCCTCACTGATGATGTTACCTAGTTGAGTAACGAGAAGCCTGCAAGAAAAGAAGCCAAGCTCAGAGGCCACCAAGGACCCGGTCATTTCAACAAAATATTCTCCTTTCTTGAAAACGGGCCGTTTGATTGGAACCTGAGCAGCATTGTTAAAGAGTTTCAACATTGAAACTGGTTGGATTAACACCCGGTCCCCAGGGCGGGCGGTGAAGATGGAGGCCCGAAGTAACCCAGGACTTGGGAATAGGTTGGGAAAGAGACCTTGGAGCGAGACTTGGAGGGGCCAATGCCCTCACAGGCACCATGCATTACAGCCTCCAAGGGGCACGGCCTGCAGGGATGGAATTTGGGGAGCAGGCGCTGGAAATCCAGGGGGCCCAAAGACTCCTCGGCTTCTATACAATACAATACAATACAATAGCAGAGTTGGAAGGGACCTTGGAGGTCTTCTAGTCCAACCCCCTGCGTGGGCAGGAACCTTATACCATTTCAGACAAGTGGCTATCTAACATCTTCTTAAAGACTTCCAGGGTTGGGGCATTCACAACTTCTGGAGGCAAGCTGTTCCAGAGGTTAATTGTTCTAACTGTCAGGAAATTTCTCCTTAGTTCTAAGTTGCTTCTCTCCTTGATTAGTTTCCACCCATTGCTTCTTGTCCTGCCCCCAGGTGCCTTGGAGAATAGTTTGACTCCCTCTTCTTTGGGGAAACCCCTGAGATATTGGAAGACTGCTATCATGTCTCCCCTGGTCCTTCTCTTCATCAAACCAGACATACCCAGCTCCTGCAACCGTTCTTCATATGTTTTAGTCTCCAGTAATCATCTTGGTTGCTCTTCTCTGCACTCTTTCCAGAGTCTCCAAGTCTTTTCTACATCGTGGCAACCAAAACTGTATGCAGTATTCCAAGTGTGGCCTTACCAAGGCACCATACAGTGGCATTAACACTTCACGTGATCTAGATTCTATCCCTGTTTATGCAGCCTAGAACACGGCTGGCTCATATTTAAATGGTTATCCACTAGGATTCCAAGATCCCTCTCACAGTTGCTACTATTGAGCAAGGTACCACCTATACTGTACTTGTGCATTTGGTTTTTCTTGCCTATATGTAGAACCTTACTTTTTTCACAATTGAATTTCATTTTATTAGATAGTGCCCTTCTCTCTCTCTCTCTCTAGGCCCCTCGCTGGCCAGCAAGAAGCCGAAGTTGCTGCACGGCACCCTGATCATCAAGGATAACGTGAGTGGAGAGAACCTGCGTTAGCCTCCCTAAGGCTGGCAAACCATTTGCATTTCACCACCTGCCTTTTCCCAGGGGAAGGGATGTGGGGCAGCCCCCGGGGGAGTGGGGGTGGGGAGGAGAGATGCTACCGGTTGGGGCCGGTGCGCCGAACCCCCAATAAACAAATGTTGAACAAAGTTAAAAAAAGAAAAAAGTTCCAACGATCAGCTGTGCTGCCTGATGGTAGGAGCTTTTTTTTTTAAAGCACTTGGAGTCCTTTTTTCCTCCCAGGGGGATTCCCTGAGGCCTGCTAGGCCTAAAACGGTGTGTGTAGAGAAAGAAAGAGGGGGGGGGGGAGGGATGGGATAAAAAAAGGATGGGAGGGATGGAAGAAAAAGAAAAAAAGAAAGGCAGGGAGGGAGGGATGAGAGAAAAGGGGAAGGGAGAAAGAGATGGGAGAAAAAAGGAAGAAAGAAAAAGAAAGAAATAAAGAAAGAAAAAGGAAGGAAAGAAAAAGAAAAAGGAAGGAAAGAAAGAAAGAAAAAGGAAGGAAAGAAAGAAAGAAAAAAGAAAGAAAAAAGGAAGGAAAGAAAGAAAGAAAAAGGAAGGAAAGAAAGAAAGAAAGAGGAAGGAAGGAAGGAAAGAAATAAAGAAAGAAAAAGGAAGGAAGGAAAGAAAAAGAAAAAGGAAGGAAAAAGAAAGAAAGAAGAAGGAAGGAAAGAAAGAAAGAAAAAGGAAGGAAAGAAGAGGGAGGGAGGGATGGGAGAAAGAAAAAGAAAAAAGGGATTGGAGAAAAAGGGGAGGGAGACAGAAAGAAAGGGAGGGAGGGATGGGAGAAAGAAAGGAAGAAAGAAGGAGGGAGGGAGGGGAGAAAAAAGGGAGGGAAGGGAGAAAGGAAGAAAAAAGAGAGGGAGGGAGGGGAAAAGGAGAGGGAGGGAGGACCACAAACCTGGCCCTGGACGCAGCTTCAGAGGACACCTGGAGAGAGCACAGCAATCCAGGGCTGGAAGGCACCTGGAGGTCATCTAGTCCAACCCCCTGCTCCAGCAGGACATTGTTAGTGAGTTTCTGTCTTTTGACATGCACACATCCCCAGGGTCACATAACTACATAGCCATGCCCACCCAGTCATATGACCCCGCCACCAAGCCACGCCCCCCAGAGCCGGTAGGAACCATTTGTAGATTTCACCACTGGACAACGCTGCCTCGGAGGATGTTGAACCTGAGAAAGGAAGGCTTTGAAATGACACTGCTTAAAAGAATTTATTTAGAGGCCCCAAAGTCTTCCTTTTTGGGTAAATACCTTCTGCCAAAACTGGGAGGAACCAGCAGTGCCGGCCCAGCGAGCTTAGTATGAATCTTCGATCAGTGTAGCTCCCTCCCAACACCTGGTAAGTTTTCCTACCTCCAACCTCACCTGGCACAGAGGGGACAAACCTCAGCCCCCCCCGCCCCCCCAAATGAAGTTTTGCCTTGGACAAGCAACCAATGGAAATGTCATCTAGCCTTGTGCCTCCAGGCAAATGAAGTGGCCTCCCCAGTGTCTGGGTCAGGGAACAGCAACCTGTGCGGCTCCAGAGCCGCATATGGCTCTTTCCATCCCTCTGCTGCAGCTCCATCACCGGTCGGCTCCACAATTGAAAGGGCTTTCGGTTAGGACGGGAAGAGGAAAAAGGATGCCGCATTAGGAGGAAACTCTGGTGGGGGGAACCGGCTCCAGAATCGAACGGGGAGGAGGGCCTTCTGGTTAGGACTTTTGTGGCTCTTTGAGTGTTTGAGGTTGCCTGGTCTGGATGAAAGGAATTTCACAGAGAGGGAAATCTGTGGGTGGAGCAGTCCGTGATTGCTGGCACTTAATTTCTTCTGGAGGGGAGACTTCCGGTCACGCAGGCAGTGGCCCTTGATGCTGCCGCGCGTGAATTGCGATTGTGCTGTTTACAGAGCTTCCGCTTGGTTTCGTCCGAGCAAGCCCTGAAGGAATTGGGGCTGGGGGAGCACCAGCTGCGCTTCACCTGCCGGATCCACTTTCAAGACCCCCGCAAGGAGCACGAGACCGGCCTGCGCGTTTATAACCACCTGAAAAGGTGAGCACTCGGGGTAGGGACTGGGATTGGTGGGAGCCGCAATCTGCCCCCACCTTGAGGACTAGAAACTTGGCTTGGTTGGAAAGTTTCCACTGAAACCCACTTCGATACCATGTCGCGTTCAGTGCACTTAAAAAATACAAGACAAACAGGATTTGATTAAAGCAGGTATCTTGGGATTGTCTGGGGAGTGGCGTGATGACCTAGAGGTGGAGCTTTTGCCTCATAATCGGGAGGCTGTGAGTTCGATCCTAGGTAGAGGCAGATATTTCTCTCCCTGGGCACAATGAGAATGTATCTGCTGGGGAAAAAAAAACTCCGCTCTGGTGACAGGGACGGCATCTGGCCAGTAAACACCCTAATACTTCCATTCAGCTGCCCCAGACTCCACCCTGCAAGGGATTATGGTATTGCCTGGGGGAAGAGCAGCTTATGCAAAAATTGATTGCAATAAAAAGTTTGTGGCAAGTGGGGCCACTCTTTTGAGGCCCCGTGAGAAGGCGGGGAGGGGGATTCAGCTGGGTGCCATTTTCTCCCCAGCGCCTTGAAGGATTATTCTGTCCAGCATCTCTCAGACACCTCCATCATGGTGGAGTCCATCTTGATCCAGGTTACGGTGCAATCTGAGGACCCTGCCACTAAACTTCTGCTGGTGTCCTGGACGTACCAGGTACGGTTTTAAATCTGATTTTACGAGAGGAGGAGATGGCGGGGAGGGAGGGAACATTTTAACTTTTTATATGGAAAAACATGCATACATAAAAGTGATAAAGGAAGAACAATCACTACCAGTTAAAGTAAGTGAATAAAAAAATAACAAAACTTTACAAAAATGAAAAGAAATGGTTGGGCTTAACGGTGGTCGTAACCCAAGGACTGCCCAAATATTCAAACCCTGAATCCGGGCTCTGTGCAGGATGAAGAAATGGGGAGCTATGTGACGTCTCTTCTGAAGAAAGCCCTGCCACAAATCACGGGATGAGCCTCTGGGGAGCCTCCAGCCGCCACCACAGACTTTGAGCCAACGAGAAGGGCGAGTTGAGTGGGTCGACAGAAAAGGACAAAAATTCAGTCGTTGGGGGTTTGGGAACGTCTTACCCATCTTCTCACCATCTTTTCTTCCCTACCCTTCCCTCCAATCCTCCCCCATCATCTTCCCTTCTGTCCACCTACTCAATGACCTTCGTTTCCTCCTTTATTTTTTGGTCCCACCTGCTTCTGCCCCAAACAAGATGGCCTCGTTTTCTCCTGTGTGAAGAAGAGCTGCCTGCCCAGGTACGCAAACTTTGGGCACAGAGGACACTTCGGCATGCAGGACAAATCCCTGCGCCAAATATGTGACGCAGCTCTAGAAGGAGCGGTGTAAATATTTGTGTTCTATCTCTGTTTTAATAAAGACATTTACTTTTGGTATTCTTGGTCTTCCTGGTCACTGAGGGCCTCCAAGCGCCAGGCATCCTGGGAGAAAACGCCCTTGGGTTAGAAAGGATCTCGCCGAGCCTCATAACTAAGGAATAGGACATCTTACCCAGGGGTGAAAATCAGCAGGTTCTGGAGAACCGGTAGCGACGGTTTTGAGTAGTTTGGAGACCTGGCAAATACCACCTCTGGCTGGCCCGAGTTTCGGTGGGAATGAGGACTTTGCAGTATCCTTCTGGAGTGGGGAGGGAATGGGGATTTTGCACTATCCTTCCCCTGGAGTGGAGAGGAATGGGGATTTTGCAGTATCCTTCCCCTGGAGTGGAGAGGAATGGAGATTTTGCAGTATCCTTCCCCTGGAGTGGAGCAAAATGGGGATTTTGCAGTATCCTTCCCCTGGAGTGGAGAGGAATGGGGATTTTGCAGTATCCTTCCCCTGGAGTGGGAGGGAATGGGGACTTTGCAGTATCCTTCCCCTGGAGTGGGAGGGAATGGGGATTTTGCAGTATCCTTCCCCTGCTACCCCCGCCAAGCCACCCCCACAGAACCGGCAGTGAAAACATTTGAATTTCACTGATCTTTCCTTACCTTGAGACCTTCTGCAGTCTCAATAGCAACTCTCTATTTACAGGGATTGAAGGCACTTGGGCTGCCTTAAAACCAATCAAACCCCAGTTGCTGTTTAGCTGACGGGAGGCTGCAGGAGAAAACCCACCTGTGCCTTTGTTTCTCTGATCCCGAGAAAAAACTTTCATTTAAACGGCTTTTTTGCTTTCTGAAATTTCGACGTGACAATTTTAAGCACACCTGCCTTTCTCTGCCAGTCAAAGCGCTTATTTTAAATGCCCCACAGATCTGCAAAGCCAGGCAGTAGCAGCCCCTCCTCACAACCTAGACCAGCGATCGGCAACCTTAAACATTCAAAGAGCCACAAAGGTCCTAACCAGAAGCCCCCCCCACCATTGAATTCTGGAGCCGACCGGAACTCTGGTCCCCCCACCATAGAGTCTCCTGCTAGTGCAGCATCCTTTTTCCTCTACCTGTCCTAACCGAAAGCCAATTGTGGAGCCAATTGTCGACAGGGAGCTGCAGCAGAGGGATGGAAGAGCCACATGCGGCTCCAGAGCTGCAGGTTGCTGACCCCTGATCCATACACTTGCAGCCCCTCTGCCATAGTCTCCTGGCACGCCCTGCTTTCTCCCCCCCCCCCAAACTGGAAGCTCCTCTCAAAATTGTGGAGCCAGAGCAGAGGGATGGAAGAGCCACATGCGGCTCCAGAGCCGCAGGTTGCCAACCTCTTGACCTAAACCAACATGTGAAATTAAACTTTTTCCCAGATGACACCCGCAGCAAACTTCCTTGGTGGGTTCATCAGCATCACCTCATTGGCAGCCGGGCTTAACACCGCGCTCTGGGCGGGGCGTACCCTGCGATCATCGCTGACAGTGTAAACTTTGGAAGTCCGCCGTTGCCAACGCAATTGGCAGGGCCACCACTTGTTGGCCAAGGTGTAGTAATACAAGACCGGGTTCAGGCAGCAGTTGAAGCTAACCAGGGCTAAGGTGACTCGGCGGAGCTGGTAGATGGCGGTGGCCAAGGGGCAGTCCCGGATGATGCCGACGCGCATCAGGAGGTGGAGGAGGTGGGTGAGGTGGAAGGGGAGGAAGCAGGAGACGCAGATGAAGAGGATGAGGTAGATGGTGTTCAGCGCCTTCCTTTTCAAAGCGCTCTCCGAGATGTTGGAAATCCGCCGGGCGATCAGAGGGTAGCTGATCAAGATCACCACGAAGGGGACGAGGAACCCGAAGATCAGCACGCAAACATTGTACGGCAGCATGCGCCCCCGCCAGGAGGCCTCCCCAAAATTCTCGAAGCACACCTGGGCGTTGCTAACGTTGGCGTCGAGAGGGCCTCCCAGGATCAGAGAGCCGCCGGTCGTCAGCCCGACCACCCAGAGGAGGGCAGAGATCAGGGCATAGTAGCCGCTCTTGATCCGCACGTACGCCAAGGGGTGCATGACGGCCACGTACCGGTCGACGCAGATGGCGGTGAAGAAGGCCACACTGAGGTAAATGTTGAGGAAGTACATGCACCCGGTCACGCGGCAGGCCACGTCCCCAAAGACCCAGTGGTTGTGGTGAAGGTGGTAGTGGATCTTGAAGGGCAGGATGCAGACGAACAAGGTATCCACCGTGGCCAGGCTGAGTAGGTAGACGTAGGAGCGAGGCGGGCGCGAGATCCGGCAGGCCAGCAGGTAGAGGGCAGCCCCGTTTCCCAGCAAGCCCAGCACGAAGACGGGAATGTAGATGGCGGGGAAGAGGAAATACTGGAAGTCGGCTCGGAGGCTGCACTCTTCCTGGCTGGCGTTGGCTGCCGCAGTCTGGTTTTCCATCGTCTCTGGAGCAGGATTCGCACCCCGGTCTGGCCTGCTGCAGGAAGCCTCTCTCAGCCGATCATCATCATGCTGGGAGCGAAGGCAGTCGGAGGAGCTGGGCTCTGCCACTCACCTCCAGTCAACTTGGAAAACAAGGGACCCGGTCTGAGGAAACCAGCTTTGAAAATGTAAAAATAAAAATTGTGGGCTGCATTTCTCCGTTGGGATTGGATATAGGACAGGACAGGACAGGACAGGACAGAGCAGAATGTAGAATAAAATAAATTTAGAATTAGAATAGAATTAGAACAAGAATAAAAATAAAAAAATAAGAATTAGAATTATTAGAAATAGAAATAAGAATAAGAATAAAAGAATAAGAATTATTAGAAATAGAAATAAGAATAAAAAGAATAAGAATTAGAATTATTAGAATTAGAAATAAGAATAGAATAGAATAAGAATAAAAGAATAAATATAAAAGAATTAGAATTATTAGAATTAAAAATAAAAATAGGAATAGAATATAGAGAAGAATAGAATAGAGTTAAAAATAAGAATAGACTAGAATAAGAATAAAATTAAAAGAATTAGAATTAGAATTATTAGAATTAGAAATAAGAATAGAATAGAATAAGAATAAAAGAATAAATATAAAAGAATTAGAATTAGAATTATTAGAATTAAAAATAAAAATAGGAATAGAATATAGAGAATAGAATAGAGTTAAAAATAAGAATAGACTAGAATAAGAATAAAATTAAAAGAATTAGAATTAGAATTATTAGAAATAGAAATAAGAATAGAATAGAATAAGAATAAAAGAATAAAAATAAAATAATAAGAATTAGAATTATTAGAATTAGAAATAAAAATAGGAATAGAATATAGAGAAGAATAGAAAGAGTTAAAAATAAGAATCGACTGGAACAAGAATAAAAATAAAAATAGAATTAGAATTACTGTATAAGAATTAAAAATAAGAATAGAATAGAATAAGAATAAAATAAGAATTAGTAGAATTAGAAATAAGAATAAGAATAAAAGAATAAATATAAAAGAATTAGAATTATTAGAATTAGAAATTAGAATAACAATAAAAATAAAAGAATAAGAATTACAAATAACAGAAATAGAATAGAATAGAAAAGTGTTGGAAAGGACCTTGGAGGTCTTCCAGTCCAACCCCTTGCTTATGCAAGCCTGACTTTGGTTCAGCTTTTGGTGGGGTGCCCAAACCACGGCTTAGCCAAAATACTGCTAGCTGCCCCACAACCACCACCACCACCAAGAGTCCCCTCTCTCTATATATTGGACTGGGGCACCCATCATCCCCAGCCACGGTAGCCTTAAGCAAGCAGGAATTTCACCAGTTGGCATAGACGGACGTTCCTAGCAAATTTGGGCCACGGTTTCAGGACTGTGAAAATTCTTAAGGGATGATGAGGAAGAAGTCCAGAAAATTGTGGCGGGAGGTTGGTTTTCAAGGGACCCTTTGTGCGTTTCCACCGCCATTAAAAACACAATGACAACATTCAAACTTACCCGTTTGCATCCGCCCGTAGCCCTCCTGGCCGTCTGGGAAGATCTCTGAGCTTACGTTTTCTCTCTTTTTCGACTCTCAGGATGTCGCCTTCCCCTGCGCCCCACGCGGGTCGAGGGCCTCCCACACGCTCTTTGTGCAGGAAGCCCGGCCGAGAGACTTCGCTGCTGTGGTTTCGTGCAGAAGTGCAACCGAGGCAGCAAGAAATACGCAGATCGGTTCCCTCCCCCCCCCCCCCCCCAAGATTTAAGAGAGCAGAAAAGCCAAAATATTTGCAGAGTTTATGAGGTCTGCAACCTGACCTTACAACCTGCCCCCCCCCCCAAATAAGGGGAGTGGAGGTGTGAAACGAGAAGCAGAATAACAACGGAATAAAAGATTCACTCTTTCCACACTTGCCAAGGGTTTAGCGTGTACAAAAATGCGATTAAATCCCTTTTCGGCCAAGATACACGGAAAAAGAGTCTTAAAAAATGTTTGGCAAACCCCTTCACCCAACGGGTGGCACAACTGACAGCTGGCAACGGTTTGTACTTTGCTGAGGGTTGAATTCTGGATCGAGCAGTTAAGTTTCTTGATTTATTGCTTAGGGACTAGAAACTTACGTTCAGGTCAGAATCCCAAGATGGCGCTTTACCTGGCGAATTGACTGGACGAGTTAACGGCAGAACACTTAAAACACAGAGGTAGCCTTAAGAGCTTGGAATAGCAGGACATTCTGTGCACCGCCCTGGGTCCATTTCGATGGAGAAGGGCGGTTATATAAATCGAAATAAAATAAATAAGATAAATTAATTCTCCAGGATTGTAGAAAACTAATGCTAAAAATGCTCATTAACAAACTGCATTATTTCACCTGCTAGTAAGACAATTGCCGTACTTTTCAGAGTATAAGACGCTCCGAAGTATAAGACTCACCTAGCTTTTGGAGAGGAAAACAAGGGAGGAAAAAAATCTGCCTCTTGCCTCCCAGCCATTGGCCTCCTTGCAGGAAACAGTACACTGTTTGTGGTGTTATATTTCATGCTATACTTGTACAGATGCTGTTCCTGGAAACCGACGTTATTCTCTGCTGTTTAAAAGGAGATACAATAGCTCTGGGCCTCTTCAGATCAAGCTTTTATTTTAAAAAAGCTGCTTCATTTTGTTAAGTTGGCTAGAACAACATGTGGACAACCTAGTGGACAACCATTTAAATATGAGCCAGCCGTGTGCAGCAGCTGCCAAAAAAGCCAACACAGTTCTAGGCTGCATAAACAGAGGGATAGAATCTAGATCACGTGAAGGGTTAATGCCACTGTATAGTGCCTTGGTAAGGCCACACTTGGAATACTGCATACAGTTTTGGTCGCCACGATGTAGAAAAGACGTGGAGACTCTGGAAAGAGTGCAGAGAAGAGCAACCAAGAGGATTAGGGGACTGGAGACTAAAACATATGAAGAATGGTTGCAGGAGCTGGGTATGTCTAGTTTGATGAAGAGAAGGACCAGGGGAGACATGATAGCAGTGTTCCGATATCTCAGAGGGTGCCACAAAGAAGAGGGAGTCAAACTATTCTCCAAGGCACCTGAGGGCAGGACAAGAAGCAATGGGTGGAAACTAATCAAGGAGAGAAGCAACTTAGAACTAAGGAGAAATTTCCTGACAGTTAGAACAATTAACCTCTGGAACAGCTTGCCTCCAGCAGTTGTGAATGCCCCAACCCTGGAAGTCTTTAAGAAGATGTTAGATAGCCATTTGTCTGAAATGGTATAAGGTTCCTGCCCACGCAGGGGGTTGGACTAGAAGACCTACAAGGTCCCTTCCAACTCTGCTATTGTATTATTGTATTATTATAACATTAAAGCAGCCTAAAAAAAAAAGAAGTCTAATCACTTGAACATTCTATAGGCATTCGATAGATATTGACTTACCTCCTTGCAGCAAGCAGCAAACAGCCTGATTAGCACAAGGAAAAACAAACAAACCCTGCCTCTGCCTCCCAGCAACTTGCTTCCTTGCAGCAAACAGCCTGTTTCCCTTTCCCTTTCGGCAGGGCCTCCCGACGATCAGCTGTTTCAGGCTGCAGGGATTGCCGTAGCCTATTGCCGCCTCCTGAAAGCCCCATTTCTCCCGTTTGCTGCAAGGAGGCAACTTGCTGGGAGGCAGAGGCCAAAGGGTGGGGGCCGGAGGGTGGGTGGAGCTACATTTGGTGTATAAGACGCACCCAAATTTTCAAGCTCTTGTAGGAGGGGGAAAGTGCGTCTTATACTCCGAAAAATACGGTACTCAAGAGTTCCAAGATCCCTATTGCTGATCCTGGATTGTGGGAGGATTTAAAAGGGATTTATTTATTTTTTGGGCTTTCCTGAGTACACAAATGGTTTTATTTATTTTATTTTATCGAATTTATACCCCGCCCTTCTCCTTGTTAGGACCCAGGGCGGCGCACAGGCATTATTAAAACCATAACAAAAGAACAGTATACATTATTAAAAACATATTAAATTATAAATTTGACTATGTGGGCCACAACACAGCAGGACCAGCCTTTAAAAATGTGGATGTTTTCTATATTCTATCAGGGAAAATATTTTAGGGCGACCAAGAAGGAACTAAAATCTGAAATCATTCCGAGCCCGTTCCTTTCTTAGGCACCCCAAAAAGGAATCGTTTCTTGGCAGACAAATTTCAGATGACGCAAGTTTATTATGCCTGCAGAACGTCAATTTTTAATTGATTTTAGTTGATTTTATTAACTGTTTTGATATGGTTATCTGGTTTTTAGAACGGGCCCTTAAATGTAATTAGTTTTAATGTATTTTAATGTATTTTTGTATCGGATGTTTTACGGTTTTCTTATGCCTGTTCACCGCCCTGAGTCCCGCAAGGGAGAAGGGCGGTATACAAATTTAATAAAAGTGAAGTAAAGTATGAAAATGAGAATTTCTTTTCTTTTCCTCCTCCAGCAATGTATATTAACACCCCCCCCCAGGCAGAAATTAATAGTCCACTTCAGTCTTCCGTCTCCAAATCTGCAAGACAACGAAGGGAGAGAGGAAAGAAACCAGAGGAATTACTTGAGCAGTGAACGGGTTTCAACTTCAGACAAATTTGTGAATGTCGGTCTCAATTCAACACAAACACACACACACACACACACACACACACACCTGCAATATAGGGGAGATAACCAAGAGACCTTGCCTGGAAGACTTCCTAATGGGGGGACTGCAGTGCCACAAAACGTGAAACCGAAAAATATTGTCAGTACAGCTGTTTGAGATGTTTTCCCGAGGGTTCATGAGGACTAGAAACCAGAAATCCTGGATGCTCACCACTTTGGTAGTACTCCACGTGCTTGAGGAAGAGTCCGTCTGGGGGCGCCATGATGTTTGAGGGGTAAGCCATCAAATCCTGGGCCGCTAGGAGTTCTTGGATGTGGTGCGGTCGAAGCCGCGACTGGCCGACGGCGACCAACGCCCCGACCATGCGCCGCACCTGGAATTTAAAAAAAAAAATATCCCAGATCTTATAATATTCGGATTCGGTTTCGTTCTTCAAATCCCCACCTCAATTTATCCATTTCAGCACAGATCAGAATTTTCCTTCTAGTGGCATTTCCCTCTTTCTCCAGTTTTGGGCAAAGACCCTTCTTGCTGCCGTAATAATATGTATTACTAGCCGTTCCCGGCCACTCGTCGCTGTGGCCCAGTCTGGTTAAATGGCCAACCAACCTGTGTGTAGCTCTACACCTGCACACACAAACACGTACACACAACCACCGTATAACCCCCAACCTACCTACCTACCGTATTTTTCCCTCTATCGCTCTACCTACCTATCTACCTACTTACTGTATTTCTCCCTCTCTCTATCCCTCTACCTACCTACCTACTCCCTTCCTCCCTCTCTCCCTCTACCTACGATATTTCTCCCTATCTCTATCCCTCTACTTACCTACCTACCTACTGTATTTTTTCCTCTCTCTCTCTCCCTCTACCTCCCTACTGTATTTCTCCCTCTATCCATCTACCTCCCTACTGTATTTCTCCCTCTATCCCTCTACCTATCTACCTACTGTATTTCTCCCTCTATCCCTCTACCTATCTACCTACTGTATTTCTCCCTCTATCCCTCTACCTACCTACCTACCTACCTATCTAATGTATTTATCCCTCTATCCCTCTACCTATCTACCTAATGTATTTCTCCCTCTATCCCTCTACCTACCTATCTACCTTACTGTATTTTTCCCTCTCTATATTGCCCTACCTACCTATCTGCCTACCTACCTACCTACCTACCTACCGTATTTGTCCCTCTCCCTCTCTATCCCTCTACCTACCTACCTACCTACCTACCTACCTACCTACCTACCTACCTTACTGTATTTCTCTCTCTATCCCTCTACCTACTTACCTACTCCCTTTCTCCCTCTCTCCCTCTACCTACCTACCTACGGTATTTCTCCCTATCTCTCTCCCTCTACTTACCTACCTACCTACTGTATTTCTCCCTCTATCCCTCTACCTACCTACCTACTGTATTTCTTCCTCTATCACTCTACCTCCCTACCTACTGCATTTCTCCCTCCCTCTCTCTATCCATATAGCTGCCTACCTACCTACTGTATTTCTCCTTGAATCTTATGGGCAGAGTATTATGACATTTTGTATTATGTCATCCTGTGGCTCACTGCTCTCTCTGTATCCATCGACCAACATTTTTTACATTTCCGTTGCGTGTACCTGGCACAGGTGTGACATCTACACAATCTATATATATATATATATATATATATATATAATTGGTGCCGTATTTGAAAGGAACGTTGTGTGAAAATTTAGAAGCGATCGGTGCAGGACTTTCGGAGATTAGCGGTTTTGAACAAACTCCATTTATATAGATTCAGTAGATGATAGCCCCTTGTTACGTTTACCGTCGAGGGTTCCCAAAAGAAATTAGTTCTGGTTTGAATTCTATTTCCTCGTCGGTTATCTCTTTATCAGCCGCCTTTGAATTTTCCGCCAATTTTCCGCCCTGATACCAAATATACCGCCCTGAGTCCCTTCGGGGAGATAAGTGCGGTATAAAAATCACATCAAATTAAAAAAAAAAAAATTGCGCTTTTTTGGCACGGCCGCCACGTAGGGCAGGAGGTGCCAATGGCATCACCTCATCCAACCGCAAAGGATCTGCTCTTGCAGGTTGCGAACGGCACGTTGCGGCCCACCCAAAAATTGACGGAGGCAGCCGAGGGCCGGGAGCATTTTTGGCAGTTGTTTTCGGAGCTATTTTGAAGCCAAGCCACAAGACGGTGTGTGCGTTGGGGGGGGGGGGGGGAGGGGGGGGGAATTGAAACTCCTCAAAGCTTTTTCACTTTTTCATCGTGTGCAAAGCACCGTCTGAAAGCAAGACAGCCGCCTCCTCTCCTCGTGGCTAACCCAACGTGGGCGCGTGCTTCCGTGAGAGCCAGCCTCCCACGCCTCTGAATCATCCACCACGCGTGATTCATTTATTCTACCTAAGCGGGCACGGCCAGCTATGCCTGGGGTCTGCCGAAGGGCACCCATCCTTATTTTCATGGAGGGTAGGGTGGGGTGCTGTTTGCCAGGTGGCCTCATGTGGCGCCCCCAGCAAAACTCCCTTGGGCTGGCTGGTTTGGAATGATGGGAGTTGAAGTCCGGTTGCTGGAGCTGGGTATGCCTACTTTGGGTGGAGAGAAGGACTAGTAGGGTGGGGGCATGATAGCAGTCTTCCGATATCTCAGAGGGTGCCCCAAAGAAGAGGGAGTCAAGCTATTCTCCAAGGCACCTGAGGGCAGGACAAGAAGCAATGGGTGGAAACTAATCCAGGAGAGAAGCAACTTAGAACTAAGGAGGAATTTCCTGACAGTGAGGACAATTAGTCAGTGGAACAATTTGTGAATAGAATAGAAACAGAAACAGAAACAATAGGGTAGGGTAGGGTAGGGTAGAGTAGAATAGAATAGAATATGGCAGGGTAGGGTAGGGTAGAGTAGAATAGAATAGAATATGGTAGGGTAGGGTAGAATAGAATAGAATAGGGTAGGGTAGAATAGAATAGAATATGGTAGGGTAGGGTAGAATAGAGTAGAGTAGAGTAGGGTAGAATAGAATAGAATATGGTAGAGTAGAGTAGAGTAGAGTAGAGTAGAGTAGAGTAGAGTAGGATAGATATGATAGGATAGGATAGGATATGCCAGCGGGCGACGCCCAGGGGAAGGGCCTTCTCTGTGGTGGGCCCAACCCTCTGGAACGACCTACCCCCCGACCTCAGAACAACCACGGACCTCCGCACCTTCCGCCAGAAATTAAAGACACTCCTGTTCCATCAGGCCGGTTTGGCCTAAGTTATTTACCTAGCCTTCAGCCTGTATTATAAATTGTTTTAATTGGGTTTTTAAATGGATTATGTTTTAACTTTTTAAACTTTAGCACAGGGATAACCTATTTAATTCGATATTAATTATTTATATTTTATATTGTTTGTTTTAAATTCCTGTGCACCGCCCCGGGTCCCTTCGGGGAGAGGGTGCGGTTATATAAATTTGACTAATAAATAATAATAAAATAATACTTAAAAAAATAGAGTAGGATAGGATAGGATAGGATAGAATAGAATAAATACCAGAGTTAGAAGGGGCCTTGGAGGTCTTCTAGTCCAACCCCCTGCTCAGGCAGGAAAACCCACATCATTTCAAAGGGTTGCCCAACATCTTCTTAAAAGAAAAGGGAGTGGGTTGGACTAGAAGACCTCCAAGGTCCCTTCCAACTCTTGTTATTCTATTCTATTCCAACCTTCCGGATGGCCGTGGAGTGGGGACAGCTGGCCAGTTAAGGCCCCTTCGGGCGTTCCAGGGATACGTCCGGTGTTTGCCGTCAGAAAGGGACCGAGGGCACTTCAAGTTCATTTTAAACTTTTAAAATTAAGAGGCTGCCTCTCAAATGGTGAGAAGGGGACTTCTAGTCAAATCGTAAAAAGCGCGAGAAAGAGCATGCCAAATAGCCTCTCCCGTCTAACCGTTCGAAGGCTCCGGTTGGGAAAATTCTCCCTACCTGTTTGTAAAGGAAAGATCGGCTTACAAACTCCAGTTCCCAAAACTTCAGGTTGCTGGGGGAGGAAAAAAAACGAACAAACGACAAAATGCAGCGTTAAAATCCACATAGATTAGGACAGATTAGCAAAGGAAAGGGAAATCAGAAACGATAGAACCAATTTCGTTGTAAACAAGTACAAATTGCTCTCCCAAATTGCTTGCACAGAGTAAGCTAGCTTGCCGGGAAGACGAAGGGGAATTGAGCCTTCCCCCTGATCTGCTGGCTTTCTACCTGCAGGAAGGGGTTACAATCCCTTTGTGCGACCTGACAGCACACCGTCGCACTTTGCTGTTGCGCGAGAAGGTCATGCCAGGTCTGACTTTGAAACAAGTGGGCTCTCTTGGCAGAGGGAGCTCGGTCTTGCCCACCACCACCACCACTTCTCCCCCCCCCCCGAGGGCTGGATTTCAAAACCTGAACGCCATCTCAATGAGGCAAGAGGAGGGAGGACTTGAATTCGCACCAGAATTTAGAATTTATTTGACTTTTATCCCGCACCTGTCTCCCCGAAAGGACTCAGGGCGGCGTGGCTGTGGCTTCCCTCCAGGGCTGCTCCAGCCTGCCAGGGGGGGTGGGATGGGGAGAAGGAGCACCTGCTCGTTGCCGAGGGAGGCCTTTCCACGTGATCCTGGGGGTGGGTGGGGGGGGAGAGAATAACAAATTCCTCATGGTTGGATCCGTGAGTTTTCCGAGGGAGTTTTTTCCCCACGCAGATCCATCTCTCTCTCCAGGGTTGCCAATTTAATCTGAGTTATGCCCACCCTTTGCTTCAGAAATGCCAGCAGGGTATCTTTCTAGATATGCATATTATATCTCTGCATATTAGCTAGACCATTAACGAGATATATATATTGAACTGGTTTGGCTTAAGTGTGAGGCTTCTCGCCTTGCATGCAACATAGCCCCGGTTCGAATCCCAGTAAGGGATATGGCCAGCTGATGAGAGCTAATAAGCTCGAAATAGATCTATCCTGGTCTCTTCTAATTTAATTTATTGATCAGCTCATAAAACTAACACACATATCTAAAATATTATACCACGTAATTCTTGGCTTGCTGTCTGGATGGTCTCTAGCGATGAGCCGATAGGCAGTAAGGGAAACAGTATGTCTCCTCCCTTAATTGGGGCCTAATAATAACAGGTTGTTGTGAAACAATTACCTATACTAATATACCCTGAATAAGCTGATGCAATAGGGGAACTGGTTTGGCTTAAGTGTGAGGCTTCTCGCCTTGCATGCAACATAGCCCCGGTTTGAATCCCAGTAAGGGGTATGGCCAGCTGATGAGAGCTAATAAGCTCGAAATAGATCTATCCTGGTCTCTTCTAATTTACTGATCAGCTCATAAAACTAACACACACACACATACACACACACACACACACACACACATAATGGAAAAGTTGGATAAACTCTTGGTCTTACACAGAGAAAATATTATGGGTATGTATTTTATAGTAGTAATGTACTTTCCAAAGATAATTGAGAATAATGTTATAAAACAGGAATCTATGGAGAATTATTACTTTTCTTTTTTTCTACTGAATAACTATAGAAAAAAGATTGATTTTGATAAATACTAGCTGTTGCTATGTGGAAAATAAAGTGATAGACATACATTGGATGGAAAATTGATAACTATGTTTGTAATTCTAAGAACCAATGCCCAAAACTCTTGACCCAACGATAGGTTGTACAAAACTGAAGATGAATAATGTTTTTACTTGTTTTTAAGTTGAAAATAAAATAAAAATTTTTATAAACATACACACACACACATATATATCAGCTGATACAATAGGGGAGCCGGCTTGGCTAAAGTGCTAGGCTCCTTGCCTGGCATGCAATACAGCCCCGGTTCGAATCCCAGTAAAGGGTATGGCCAGCTGATGAGAGCTAAAATGCTCGAAATAGATCTATCCTGGTCTCTCTCTAATTTAATTTATTGATCAGCTCATAAAACTAACACATATATATATAATTGTTTCCACAACACCCTGTTAGGCCCCAATTAAGGGAGGAGACATACTGTTTCCTTTTCTGCCTTTCGGCTCATCACCAGAGACCATCTAGGCAGAAAGCCATGAATTCCGTTGTGTAATTTTTTTTTAATATGTGTGTTACGTTTTTGAGCTGATCAATATATATATATATATATATATATATATATATATATATATATATATATATATATATATATATATATATATATATATATATATATATATATATATATATATATATATATATATATATATATATATAAAAATAATTGTTCCACAACACCCTGTTAGGGCCCCAATTTATTGATCAGCTCATAAAACTAACACACACACACACACACACACACACACACACACATATATATATATATATAAAAATATAAAAGAAATGCCAGCAGGGAATTCATCAGCCAGCTTGAGCTTCTTCCAATGCTGGCATTGGAAGAAGCTCGAGGTAGACTGCCCCTGGAAACGAGGGGTCTTTCTCAGCCCGTTATGGACTGGCCCAGGGGGTCTGCAAAGTCGGCTCTTTTTAAGACGGGTGGACTTCAACTCCCAGAATTCCCCAGCCAGCCAGCTAGCTAGGCTGGCTGGGGAATTGTGGGAGTTGAAGTCCACCCATCTTAAAAAGAGCCGACTTCGCACCTGGATTAACCCCATGGCTGGAGCAGTGGCTGGGTCAGAACAGGTGGGCCCTGCCCACTCCTTCCCTAACTCCTCCCACCCCCAGTCGGGAACAAAAAGTCACAAGACGCAACCTGGTTCGGATGACCAACCTGGCCTTTTGACTTTCGGAAGCCACTCGGACAGGCAAGTTTCTAGTCCTCAGGTTCGCAGGGATGTTGGCAAACCCTCGGGCGGGGTTGGCGCGTGAAATTTCTCAAGTCTTGGAGCTTCCGCAAAATAGATGGCTTTCAGGACCACGGAGAGCTCTTGCAGCTTCCGTGTGTGTGTCTCCCCAAACTTGGGAACTTTAAGACGTGTGGACTTCAACTCCCACAATTCCCCAGCCGGGGAATTCTGGGAGTTGAAGTCCACACGTCTTCAAGTTTTAGATGCAAATTGCTGAACGCCAAAGGCTCAAAGCTGCGAGTTTCTTATCCTTGGGAGGCCTGTTCATTTGAGATCTTCCCCTGTTTCATTTTTGGTTCTTTTCTAGCGATGGAAGATTCTTTCTCTCCCACCCTTCTTTCTTGCTTCCCCTCCAGGTGGCACCTGTCAATCTGGGGTGTTTCAAAGCCATTCTTCAAAGAAGCTTTTCGCCCGTCCCCCCCCCCCCAAACTTAGGTTGAGAAAAGCAATTGCTACATTCTCACGTAACATGGAATACCGAAGCAAGGCATTGTATTAATAGCAATAGCCTTTAAAGACTTATATGCCGCTTCACAGCCCCTCTCTAAGCGGTTTACAGAGTCAGCCTCTTGACCCCCCAACCATCCGGGTTCTATTTGACCCACCTCGGAAGGGCGGAAGGCTGAGTCAACCTTGAGCCTGGATTGAACTCCTGGCAGTGGGCAGAGTTAGCCTGCAATACTGCATTCTAACCTGAGGGAGGGAGGGAGGGAGGGAGGGAGGGAGGGAGGGAGGGAAGGAAGGAAGGAAGGAAGGAAGGAAGGAAGGAAGGAAGGAAGGAAGGAAGGAATAACAGCACTTAGACTTATACAGTGATCCCTCGTTTTTCGCGCCCTCGTTATTTGCGGCTTCAGTCCTTCGCTGATTTGTAAAAAATACCAAAAAAAAATTTGCATTGGTAGGAGGCAAGCGCCACCTAGTGGTTGCTTTAAACATGTCCACCAATTCAAGTTTCCTAGCGAATCCTATTTCGTGGAAATCCGGTTTCCGCGGACGGGTCCGGTCCCGATTACCCGCGAAAACCGAGGGATTACTGTATACTGCTTTACCAATGCTTTACAGCCCTCTCTAAGCAGTTTACAGAGCCAGCCTCTTGCCCCCCAACAATCTGGGTCCTCATTTTATCCACCTCGGAAGGACGGAAGGCGGAGTCAATCTTGAGACGGTGAGAGTTAAACGGGCAAATTGCAGGCAGCCGGCAGTCAGATGTAGCTTGCAGTACTGCACTCTAATCACTGTGCCACCATGGTTTCCTTCCTTCCTTCCTTCCTTCCTTCCTTCCTTCCTTCCTTCCTTCCTTCCTTCCTTCCTTCCTTCCTTCCTTCCTTCCTTCCTTCCTGCATTATAGCATTTAGACTTATATACCGCTTTACCATTGCTTTAAGGCCCTCTCTAAGCAGTTTACAGAGCCAGCCTCTTGCCCCCCAACAATCTGGGTCCTCATTTGACCCACCTCGGAAGGATGTGAGTTAAAACTTGAGCCAGTCAGTCAGGATTGAACTGCTGGCAGTGGGCAGAGTTAGCCTGCAATACTGCATTCTAACCACTGGGAGGGAGGGAGGGAAGGAATGCCAGCTGGCGACCCCCAGGGGGAGAGCCTTCTCTGTGAGGGGTCCGGCCCTCTGGAATGACTTGCCCCCCCCCCCCCCGATCTCCGTACCACCACAGACCTACGCCTCTTCCGCCAGGGGCTTAAAACGCATCTTTTTCATCTGGCCGGGCTGGCATAAATTTAATAAAATGTAATGCTTTCATTTATTTTTAAGGGGACTTTTTAAACTGTTTTAATTGATTTTTTAGCACAGATCTATCCACTTTAATTTTATTTTATCTTGTTGCTGTGTGTTATTGTGGTTTTACTTCTTCTGTGCACCAGGGAGATAGGGCGGTATAAAAATGTGATTAAATAAATAAATAAGGAAAACAGGAAGGAAGGAAGGAAGGAAGGAAGGAAGGAAGGAAGGAAGGAAGGAAGGAAGCAAGGATAGCAATAGAACGTAAACTTATATACCGCTTCACAGGGCTTTTTACAGCCCCCTCTAAGCGGTTTGCAGAGCCAGCCTCTTGCCCCCCAACCATCTGTTTCCTCATTTGACCCACCTCGGAAGGACGGAAGGCTGAGTCAACCTTGAACCAGTGAGATTCGAACTGTCAAATTGCAGGCAGCCGGTAGTCAGCCTGCAGTCCTGCACTCTAACCCTTGCGCCACTGGGGCGCATCATTACACTAGCAACCAACTGGGCAGGAAACATTATGGGGCAAAGAGAGAAAGGTGCAAAATGGCGACCGAAGGTCCCGGGGGGGGGGGGGGGATGGGGAGTAGCCTTACCAGTCCCTGCCGTGCTCGGCGAGGAAGCCCTGGGAAGGCCTCACCTCCGCCAGGTTCAGCGTCCTGATGGGGCTTCTCGCTGACTTCTCGGAGGCGGCGGAGCAAAAGGTGGAGAAGTTGTGGGTGCCCACCAGGAACGTGGCTGCTTCCTGCATGGCGGCCAGGTTCAGGTGGCTTAAGCGGAGGAAGGAAGATTGAGGATGCGCCCTCGAGCCCTGTTGGGACTCCTAGCAACCACGCAAGGAGACAACCTGCCCCTGTCTTGTCCTCGGAAGATTTCGGGGAAGGGAAAATGCGTTGCTACACCCACCCACCCACCCACCCCGCTTCGATATTCCTTTTGGATCTTTGCCCTGCCGCACTTTCCCATTATTCTACGATGCCTTTTCTATGGTGGGGAAATGGGAGGGAGGGATTGTATGGAGTTAGATGACATGTAATAATAATAATAATAATAAATTTATTTTATATACCGCATCCTCTCCCCAAGGGGACTCGGAGCGGTGCACAGGGCAAGAATTTAAAATACTATAAACATACATACATAAGATAACTACGATGAATAAAAACGAATTAAATTAACATTGTCCCTGCGCTAAAATCCCCAAATTACCACACTAAAATTCCCTACACCCTAAAGGTAGAGACTAACCTAGGCCGGCCAAGCAGAAAAAGTATGTTTTGAGTTTTTGACGGAAGGAGCGGAGGTCCGTAGTTGTTCTGATGTCGGGGGGAAGGTCGTTCCAGAGGGTTGGGCCCGCCACAGAGAAGGCCCTTCCCCTGGGCGCCGCCCGCTGACAAAATCTAGTGGACGGCACCTGGAGAAGTCCCTCTCTGTGGGAGCGAATCGGCCGTGAGGATGTGTGGGGCAGGATCCGATCCCGCAGATAGCTAGGTCCCGTGCCATGCAGCGCTTTAAAGATGATAACTAACACCTTGCAGCGCACCCGAAAGACAACAGGCAGCCAGTGCAGCTCGCGCAAGAGTGGTGTTATATGGGTGAACCTGGAGGTCCCCATTATTGCTCACGCGGCTGCATTCTGGACCAGCTGAAGTCTTCGGGTGCACCTCAAAGGGAGCCCCATGTAGAGAGAGTTACAATAGTCCAGTCGGGATGTCACGAGGGCATGAGTGACTGTGCAAAGGGCATCCCGATCCAATAAGAATGTTCTTATGTAGCCATAAGAACATTCTTTCTAGAAAGCCAAGGTCATCCTTTGATTTTTGCACCTCTGCACCTTGACCGGAACTGGAGGGGGGCGAAGCTGCCAGCGTGGCAGTGGGAGATCGGACCACGGGATGGACTTGTGGGTGGTGGGGGGCAAGATCTTGAACTTTCAACCAGGTGGGGAAGCTTTCAGATTTGGGGTTTCCCCAGATGTGCCAACATGGCTCTCTTCATCAATTGGAACTTGGAGGAAGTTCCCTTGCCTGGGATTCTGATTTACTTTTGGATGCTATTTCGAACCCCTGACCCCCAGCAACGCTACACAATCCTACAAAGCAGGTTTAATGGTCTGCCCCCAATATTAATTTGGGGGGGGGGGGGGCGGAAATTCACCGGGCTCTTTTGAAACGTTGCAGAGGCTATAGAGATAGGGGGGAATTGTTCCTTCTGATTTAAACGATTATTTAAAAAGAGGGTGTGTTTCTGGTGGGTGATGTTCGAGAGAATGTTGGCGTTATGGGAGGGGGAAAGAGTAAAAATTAAAATAACTGCAGAGGCGGATGCCTTTCTTAAGAAAAAAAATACTCCCCTATCCTGGAGGATGAAAATGGGGGAACGGAGGGGGCCTCGGCTCCGCCCGCTGGAGGTCAGGGAGAGGATGATACGATTGCCATAAGACTTAGATTCCATAAGTGGCTTTTTTCTGCAATAGTATAAATTTTATTTGGATGTTTATAAATGATTGATTGCATAGATTTTAAAATTGAAATATTTGTATCTCTTTCCACTTTGTAGAAAAATGAAAAATTTACTGTACAGTAATCCCGCGTTTTTCGCGGGTAATCGGGACCGGACCCGTCCGCAAAAACTGGAAATCCGCGAAGTAGGATTCGCTAGGAAACTTGAATTGGTGGACATGTTTAAAGCAACCACTAGGGGGCGCTTGCCTCCTACCAATGCAATTTTTTTTTGGTATTTTTTACAAATCCGCGAAGGACTGAAGCCGCGGAAAACGAAGCTGCGGAAAACGAGGGATTACTGTATTCTCTATTTCTTTTTATGAAGCCTCGGAGGGTGTCAACATCTCCGACATAGAGGTTCTCAATATGTCTTTGTAAACTCCTTATAATCCCTTATCCTTATCCTCTCCCTGGGGAGAGGATGCGGTATACAAATAAAATTATTATTATTATTATTATTATTATTATTATTATTATTATTATTATTATTATTATTATTATTATTATTATTATTATTATTATTTTCCTTTATAAAAACTTGTAAAACCCAATAAAACTTTTTCAAAATGAAACGTTCCAGAGGCTGCAAAGGGAACAGAAGAAAATACCCCGAAAGACTTTGGCAGACTTCCGTCGGACTCTTCACAGACTATTTGGGACTCCTGACAGACTGCGAATGACCATAATTCACAGCCGTTGGAATCAAAGAGAGGGTTTGGGGGACGAAGCGTGCGGTTTTTCACTGTCTCAGGAAGCCCAGGCCCAGAACACCTTCAACTGTTTGAGACGTCCATCTTTTCCCTATCAGCCTGGCCGGGGCTCGGAGAAAACCCGCTGAGCCATCGAGATCCGACAATACCCCCCGCGAGAGACTCCGGCCAGCAACTCACGGAGAGACAGCAGATTGCGGAAGTGTGTTCAGGCGTGTCCTGGCACATTCCTGTCACTGCATAATTTATGGGTGACCTGGTTACGCCGCAGAAGGCCAGGGTTGTTTTCTCCGAGAGCCGGCTCTGAATTACTACTCAACCCAGATCGGTGAAGATCCTGCAGGCCCGGTTGGAGAATCTGCAATCCTCCGCCTTGCGGCTTCGACTGTTCCGCACGAAGCCGAGTCCTCATCCCAATAAACTGTTATTTAAGGGACAGTGAATTCCTCTCCGGCTAAGTCTTTTTAGGATAACTCAGAATTAACGACCTTTCTCAGGCTTGGAGAGTGGCCAGGCCCATATCTTTCAGAAGCTGCAATTATTGGCAAGAACTCAGGAGTGAACTGCCTCCTGCAAACTCCACTCCCCTTTTGCTCCTCTTTTATTCCCTCTGGGAGGGGCCATTCACCGTCCACCTTACTTACTCCCAAGTCGACCCCTGTTCTTTAGCTGTTCCCTTCGTCTGGCCACTCTGTGCATGCATACACTGGGAACAGGCTCCAGCTGTTCTTCTGCCTCACTGACGTCTGACTCTGAAGGCAGCTGATAACTGTCAGACGGCCCTGGCCCCCTCTCTGCCTCCGACACAGAGCCCTCCTCCGAGCCTTCCCCAGACTCCAGGACTGGCTCATGTTCCTCCCCAACCCTCCTCCCTGTCTGAATCTGCTGCCAGCTCTGGTGGCTACTGGCGGACTATAACATTGACATCGGAAATGTTACGGCTCGAAGTGGGGTGTGAGGGGGGGGGGGAGGGCGGAACTAAGTGGCCACAAAACACCAACTTACCCACGCCAGTTTGCCCAGCAGAGATCTCGCTCGAAGACTGGCAGGTCAGAATAGGCTGTGCATCCTGTGGCCACCCGATACACGTAGGTCCTGGCCCGGGCCAAGAAACGGGCGTGGAAGTTGCTGGAAACCCTACAAGCACTCAAAACGCTTTGGGGAAGGAAAAGAGAAGAGATAGAGGTTTAATTTCTCCGCAGTTTTTAGCAATAACACTTAAGACTTATATGCCGCTTCATAGTGCCTTTACAGCCCCACTCTAAGCAGTTTACAGAGTCAGTTTTATGGCCCCCAACAATCTGGGTCCTCATTTGACCCACCTCAGAAGGACGGAAGGCTGAGTCAACCTGGAGCCTGGTGAGATTCGAACTGCCAAATTGCAGGCAACCAGCAGTCAGCAGAAGCAGCCTGCAGTGCTGCACTCTAACCCCTGCGCCACCGAGGCTCATTCAGAGAGGGTCTTCTTCGGGTGCCGTCGGCGGGGCAATGCCGGTTGGCGACACCCAGGGGAAGGGCCTTCTCTGTGGCGGGTCCGACCCTCTGGAACGACCTACCCCCCGACCTCCGCACTATCTCGGACCTCCGCCTCTTCCGCCAACGTCTTAAGACGTATTTATTCCAACAAGCCGGCCTAGGATAGACCCCCGTTTCTGACTTTTTAAGAAAATTTATAATTTGGTAATGGGTTTTAACATTGGTTTTAGCACGGGTTTACTAATTTAATACATTTTAATTGATATTTATTGTATTTTGTGTTTTTAAATGATGCCTGTGCGCCGCCCTGGGTCCTACCAAGGAGAAGGGCGGGGTATAAATTTAATAAAATAAATAAATAAATAAATGTGGCTTTGATGTGAAGGTCTCCCCCCTGCCAATCAAGCCTTCGTTTTTTCCACCCAACCACAATCCTCTGGCACAAAGCTATCCAGGACGGATAGCTTTGGGTGGACTTGAACCCAAGACATCTCAAGTCCTTGTTCAACTGGTAAACCTTCTCCCGAGGGATTCAGTTGCCAGCCTGAGCATGTCCCCTGGCTCTTGGTCCACCACAAGATTGACAATGGGCCTTCTTTAGTGTCTCTGAGCCCTGGGGCTGGAGAGCAGCCTGGCTCTTCCTTGCTGTTAGCCCCCCCCCCCCAAAACAAAGGCTGGGGAGGGGGCAGGACGTCATTTCTTGTCATTTCTCCTCTCGCAAAGGCTCACCGCTCTGGAGAAGACAGCTCCCTTGGCTCCACCATTCGGGGCACCAGAAATAGGGGAACATGAGCCTCTGTATTGATGTGTTTATCCTTATATATAAAAATGGCTCTCTGTTTGCGTGTGTTCCAGCATAACTCTGGAACGCCTTTCAACCAAACTTGGTACCCACATGACTTACACAAATACTGTGGGGATAAAAGTAAAGGCTCCCCTCGCTCATATGTGCTAGTTCTTCCCGACTCTAGGGGGCGGTGCTCATCTCCGTTCCAAAGCCGAAGAGTCAGCGCTGTCCGAAGAGGTCTCCGCGGTCATGTGGCCAGCGTGACTCAACGCCGAAGGCTCCCGGAACGCTGTTCCCTTCCCACCAAAGGGGGTCCCTATTTTTTCTACTTGCATATTTACGTGCTTTCGAACTGCTAGGTTGGCAGAAGCTGGGCCAAGTAATGGGAGCTCACTCCGTTACGCGGCGCTAGGGATTCGAACTGCTGACCTGTCGACCTTTCTGAGCGACAAGCTCAGTATCTTAGCCACTGCGTCCCTCACTGTGGAGGTAAGACACCCCTAACACGCCACAGGGTGTGTGTTCTGTTAAGATGCAGCCAGCTGTGCCTTAAAATGGCTTCTACTGTACTGCCTTAAAATGGCTTCTACTGTCTTACCTCCCTCACTGTGGAGGTAAGACACCCATAACACCCCACGGGGTATGTGTTCTGTTATTTTAAGGCGCAGCCCGCTGTGCCTTAAAATGGCTTCTACTGTACTGCCTTAAAATGGCTTCTACTGTACTGCCTTAAAATGGCTTCTACTGTACTGCCTTAAAATGGCTTCTACCGTACTGCCTTAAAATGGCTTCTACTGAGCAGCACAGCGGAGTTCCCATGGTAACGGCTTCACAGTACTCCCCGAGGGGGCTCCTTCTGCTGCCTTAAAATGGTCTGAAATGGTATATAGGCCGTTCTGCTTTAAGCGAGGGGGGTGTCAGCCTCCGCTTTCCTGTTCGCTTCGGCTGCCATATGAAACGGGGAGGGGCTTTGCATTTGGGTTATTGGGACTCTATGGCGCAGGAGAGCGAATTGCAGAAGGAAGTACTCGGTTGCCATCTACCGTTACCATCTACTTCGCGTACCAGTGGTTGGGTCATCTTCTGGTCAAGGTCAACGGTCTTACATGCCAACCTGATGATGCTTTTTGAAGATGAAGCCACATGACACCTAGGGGCTTTGTTTATTGGACCATGGAAGGGGGGTTACTGGGAAAAAGGGGTTGGACATATATTGATATTTTATTTATTTTATTTTTATTTTATTAAATTTATACCCCGCCCTTCTCCTTGTTAGGACCCAGGGCGGCGCACAGGCATTATTAAAACCACAAAATACAATAAATATCAGTTAAAATATATTAAATTAGTTAACCCGTGCTAAAACCCATGTTAAAACCTTCCCAAATTATAATTTATATTTTAAAAAGTCAGAAACGGGGGGCTATCCTAGGCCAGCTTGCTGAAATAAATACGTCTTAAGACGTTGGTGGAAGAGGCGGAGGTCCGAGATAGTGCGAAGGTCGGGGGGTAGGTCGTTCCAGAGGGCCGGGCCCGCCATATGTCTGCTTTTGCGCGTAAATGCTTCAGATCTTATTTATTCGATTTGTTAACCGCACCAATCTCCGTCGAGACAGACTCTGGGCAGTGCACAGGACATTAAAAAATTGACAATAAATAACAATATACAAGAATTAAAAAGAAATTAAATAGAAAACCTGTGCTAAAATTCCCATTAAAAAACCGATCTAACTTGGCTGAGGCTCTATTGTTCTAAAATTCAAGTTCTACGCCAGTCCAGCTTGCTGAAAAAGAAGTGTCTTAAGTGAGCAGCGGAAGAGGGGAAGGTCCGTGATGGTGCGAAGTTCGGGGGGGAGGTCGTTCCAGAGGGCAGGCCCCGCCACAGAGAAGGCCCTGTTCCTGGGCGTTGCCAGCCGGCATTGACCGGCAGTCGGCACCCTAAGAAGGCCCTCTCTGTGGGAGCGAATCGGTCGGTGGGAGGTATGTGGCAGGAGGCGGTCCCGCAAGTAATACAATACAATACAATAGCAGAGTTGGAAGGGACCTTGTACGTCATCTAGTCCAACCCCCTGCGTGGGCAGGAACCTTATACCATTTCAGACAAATGGCTATCTAACATCTTAAAGACTTCCAGGGTTGGGGCATTCACAACTTCTGGAGGCAAGCTGTTCCAGAGGTCAATTGTTCTAACTGTCAGGAAATTTCTCCTTAGTTCTAAGTTGCTTCTCTCCTGGATTAGTTTCCACCCATTGCTTCTTGTCCTGCCCCCAGGTGCCTTGGAGAATAGTTTGACTCCCTCTTCTTTGTGGCACCCTCTGAGATATCGGAAGACTGCTATCCTGTCTCCCCTGGTCCTTCTCTTCATCAAACTAGACATACCCAGCTCCTGCAACCGTTCTTCATATGTTTTAGCCTCCAATCCCCTAATCATCTTGGTTGCTCTTCTCTGCACTCTTTCCAGAGTCTCGGCGTCTTTTAGTAACTAGGCCCCGAGCCATGGAGCGATTGAAAGATGGTAACAAGCACCTTGAAGCGCACCCGGAAGGCCACCGGTAGCCAGTGCAGCTCGTGCAGGAGAGGTGTTACATGGGAACTTCGAGATGTTCTTAGCATCTATGCCAGGGGTCCCCAACCTTTGCAACTTTAAGTCTGAAGGACTTCAGTTCCCAGAATTCTCCAGCCAGCAAAGCTGGCTGGAGAAGTCTGGGAGCTGAAGTCCTTCAGACTTAAAGTTGCAAAGGTTGGGGACCCCTGATCTATGCTATTCATTCCATCACCAGTAAAAGTACTCTTAATTCCACTAAAAAATGGAGTCGAGGGGTTGCTTTCTTGGTTATCGATGAAGCAGACCTGACAGGGGGTTGGACTAGAAGACCTCCAAGGTCCCTTCCAATTCTGTTATTTTAGGGTGTGTGTGTGTGTGTGGAATAAACATAGCCTTGATTTCAAGCCAAGGCACAAATGGGTTAGGCATTGTCCGAAAGTGATTTTCCAGTCCAGTTCCAGGGTTGGGAGAAGAAAAGAGGAAGCGAACACAGGAAAACAGCGCACTCAATGGAAAAACGGGAGAACCCGCTGGGTCGGCCTCCGAGTTCGAGTTGTCGAACAAAACACAGATTAGGGGACAAAGCAGCTGAGGAGGGGATGACAAGAGCGGGTGAGTGACCCCCCCGACCCCTTTCTCTCTTCCCTGGACAAAGCAGGGGGCTGAGGGGAGGAGGAGGGGCTCGATCCCACGAGGGAAGCTTTTCAAACAGGCCTTGTGTTGAAAAACCTCACACCAGAAAGCGGGGGGTGGGGGGGTGGGAGGGGGGGGAGGGGGGGCAACATTGGTCGTGACGGTGGAGGAGCAGATTTCATGTCAGGTTCAGAGCAGGGGTGAAATCCTACCAACAGTACAAAAATGCTACTGGCTGGCAGAACCGCTGGTAAAAAATACTAAAAAAAAAAAGTTTTCAAAAGTTCCGATGATCACACGTTGCACAGCCAAAATCTCGGGTTGGGAGTGGGGGTGTCTGTTTTTGCTCCCAGCAGGCTTCCCTGAGGCCTGCTAGGCCAAAAATGGGGTTGGGGGTGCTGAGAAAGAAAGTAGGAAAGAGGGAGAGAGAGAGAGACAGAGAGAGAGAGAGACAGAGACAGACTGAAAAAGAGAGAAAGAAAGAAAGAAAGAAAGAAAGAAAGAAAGAAAGAAAGAAGGAAGGAAGGAAGGAAGGAAGGAAGGAAGGAAGGAAAGAAAGAGAGAAACAGACAGGGAAAGAAAGAAAGAAAGAAAGAAAGAAAGAAAGAAAGAAAGAAAGAGAGAAACAGACAGAGAAAGAAAGAAAGGAGAAAGAAAGAAAGAAGGAAAGAAATAGAGAGGCAGAGAGAGAAAGAAATAAGGGAGAAAGAAAGAAAGAAAGAAGAGAGGAAAAGAAAGAAGGAAAGAAAGAGAGAAACAGACAGAGAAAGAAAGAGAGGCAGAGAGAGAGAGAAATAAGGGAGAAAGAAAGAAAGAAAGAGCGAGCGAGATAGAGAGAAACAGAGATAGAGAAAGGAAGAAAGAAAGAAAGAAAGAAAGAAAGAAAGAAGAGAGGAAAAGAAAGAAGGAAGGAAAGAGAGAAACAGACAGAGAAAGAGAGAGGCAGAGAGAGAGAGAAATAAGGGAGAAAGAAAGAAAGAAAGAAAGAAAGAAAGAGCGAGCGAGCGAGCGAACGAGATAGAGAGAAACAGAGATAGAGAAAGGAAGAAAGAAAGAAAGAAAAAAAGGAAAGAGAAAGAGAGAGAGATATCGAGACAGAGAAAGAAAGAAAGAAAGAAAGAAAGAAAGAAAGAAAGAAAGAAAGAAAGAAAGGAGAAAGAGGGAAAGAAAGAAGGAAAGAAAGAGAGAGAGAGAGAAACAGAGATAGAGAAAGAAAGAAGATAGAAAGGAAAGAGAGAGAGAAACAGAGATAAAGAAAGAAGGTAGAAAGAAAGAAAGGAAAGAGAGAGAGAGAGAAATAGAGATAGAGAAAGAAAGGAGAAACAAAGAAAAAGAAAGGGAGGGAGGGAGGGAAGGAGAAAGGAGTGGGAGGAAGGACTACAAACCTGGCACTAGATGCAGCTTCAGAGGATAATCCAGGGCTGGAAGGGACCTAAAGGTCATCTAGTCCAACCCTGCTCCAGCAGGACACTGTTCAAGTGAGATTTTTCTCTCCTTTGATCCCCCAGTTACATGACTACATAGTCACAAGACCCCCAACAGGCCACGCCCCTCGAGCCACGCCCACAGAACCGGTAGTTTAAAAAATATATATTTAGATTTCACCCGTGGTTCAGAGTGGTTCAGGACACTTTGGGAAGGGGGACGCCGAGATGAATTTGGCGGGCGAAGAGGGAAACCAGGGAGAAGAAACGAGGAGTTGTGGGAAGGAGACGCCACTCCTGCCCCTTTTCCTGTGGGGCCGAACCACTTCCTCCCCCCCACACACACACACTCTGGCTCAGACCTTGAGGGCGAGAGGACCCAGCTTATGCAACATCGGAATGAGACGCAGCCCCCTCCCGGTCCCCCAGGAGCTCAGCCTGACAGCCGAGGAGGGGTGCGCCACCCCTGAGGTACGGTGCCACGTTAAACACGGATGCCATGACAACCGCGGAGATCGCCGGGGAGAGAGATCTGGCAGCGTGATCCACTCTGGTTTTGCATCCACCGAAAACAGAACCCCTGGGGAGGGACTGACTAAAACGAGGACCTGAATAGCAGACTTGGGAGGGAGCTTAGAGGTCGTCTAGTCCGGCGCTCACCAACTGGGGGTCCGCGAGAAAATTATTTGCATTTTTTATATCGCGCTAAATCGGAGGGTCCTCTAACTACGGCCCCTGGGACGGATATGTGGAATGAACGCTTGTGTTGCTGCAGAGGGTCTTCCCCTTCGGGGGTCTTTTTGTGGGGGTTGGGGGGGCAGAAATTCCCACATCAGCCTCCTGGTGGGGGGCTTGGGGCGAAGGCTGGAGGGAAGAGCTGGAGGGCCTCGTTCCAGTGGAGCTGCATCCTGGCCTGGAACTAGGCTGACCATCTCAGCCCACTGAGCTTCCAGGCGCCGGTAACCTGGCTTTGCACTCCTGCAGGTCTTCCCTTGGCTTGGAAAGCCTATGCTCCTAGTCCTCAGTGAGGTGCTTCCGCTGAGCCTCCTTCTCGGCCAGATCCAATTGCTTAGCTCCAGCCACTGCTTCCTGTTGGGGCCCTAGGGCGGGCAGGCGAGGCGTGGCCAGGAGGGGAGGGAGGCTGGCGAGGCGCCCCTCGAGGTGAGTGACATCGAGTTGGCCACGCCCCACCCAGTCACATGACCACCTTGCCACGCCCACCCAGCCGGTCATTAGGCAGAGCGTATGAGTGGTCCGCGGGATTTAAAATTCTGGATTGAGTGGTCCCTGAGGGTCCGAAAGGTTGGTGACCCCTAGTTCAACCCACAGAGTTAATTCCATTCTCGCCCGCGAGCGGAGATTGGAAGTCAAGTCTATGGTCCACTGTGCGGCCACCAAAGAGATGAAATCCACATTTCGGGAAACTTTTAAGAAACTCACCGGATGGGCTCCAAGCTGAGATGCTTGTTGAACACCTGGACGAGGGCGTCTTCAGAGAAGGGGGCCTGCCCCTCCTTCCTCTGGATGTCGAAGTGGGCGGTGTTGCAGAGGGCATGCACCCCGGCGTCCGTGCGGCTGGAGATGACAAATTTAACCGGCTCGGATGCTTTGAGGTTTTCTGCAGCCTTCTGGGGAAAGGGGTGGGGGGGAAAAAACCAGATATGGGGGAATTTTAGATGTTTACACAAGTTTACACAAAGACACAAAAATATTGCTTTATGGAAACAGCAACTGAATGAAAAACTGCTGGTGACCTTCTCCCGCTGCACCATAGGGAGTACTTTAACTTCCTGCACCTGTGTCTGGTTTGCCAACTGCACAGGGGCCGATAGGACAGCGCTCCAGAGGGTCAACGTCATTGCCCAGAGGATCATGGGTTGCCCCTCTCCCCTCTTTGGAGGAGCTTCATAGCTCCCGCTGGCTTAAGAAAGCTCAAAACATCCTTAAAGATCCATCTCATCCCGGGCACCCTTTTTTTTTTTTTTTGAACTATTACCATCTGGAAGCCGGTACAGGGCAATAAAAAATCAGGGACCAATAGGCTGAAAATCAGCTTCTACTCCAGGGCAGTAACTATATTTGAATTCTACGGCATAGTGCAATATCTACCGTATTTTTCGGAGTATAAGACGCACGTTCCCCCTCTAAGAGTGAGTAAACGTTGGTGCATCACATCCCATTTTTGCGAAAACCAGGTGAAAAATGGGCCAACTGAGGCATTTTTGCCTTGCCTTTCCCCAGCCCCCAGGAGCACGCTGCAGGCTTCAGCAGGACTGCAGGTAGTCAAAAATGCTCCCATTTTTGTGAAAAACAGGGCATTTTTTGGCAAAAATGGAGGTGTTTTCCCCCAGCCCTGCTGAAGCTTGCAGAGGGCTCCTGCGGGATTGGAGAGGACAACAACTTTTTTTTTTCTTCCTTATCTCTTCAAAATCTTGGTGCGTCTTATGCACCGGTGCGTCTTATAGTGCGAAAAAGATACGGTAGTTTTCAATTTCAATTATATAGAACGTGAAGGATGTCTGTTTTGTGTTTCTATTTTTATAGTGATAAGGTACACGGAAGATGGCATGCAATTTTGTTATACCATGTGCAATGATAATAAAGTAAACTTTAACTATCCCTCTACCTACCAAGCTACCTACTCTCTCTCTTTCTCTCTACCTATCTACTGTATTTCTCTCTCTCTATTTCTCTCTCTCTATCCCTCTCCCTACCTACCTATCTACACACTCTCTCCCTACCTATCTACTGTATTTCTCTCTCTCTCTTTCTCTCTCTATCCCTCTCCCTACCTACCTATCTACATTCTCTCTCTCCCTACCTATCTACTGTATTTCTCTCTCTCTCTCTATTTCTCACTCTCTAACCTTCTCCCTCCCTCCCTATCTACTCTCTCTCCCTACATATCTACTGTATTTCTCTCTCTCTCTATCCCTCTCCCTACCTACCTACCTACCTACTCTCTCTCCCCCTACCTATCTACTGTATTTCTCTCTCTCTCTATTTCTCTCTCTCTATCCCTCTCCCTATCTACATTCTCTCTCTCCCTATCTACTGTATTTCTCTCTCTCTCTCTCTCCCTCTCTACATTCTCTCTCTCCCCATCTACTGTATTTCTCTCTCTCTCTCTCTATTTCTCACTCTTTAACCTTCTCCCTCCCTCCCTATCTACTCTCTCTCCCTACATATCTACTGTATTTCTCTCTCTCTCTATTTCTCTCTCTATCCCTCTACCTACCTACCTATCTACACTTTCTGTCTCCCTACCTATCTACTGTCTCTCTCTCTATTTCTCTCTCTATCCCTCTACCTACCTATCTACACTCTCTCTCCCTCCCTCCCTACTGTATTTCTCTCTCTCTCTCTCTCTCTCTCTCTCTCCCTCTATGTACCTACTTACTTTTTTAAAAAAAAATGCCTCTTCAAAACTTGGGTGCGTCTTATACTCTGAAAAATACGGTAACTTACGGAGTCTGGTTGTCTGGAATTTTTTTTTAAACTGGACTTAGGTAAGCCAGGTGCAAAGAGCTACCTGCCAATCTTCCTCCTCCTCCTCCTTTAAGGACGTGGCAAGTTAAGCGCGTCACAGAGGCAGAGAACAATGGGGAAAGAGTTCTCACGGATGGGGAAGAGAGCAGGATCCAGTAGGATCTGGTTGCAGATAACCATCTCGATCCTGGCTAATGTTTGGTCTTTGTTTTCACCTCTCCTGCATTTCCTTCCCTTCTTCCGTTTGTTTCTTCAAGGAGCGGAGGCCTCCGTCCTGCGGCTTTGGATGGCCTGGGAAGAAATTCTTGGCCCGTCCACCGACTTTCGGGGTCCAAGAAAAAGATTTCTCTCCCCCGCCCCTTTAAGGCAAAGATCTCTTCTGGATAACTTCTGTTGCAAAAATAAAAAAAAAGGGAATCCGAAAACTGGGAAGGGAATGAAAAATCCTAGCCAGGAAAGTAGACCCCCCCCACACCCTTCCCCATCCCAGCCAGCACAGTAAAAATAAAATGAAAAGCGAAGCAGACCAATTCAGGCATGCTGGGTTCTTTCGGGACAGCTCCAGATTCTTGAAATCGCCCCTCCGGGGAGAGCCGCAGGCCCAATGTTGCCATTCCCCCTCCCGCCCCCTTAAGGTAAAGGTTCCCCTCGCACATAGGTGCTACTCGTTCCTGACTCTAGAGGGCGATGCTCATCTCCCTCTCAAAGCCGAAGAGCCAGTGCTGTCCGGAGACGTCTCCGGGGTCATGTGGCCGGCAGGACTCAACTCCCGAAGGTGCATGGAATAATACAATACAATACAATAGCAGAGTTGGAAGGGACCTTGGAGGTCATCTAGTCCAACTCCCTGCCTAGGCAGGAAGCCCTATACCGTTTCAGACCAATGGCTATCCAACATCTTCTTAAAGACTTCCAGGGTTGGGGCATTCACAACTTCTGGAGGCAACTTCTGTTCCACTGATTGATTGTTCTCACTGTCAGGAAATTTCTCCTCAGTTCTAAGTTGCTTCTCTCCTTGATTAGTTTCCACCCATTGCTTTTTGTTCTGCCCTCAGGTGCCTTGGAGAATAGCTTGACTCCCTCTTCTTTGGGGCAACCCCTGAGATACTGGAAGGCTGCTATCATGTCTCCCCTGGTCCTTCTTTTCATTAAACTAGCCATGCCCAGTTCCTGCAACCGTTCTTCACATGTTTTACAATACAATAGCAGAGTTGGAAGGGACCTTGGAGGTCATCTAGTCCAACCCCCTGCATGGGCAGGAACCTTATACCATTTCAGACAAATGGCTATCTAACATCTTCTTAAAGACTTCCAGGGTTGGGGCATTCACAACTTCTGGAGGCAAGCTGTTCCAGAGGTTAATTGTTCTAACTGTCAGGAAATTTCTCCTTAGTTCTAAGTTGCTTCCCTCCTTGATTAGTTTGCACCCATTGCTTCTTGTCCTGCCCCCAGGTGCCTTGGAGAATAGTTTGACTCCCTCTTCTTTGTGGCACCCTCTGAGATATCGGAACACTGCTATCATGTCTCCCCTGGTCCTTCTCTTCATCAAACTAGACCTACCCAGCTCCTGCAACCGTTCTTCATATGTTTTAGCCTCCAGTCCCCTAATCATCTTGCTTGCTCTTCTCTGCACTCTTTCCAGAGTCTCCACGTCTTTTCTACATCGTGGCGACCGAAACTGTATGCAGTATTCCAAGTGTGGCCTTACCATGCTGTTCCCTTCCCACCAAAGGTGGTTCCTGTTTTTCTACTTGCATTTTTTACGTGCTTTCGAACTGCTAGTTTGGCAGAAGCTGGGACGAGTCACAGGAACTCACTCAATTGCAGGGCGCTAGGGATTCGAACGGCCGATCTTTCTGATCGAAAAGCCCAGCGTCCTCAGGGTTGGACCGGGTGTGTGGTTGGGAGCCCAAACCATCCAGGAGGGGGCGACAGAGAGCCGGACCGCACACGGAGGCCAAAGCCAAGCTAAACTTCAATTCAAGGTACCGTATTTTTCAGACTATAAGACATACCGGTGTATAAGATGCACCAAGATTTCCAAGAGGTAAGAAAATAAAGGTTTTGGCTTCCCCCCCCTCCCCCCAGGAGCACTCTGCAGACTTCCACAGGGCTGGGGGAAGGCAAATACACTCCTGTTTTTGCAAAAAAAAAGAAAAAGCAGAAAAGAGACTGTTTTTCACAAAAATGGGGGCATTTTTCCCTTCCCCCAGCCCTGATGAAGTTTGCAGAGTGTTCCTTTTTGCAAAAAATCCATTTTTGCAAAAAAAAAAAACAGGCTGTTTTTTGCAAAAATGGGATGCGGGGCAGGGCTTCGGGAGGCCAAAAATGGCTGCATTTGGTGTATAAGACGCACCATTTCCATGCTCTTTTACGGGGGGTGGAAAGGTGAGTCTTATACTCCGCAAAATACGGTAGATGGTGACTTTGGGCCCTTCTCTTCTGGGTGTGGAAAAACCGAGCCCCCCCCCTCTCCTGAAATCAAACAGGATACCCTCCCTCCCGTCTTCCCACCCCAGATGCTGGATCAATCCTAAGGCAGTTCCTTACCTCCAGGTGATTTTCCACACCCACAGCTGGCATGGTGGGGGGCAGAGCCTTCACACCACTGCAGGGGGAAGAAGAAAAAAAAAGACAGTCAAACTACATTCCTTCCACCCCCCCCCCCCCGCAATGGGGTCAACGCAACGCCTGCTGTATTCCAACATGGACCAAATCAGGTGCCTTGAGAAGATGAGAGTTTAACCCCAATCTTGGTTATGCGTCGCCTTTTTCCTTTCAAGACATCCCCCGTCCACCATCGAGTGCCAGCGGGCGACGCCCAGGGGAAGGGCCTTCTCTGTGATGGGCCCGACCCTTTGGAATGACCTTCTCCCTGATATTAGAACGACCACGGACCTCCGCTCCTTCCGCCAGAAACTCAAAACCCACCTGTTCCATCTAGCCGGCTTGGCCTAACTTCATGCTTCCCGCCCCAGTCTGTAAATTTAATTTATTTATTCGGTTTTATGGGTCGAGTTTTTAATTTTTATAAATTTGTACAGAGGACTATTTAATTTGATTTTAGCTTAGATGTATTGTTAGGGTTTTGATAATTTTAATTCTACCTGCACACCGCCCCGAGTCCCTTCGGGGAGAGGGGGCGGCCTAGAAATCTAATTAAATAAATAAATAGTGGATTCCCAGCCATCAACAGAGGAATTCTGTATATCTGTTCTGATCTAGGCCTCCCGAGACCGTAAATATTACACGCTTAGTCCCGCAAACCCTCTTTTTGTTTTAAAGGCCGTGAATTGTGTTCCGTCGCAGCCCGTCATGAGTCACAAATAGTTTGTGAAGAGTCCGACAGTAGTCTGCCGAAGTCTTTCGGGATAAGGCTGATAAGCGCCCGCCTTTTATCTCCCTTGAAACGCTGCCCAAGACCTAATTGGCCATTAGCTTTGCAAGGCCACACGGAGCACAGAGTCCAAAACGGAGCTTCAGAGTTTAAACCGACCAGCACGAACCAAGTTGCTTCCTGCAAAGGCTCATGTGCCTTTGCTCCTCCTTTATGGGAGGGGCCAATCATCTCCAAGCCTTACTCCCAAGTCACCCCTTTTTGTCTTAACTCTCCTTGCCTTCTGGAAGCTCTGTGCATGTGTGCATTGGGCACAGGCTCCCCCTGTTCCTCTGCCTCGTTGATATCCAATTCCAAAGGCAGCTGATGACTGGCATATGGCCCTGGCCCCCTCTCTGCCTCCAACACAGAGCCCTCGTCCAAGCCTTCCCCAGACTCCAGGACTGACCCATCTTCCTCCCTGTTAGGATATTCAGCCTTATATTGGGTTGACAATATATATGAGCCTATGTTCTTAAGGAGTTATGTAGCTTTAAGAACTGTCTTAAATTCTGATTGGCTGTGAGTCTCAGCTCTACCATAAAGCAAGCTCAGAATCACAGTCCGTTCCCTTCCTGATCCCATTTGATTCCTGTCATTTTCCTGTTCTTACTGTTTGCCGTCTGAGGAGCTGAAGCTGAATATTGAAGAAGGAGAAGGATTTGTTTTTGCATCACTGTAAGATAACTCTGTTTGGTGAAGGACTGTTATTATTTGAGAAGTAAGAATCTTTGGTCAGAAGAAGCATTTTAGTTGCTACAAAGTAAATACTATTTATTTTCTTACTATCACTGTTTTAGAGTTTCTTTGTGGTTAAAGCAACGTATCTCTTTACTGTCCGGTGAATTACACTATTCCGCATTTATTTCTAAACACTGGTTACGGAACCAGAGTTGTAACACTGGGTCTGAACCCAGAGGAGCTAACACTCACCAACCTCCTCACTGTCCAAATCTACCGAATCTGAATCTTTTTGGAAATCCCTTGACAAATTGTCCCTCCGCCGTATAACCAGCTCCCTTTGTGCTCATCCATGGCACACCCAAAGGAACAGAGAGACATGCCCAAACTGCCGACTGCGGCAATTCTCGAACCCAATACCACAGCACAATGGTATAGCTACCTACGAGACCGTCTACTGCCCCATACGTCCCTACGACCGATACGCTCTCACAGAGAGGGTCTACTCCGGGTGCCGTCAACCAGGCAATGCCAGTTGGCGACGCCCAGGGGAAGAGCCTTCTCTGTGATGGGCCCAACTCTCTGGAACGCTCTCCCCCCTGAACTCCGTGTCATCTTGGACCTCCGCCTGTTCCGCCAGCGGTTAAAAACGCTCTTCTTCCAACAAGCCGGCCTGGCATGATTTTACTCGACACTGCACTGCCTTTAGTTACCAAAGTTTTAATTCAGGGGTTTTAATATGGGTTTTTAGCGCAGGGTGGGTTAATTTAATTGAGTTTTAATGAACGTTTTATTTTTGTATATCTGTGTATTTATATTTTATATTCCCTGTGCGCCGCCCCGAGTCCCTATGTGGTGAGATGGGTGCGGCTTATAAATTCGAATAATAAATAAATAATAAATAATAATAAATAAATACTCTTTCCCACCGGCCGTGGTTGAGCAGGTTCATCCCCACAAAAATAACTTGTTCGGCTGCCGTAGCACTTCCAGCTGTTTCTGTTATTCCAACAGCAGCTTTTGAAACCCACTTTTTAAAGCATAATACAGATAATTACGGTAATAATTATTCTTCCCAATTCATTATCTCCTTTTAAAGCGAGATTATCTCAAAGTTAAAGCGAGCGATCGCTCTGAAGGCAAGAACCCAAATATACTCACCCGGGGTAGGTTAAAAGAAGATTTTTTATTTTATTTTTTATTTTTTTGCCAAGAATGAGTGGCACGGGCTTTTGTGTGAAATAATTGCCTTTTTAATAATAAAATGCCTAACAAGGTTAGGAAGCAAATGAAAATATTAAAGTGGCAGGTGCAGACACAAATCCGTATATGAATAACAGCTGTCACCGACATGCTAAATCCCAATTATTCCAATTCTTCCGGCCATCACTCAACCTGGCAAATTTCTCACTGCCTGAGAATGGGGTTTTCTTCACACACTCACCCCCAAACTCTTCTGGGAGCCCTGAGGTTTTGTGAAAGACTAAGAGACACGCCCCCACCCACCCCAAAAAAAAGTTTACTTGATTCCAGCCATTTTTCAATCCCGAGAGCGTTGGGGATTCTATTGGGGATTCTGAGGGGAAAAAATCTAACAAGTTCCTTGGCCTAAAAAAGTTGGGAAACCTCTTGTTTTGGTCGCCACGATGTAGAAAAGACGTGGAGACTCTGGAAAGAGTGCAGAGAAGAGCAACCAAGCTGATTAGGGGACTGGAGACTAAAACATATGAAGAACGGCTGCAGGAGCTGGGTATGTCTAGTTTGATGAAGAGAAGGACCAGGGGAGACATGATAGCAGTGTTCCGATATCTCAGAGGGTGCCACAAAGAAGAGGGAGTCAAACTATTCTCCAAGGCACCTGGGGGCAGGACAAGAAGCAATGGGTGGAAACTAATGAAGGAGAGAAGCAACTTAGAACTATTGAGAAATTTCCTGACAGTTAGAACAATTAACCTCTGGAACAGCTTGCCTCCAGAAGTTGTGAATGTCCCAACCCTGGAAGTCTTTAAGAAGATGTTAGATAGACATTTGTCTGAAATGGTATAAGGCTCCTGGCCACGCAGGGGGTTGGAGTAGAAGACCTACAAGGTCCCTTCCAACTCTGCTATTTATTGTATTGTATTGTATTGTATTGTATTGTATTGTATTGTATTGTATTGTATTGTATTGTATTGTATTGTATTGTCCAGACTAAGAAGATACTTTGACTGTCAAAAGTGGCAGTCATCCTTCCTGATTCTCCCCAATGGCTGGGTTTATTATCTATGCTGGGCCCCCAACAAAGGACTCCAAAATAAATCCTGAAGGAGAAGGGCATGTCATGAAAGCTCGGCTGAGTTGCAATGGTATGGAAATGCAATATAGTTCCCCATCTCGTTTGGTGTGGCTACTCCAAGCCATGGGGTTCTTGAAAGATGAATGTCTGGCAACACGGATGAAGTTTTGGTATTCCTGCATTATTAAAAAAGTTGAAACCATGTTGTTTCTGTCCTTAGTGATCAGAATAAGAGAACTTGAAGAGAGAGCTTGGAGGTGTTGTAGTGCAACCCCCTGCTGAAGAAGGAAGCTTATAGCGGTTTAAAGAAATTGTGGTCCGATGTGTTGTTAGAAAGCTGCAGTATTGGGGCATCCATAACTTCTGGAGGCAAGTAGTTCGACAGACAGACAGACAGACAGACAGACAGACAGACAGACATTCATTCATTCATTCATTCATTCATTCATTCATTCATTCAGGGATGTAAAATAAATAAAAGAAGAAACAAACATTATAATCTCCGGAACGGCAAAGCTAATTACAGGTGGGAGGCGGATAGATGGGCCTATCACGCACACAATGGTCAAATTGATTAATCAGGTATCTCTTTAATGGCATTTACACAATGTTAGGCTAATGAAAGTTAAGGGAGCAATATATTTTAGGTTCTGGACATCACAATGTCTGTTTCTTCTTTTATTACTACACCTGGAACTTGTGTTTTTAGGATAATTTGCTAAGATAGATAGATAGATAGATAGATAGGTAGGTAGGTAGGTAGGTAGGTAGGTAGGTAGGTAGGTAGGTAGGTAGATAGATAGATAGATAGATAGATAGATAGATAGATAGATAGATAGATAGATAGATAGATAGATAGATAGATAGATAGGATATAGATAGAGAAGATATAGATAAAGAATGAAAGAAAGAAGATAGATAGATAGATAGATAGATAGATAGATAGATAGATAGATAGATAGATAGATATAGATAGATAGATAAGATATAGATAGAGAAGATATAAAGAATGAAAGGAAGAAGATAGATAGATAGATAGATAGATAGATAGATAGATAGATAGATAGATAGATAGATAGATAGATAGAGAAGATATAGATAGAGAAAGAATGAAAGAAAGAAGATAGATAGATAGATAATAGATAGATAGAGATAAGATATAGATAGAGAAGATATAGATAGAGAAGATATAGATAAAGAAAGAATGAAAGAAAGAAGATAGATAGATAGATAATAGATAGATAGAGAAGATATAGATAAAGAATGAAAGAAAGTAGATAGATAGATAGATAGATAGATAGATAGATAGATAGATAGATAGATGATAGATAGATATTTGCACACATACACATATGCATACATACAAATACACACACACGCATTTACATATGACTCCTTCAATTTACGCACAAATTCTCTTCCTCAAAACAAAATAGCAGAATAGAATTGATGAATTCTTGAGAGGAGCCAATAAGTCCATGCTTGGCACATGGGTAGGTTTTTCTCTGGCTAACACACACACACACACCCACACACCATTAAGGGCACTATTAACAATGGCAATAAAAACCTTAAAATGCCTTGCATCTATCCTTCTGGACCTAATCTTTCTTTGTTGACCCCCAGGACCTCAATCATGGTTTTCTCCCTTGCGGGCTTCTCTCCACCCACCCACCCCAAGTTTTTCTTTCCCCACCCCCACTTTTAAAGTTTGTAACAAGACAACAGGAAAACTTGAATAAGGACACAGAAAATGGGGACAAATAAATGGGGATAGTAAGATAGGGATTGTAGGCACGCTGGGGCGTCTTTGCCCCCTTTACAAACCTCTTAAGAATGGGGTGAGACAGTTTTAAGGTTAAAGTTGTGACTTAATTAAGTTATACAAGTCAATACATTAAATTAAGTTATGTCATTTAAAGCTAAGGCTTGCAACGCGTTCATCTCTTACCTATATTTGGCCCCGAAGTATTGGAAGAATATTAAGTAGCGAGTTTTGGCAGGGTTCATTTCAGTTTTGCAAGCCCCCCCTCCCCTCCTCCCAATCAACTTTGCAATTGCAAACAAATGGCAAAATAGACTTTGGGCTGGAGAGTCCCCGCGTGCAAAAAACCACATGCCCAGGAAGGGGTGGGGGTGGGGGGCTCTCTTTCTCTTGCAAAATAAATATTGCTTTGCAAATTCAGTAAAAATGCCTTTTTTTTTTTTTTTTGCTTTAAAAGTGGATTATTTTCCTGAAATAAAAATACGTTTCATTCAAAGAAGGCAAACTACCAGCTACTGCTATTGGGACTTTTGCGACGCTCTGGCCTCCTGGAGGTAAAGGCCCCCCTTTTGGAGGTGTCTATCCGATTGCCTCGAATGCATCAGCTGGAGAGTTTTTTCGAACGGGCCCCACGCGGGACGTTTCCTTCTCGCGGGATTATTTCCCTTCCCCTCCTCCTCCTCCCCCACCCCTGCCCCGGAGATTGGATATTTTCCCTGCCCCCCCCCCCTCACAACAGGTTGATTTCTTGCAGGCAGCCACCCGGCCGCCTAAACTCGTCTCTGTTGAAAAGATAGGGCGATTGCAAGGGGGCCTAGAGAGGGAGGCGTCGCGCCTTGATGGCGACCTTCGCCTATAAATGGAACGGCGGGCAGGCGCGGGAGGGGCTGGTTCAGCGGGAGCTTTTGTGCAAGGGACTCGGGGGAAATTCTCAGCCTGGCAGAAAAACGTCCAATTTCTTTTGTGCCAAAAAAACCAAGATCCAAGCTATCTGTGTGATTGATTGTGTGTGTGTGTGTGAAGTAAAGTGTGTGTTGTGTGTGTTTTCTGGGGCATCCTACATTCAACACCTCTGACCGTGTGCAGAATTGCTTTCTCTGGCTGGGAAATCTCTCCGAAGTACAGAAACAATCCTTGCTCTGTGGGTGGATTGTAGAAATGGGCAATCCTAATTATTTTACCCCTGTGCAAAAGTTGGCTTGAAACACAACATGAAGAAAACTTAAGATCATGGCATCCGGCCCTCTCAATTCCTGGCAAAGAGATGGGGAAGAAATGGAGGCAGGGACCGGTTTTATTTTCCGGGGCTCCAAGATGACCGCAGATGGGGGACTGCAGCCAAGGAATTAAAAGAGGCTTTCTCCTGGGGAGGAAAGCGATGGCCAATCTAGATAGCCTACTAAAAAGCAGAGACATCCCCCTGCCAATAAAAGGGCATCTAGTCGAGGCGATGGTTCTCCCAGTTGCCATGGATGGCTGTGAAGGTTGGACCACAAGGAAGGCTGAGGGCCAAAGAATGGAGGCCTTTGGACTCGGGGGCTGGAGGAGAAGACTCCTGCATTGAGTCTCTTGGACTGCAAGGCCATCCCACCGGTCAGTCCTAGAGGAGATCCACCCTGGCTGCTCTTTAGAAGGGCAGATCCTGAAGAGGAAACTCAAAGGCTTTGGCTACCTGATGAGAAGGAAGAAGGACTCCCTGGAGAAGAGCCTCATGCTGGGAACGATGGAGGGCAAGAGAAGAAGAAGGGGACGGCAGAGAAGGAGGGGGCTGGATGGAGTCACCCAAGCAGCCGGCCTCAGCTTCAATGGACTCCAGAGGATGGTAGAAGACAGGAAGGCCTGGAGGAACGTGGTCCATGGGGTCGCGATGGGTCAGGCACGACTTCGCCACTAACCACCCCAAATGATTAACCCTCTCGTCTGTCATTGAGGTAGACCCCCTTTGGTCATGGAGGTTTCACTCAAGGAAAAGTAGGACGAGTAAGTGCATCTCCCGTCTTCATAACCCACAAAGTGGAATCTCTCGCAAATGTGCCTTCTCTCTATTACTTATGGGGCAGTGGGGAACCTTTTGGAGGGAATGTATGGGCGGATCCTTGATTATGACGTGTTAGCCATGGTTAGTTCAGGGTTGGTTTGGTTTTCTCCACACACACCCGCCCCCCATTCGGTGAACAGGCCAAGAATAAATTCCTACTTGGGACGGCCATTCTCTTGGCAACTCCCTCCCAGACGGGGAGGAGGAAGGGGGTGAGAGAGAGAGAGAACCAAAACAGAAACGAAACAAATAAACAGCCAGCCTCAAGTCTTTGGCAACTGTCAGGCATCAGTGCTTCTCAACAAGACCACCCAATAGGATTACCCACCACAGACGTCTGCCTCTGTGAAAGGGGCGAGCTTTGGCTTCACAATAAACAAGACTCTATCCCCCTTCTGATTGCAGAGATACCTTCTCCTGCGTGTAAGCGAGGGCCTTTTTGTTCCACTCGCTGGCCTTGATTTTGGCTCTACGACTTTATCCTGCCTGCCTGGGTCGTTGTGCGGCTAAAACAGCTGGGCTGGCATCTGGAAGACAAGTCAGAGAGAGAGAGAAAGAAAAAAAACTTCAGCACTTCAATTTACAGAAAGTACTGCAGAGTGCTTCTGTAAGGTGGCTCAGGGGCTAAGACGCTGTGCTCGTCGATCAGAGAGGTCGGCGGTTCGAATCCCGAGCGCCGCGTAACGGAGGGAGCTCCCATGGCTTGCCCCAGCTTCTGCCAACCTAGCGGTTCGAAAGCACACAAAAAATGGGAGTGAGTAGAAAAATAGGAGCCACCTTTGGTGGGAAGGGAACAGCGTTCCGGGCGCCTTCGGGCGTTGAGTCATGCCGGCCACATGACCCCGGAGACGTCTTCGGACAGCGCTGGCTCTTCGGCTTTGAAAGGAGGATGAACACTGCCCTCTAGAGTCGGGAATGACTAGCACGGATGTGCGAGGGGAATCTTTACTTTATAGTACTTCTATAGTACTGTGGACTATAGAAGGAATAAATCGGACATCCAGCCCTTGCTTATCAATGGATAGACTATACACATATATACACTCGTTCATTCTTGGCACGTGTAGTAAGCCTGATTTTTATAAGGCCATTCTCCATGTGTTTTCCAAACTTCCTTGCAGTCATGAGGGCTAGAAACTTGGCTTGTTTATAAATGCACCATCCAGCTCGAAGGGAGTCCCTGACTTCAAGTATGGGGCACTGTCCTGTTTGGTCTGTCCCCTGCCCCCCGATTGATGGACAGGACAAAGAATGGCGGCCTTTGAACTCTGGTGCTGGAGAAGAAGACTCCTGCATTGAGTCCCTTGGACTGCAAGGCCATCCAACTGGTCTGTCCTAGAGGAGATCCACCATGACTGCTCTTTAGAAGGCCAGATCCTGAAGAGGAAACTCAAAGGCTTTGGCCACCTGATGAGAAGGAAGAAGGACATCCTGGAGAAGAACCTCATGCTGGGAACGATGGAGGGCAGAAGAAGAAGAAGGGGACGGCAGAGAAGGAGGGGGCTGGATGGAGTCACCCAAGCAGCCGGCCTCAGCTTCAATGGACTCCAGAGGATGGGAGAGGACAGGAAGGCCTGGAGGAACGTGGTCCATGGGGTCGCGATGGGTTGGACACACCTTTGCAACGAACAAGGAGCTGGATTCAGGTTTCTATTTAAAACAGCAGATCTCTGAAAATTCAGATGAGACGGACTGCCTAATACTTTAATGCAGCTCCTATTCTTTATTATTTTGGGGGGGAGTTTATTTGTGAGCGGATTCCTGCCAAAAAAAGCACATGATAAAATCAGCAGCTTGTCCATTGCAAGGCTGTTTTCCAGCTGCAAATTACAAATCGGCCAACTTTGGAAAGAGCCGCCATCCGTATGGGAAACGCCTGGTTTAAAAAAAAAAGAAAAAAAGATCGGTCAAGCCATTGTAAAGGAATTTGGAGAACAGAATTTGGGCTTCGTATCTTGTCCCAAACGCTTTGGCTGGGCTAGATCTCGGGGCCTTTGCTGGGCTTAGGCCCAAATAATGCATGGGAAAATTTCTGAATCTGCGAAGCCCATCTAAACATCAATGGTCTTTTACTCCATGGATAAGCTCCGGAGAGGAGACGCAAAATTAATTTTCAACTGCCACTCAAGTGTCTTTTGCTGATTTGATTCCGTGTTTATCCAAGGAAAAAGTTCCCTTCCCTCAGGAGGCATTTCCTGACAGTGAGAACACTTAACCAGTGAAACAACTTGCTTGCAGAATAATGATAATAATAATAATAATCTTTATTGTCATTGTAATAACATTACAATGAAATTGGTTTTGTGAATGCTCCAACACTGGAAGTTTTTAAGAAGATGTTGGATAGCCGTTTGTCTGAAGTGGTGTAGGGTTTCCTACCTAAGCAAGGGGTTGGACTAGAAGACCTCCAAGGTCCCTTCCAACTCTGTTATTCTAGTCTAGTCTAGTCTATTCTATTCTAGTCTATTCTATTCTATTCTGTCTAGAAGACTAGAAGACCTCCAAGGTCCCTTCCAACTCTGCTATTCTATTCCATTCCATTCCATTCCATTCTCTATTCTCTATTCTCTCTCTATTCTCTATTCTCTATTCTCTATTCTATTCTATTCTATTCTATTCTATTCTATTCTATTCCATTCTCTATTCTCTATTCTCTATTTTCTATTCTATTCTATTCTATTCTATTCTATTCCCATTCCCATTCCATTCTCTATTCCATTCTCTCTTCTCTTCTCTTCTCTTCTCTTCTCTTCTCTTCTCTTCTCTTCTCTTCTCTTCTCCTCTTCTCTTCTATTCTATTCCCATTCCATTCTCTATTCCATTCTCTCTTCTCTTCTCTTCTCTTCTCTTCTCTTCTCTTCTATTATATTCCCATTCCCATTCCATTCTCTATTCCATTTTCTCTTCTCTTCTCTTCTCTTCTCTTCTCTTCTATTATATTCCCATTCCATTCTCTATTCCATTCTCTATTCTCTCTTCTCTTCTCTTCTATTATATTCCCATTCCCATTCCATTCTCTATTCCATTCTCTATTCTCTCTTCTCTTCTCTTCTCTTCTCTTCTATTCTATTCCCATTCCATTCTCTATTCCATTCTCTCTTCTCTTCTCTTCTCTTCTCTTCTCTATTCCATTCCATTTCTCTATATTCAATCCTTTTAGTTGCTCTTCTTTGCACTCCCCCCTCCCCCAAAGCCTCAACCTCTTTTTTTTGGGGGGGGGACCGATTCCCCTTCCCAGTTCCCACGGTTCAAGGACAGGACCAGCCCCCCCCCCCCCCCCCCCATCCCGGCTGCCCTCTAGAGGCGCTGGGGATGTTTGCAACCCGGATCGGCTCCGGGTGAAGAAGCAGCCCCGCCAAACGAGGCCCCGGGGTGGGCTGGCTAAGACCTCGTCCTCGTCCTCCCCCCCACACACACACCCGCCTTCAGGGAGGGCTGGGGCGGCCTCGCGGAGCTGCGCAAGGCGGGCTTGGGCGTCGCTGCAGCGCCTGGCCGGGGCCGGAGTTGGCCGACGCTCCCTGGGCTGCTGACAGCTCGGAGCCGCAGCCTGCCTGCCTCTTTTTCTCTCTCTCTCTCTCTCCCTCCCTCCTTCCCTCTCTCTCTGTCTCTCTCTCTCTCTCTCCCTTTCTTCCAGGCGGCCAGGCGTGCGCGCGTTGCAACGCAGGGCGTCCCCGGACGGCGTTATTGCTCGCCAGGCTGCCTTGGCTGCTGTTTCTTGGGCTAAAATGCCCCTGCCCGGCTTGTGAGCGGCCTCTCGCTGGGTCTTTCCCCCCCACCCTCCCCCCGTCCCTTTATCCCTTCCCCCCCTCCCCGATCCCTCTCTTCCCGGCCAAGATGACGGTGGAATTCGAAGAGTGCATTAAGGATTCGCCCCGATTCCGGTAAGAGATGGGGCTGGGGGGTGGGGGGGTGGTCGTCCTTTCCATCCCTCCCTCCATCCCTCCCTCCATCCCTCCATCCATCCCTCCCTCCATCCCTCCATCCATCCCTCCATCCCCCCATCGCCCCCTCCCTATCCTTTGCCAATCCGGAGCGTTTTTTCTCGCCTGCAACCCCGGGGGTGGGTTGTTTTTGGGGAGGAGGGAGGGAGGGGGGGGCGTTGGCAAGGTTGCTTGGGGGGAGAGGGGGGAGCAAGATCTGCGGGTTACACGCGCAACGCAACCTTCCCCCCCCCCACACCCATCCAATACACACACACACACACTCGCAATCCGCAACGCGCGCTCGCCTATTGTTAAAAGGTTCGGACGATCCGGTTGTGTTAGCAACGCGAGGAGGAGGTGGTGGAGGAGGAGGAGGAGGTGGAGGCGAAACGGGGATGGTGTAAATCTCTCTGCTCCCTACACCCACCCCCCTCTTGGGCGACCCCCTAAACCTGCGTGGGGGTGGGATAGAGAAGGCATCCTTCTCCAGGGTTGCTTTCCCACCCCCCACCCCCCTCCTCCTCCTCCTTCAGGGGGAGAGGCAGTGCGTGTAGTTGCCTTCAACGCAAACCTGGGAAGCCTTCCTTCCAATAGGGTTGATTTCCCCTGGGGAAGGACCTCATGAGATCTAGTCGCCTGGCTGGCGTTGTTTGCAGGGGTTGGGGGGGGGGGGCGGCTGCTGGCGGCCTGCGAAAGCTTGGTTCCATTGACTTTGCTGGGAGAGAGAGAGAGAGAGAGAGAGAGAGAGAGAGAGAGAGAGAGAGAGAGAGAGAGAGAGAGAGAAAAGCGTGTTCCATTGACTTTGCTGGGAGAGAGGGAGACAGAGAGAGAGAGAGAGAGAAGCGTGTTCCAGAGAGCGAGAAAGAGAGAGAGAGAGAGAGAGAGAGAGAGTGGCGTGTTCCATTGACTTTGCTGGGAGAGAGAGAGAGAGAAAGAGAGAGAGAGAGAGAGAGAGAGAGAGAGAGAGAGAGAGAAAAGCGTGTTCCATTGACTTTGCTGGGAGAGAGGGAGACAGAGAGAGAGAGAGAGAGAGAGAAGCGTGTTCCAGAGAGCGAGAAAGAGAGAGAGAGAGAGAGAGAGAGAGTGGCGTGTTCCATTGACTTTGCTGGGAGAGAGGGAGAGAGAGAGAGAAAGAGAGAGAGAGTGGCATTTTCCATTGGCTTTGCTGGGAGAGAGAGAGAGAGAGAGAGAGAGAGAGTGGCGTGTTCCATTGGCTTTGCTGGGGGAGAGAGAGAGACAGAGAGAATGGCACATCTTGTGTGGCTGGAGGGCTGCAGGAGCCCCACTTGCCAGAAGGATGGACTATGGTGGACCAGGGGCCTCCTCCGTGTGTCTGTCTCTCTGCAGCCGACCAGCTCTCTTGTCTGGCGGTGGGAGAACGAAGGAGAGGCTCTAGGGAGGGGGAAATGGGTGGCGCAGAAGCATCCCTCGAAAGCCAAGTTGGACCCTGTCCAGTGTGGGGGGGGGGTGTTTGTGTGTGTGAGAATAAGGGGTGGGTCGTTGGGGGAAGGGAGCAGCTTGGGAATCGAAACCCTGCTAGTTGCAGGTGGGTTTTGACGCTCAGCCCGGAGACCTGTGGTGGTTGTGGTGACTTAGCATTCGGGAAGGAAAAGAAGGAAGGAAGGAGGGAGGGAGGGAGGAAAGAAGGAGGGAGGGAAAAGAAGGAAGGAAAGGAAGGAGAGAGGGAAGGAAGGAAGGAAGGAAGGAAAGAAAGACTGAGGGAGGGAAGGAAGGAACGAAGGAAGGAGGAATGAAGGAGGGAGGGAGGGAAAGGAAGGAAGGGAAGGAAGGAGAAAGGGAAGGAAAAGAAGGAAGGGAGGACAGAGGGAGGGAAGGAAGGAGGGAGGGAGGAAGGAAAGAAGGAGGGAGGAAGGAAAGAAGGAGGGAGGGAAGGAAAGGAAAGAAGGAAAGACGGAGGGAGGGATGGAAGGAAGGAAGGAGGGAGGAAGGGAATGAAGGAGGGAGGGAGGGAAGGAAGGAAAGAAGGGAAGGGAAGGAAAGGAAAGGAAGGAAAGATGGAGGGAAGGAAGGAGGGAGGGAGGGAAGGAAGGAGGGAGGGAGAGAGGGAGGGAAGAAAGGAAAGAAGGGAAGGAAGGAAAGGAAAGAAGGAAGGAAAGATGGAGGAAGGAAAGAAGGAGGGAGGGAAGGAAAGGAAAGAAGGAAAGACGGAGGGAGGGATGGAAGGAAGGAAGTAGAGAGGAAGGGAACGAAGGAGAGAAGGAAGGAGGAAGGGAGAGAGGGAGGGAAGAAAGGAAAGAAGGGAAGGAAGGAAAGGAAAGAAGGAAGGAAAGATGGAGGAAGGAAAGGAGGGAGGAAGGAAAGAAGGAGGGAGGGAAGGAAAGGAAAGAAGGAAAGAAGTAGGGATGGAAGGAAGGAAGTAGAGAGGAAGGGAACGAAGGAGGGAGGGAGGGAAGGAAGGAAAGGAAGGAAAGGAAAGAAGAAAGGAAGGAAAGATGGAGGGAGGGAGGGAAGGAAGGGGGGAGGGAGGGAAGGGAACGAAGGAAGGAAAGAAGGGAAGGAAGGAAAGGAAAGAAGGAAGGAAAGATGGAGGGATGGAAGAAAGGAGGGAGGGAGGGAGGGAAGGGAAGGGAGGAAGGAACCACTGCAATCTCCCCCTCCCCACCCTTGGTCACATCAAGGTCGTCTATGGCCACGCGCACAGGCGGGTGTGCTAGAAGGGTGGAGGCAGGGAGGGGGCTCCAGGGAGGGCTGCCTGCCATCGTGATGCACATGGTTTACTACATGGACAGGCCCGGGATGCGCTGGCTAAAAATACGTCCAAAGGGCAGGGCGGCGCAGGGAAGGGAGAGCCAGCGCTGTTCCCGAAGCTGGAAGAGAACGCTGCGAGTAGTTGTGTGTGAAAACGCTGGCTGGCGGACGTGTGAGTGTGCTAATGTGTGCACGCCGGCGAGGACCAGTACTGTATTGCTATCTATTATTTATTAGGTATTGATTGAAGCATGACGCCTGCTCCACTCGTCAGCTTGAAAGCATTCCCAGAAAGGAATTAGAGGCCTGGAAAAAGGCACGGCAGAGTAAGAGGATAAAAGTGAGAGGGGGAGGGAGAGTCCACAAGCCACCCTTTTTGAGGCCACTGGGTCATAAGAGAGCTGCAATTTGCTGTTCCTTTCTCCCCCCACCACCACCAACACTACACACCCACACACCTGTTTGTTTCCTCCGAGAACCCGAAACGCAGCAGCGAAACAAGTGGCGCGTAGTCTCTGAGCGTGCGCCGAGGGCTACTGGAGCTCGGGCTGCCGCTGTCCAGATGGCAGCGGAAAGCTAGTTTCCTCTTTTTTTTTTTCTTTCTTTCTTTTTGTTGGCCTCTTGGCATGGCGGGGCTTTTATTTTTATTTTTTTTAATTTTTTTGCATCCCTGTTCCGGTGCAAGGTGGTTAAAAAAAAAAAAAAAGACGACGATTTTTAAATATATATTTTTCGCTTCGGGGGGCCCTGCCATCTGGATCGAATTTTCCTTCCTTGCAATCCTCCAGGATTAAGATTAAATATTAAGCAGCGGAAGCGGCATTTGCTTATTCGGGGTTTAGGCTGCTTCGGCGGTTCGCTTTAGTTACCTTGAAAAGGTACCGGATTAAGGGAAGATTTGAACGCTCTCTTCTTCGTTCTGTCCATTGCCTCCGTTCCTTCGACAGTGGGAAACAAATATATTTCTTTCTTTCTTGTCTTTCCCCGCGTACATCCTCAGCGGGCATCGGCAGCCCAAACTATATGAGTTTCTAGCACAGGGATGGGAAACGGCGGCCTCTTAACGACCGCTGGACTTCAACTCCCAGAATCCTGAGCCAGCCAATCCTGATGAACTGCTCAGGAATTCTGGAAGTTGAAGTCCACAGGTTGTAAAGGAGCCGTAATTGCCCGTCCCTGTCCTGGATCTTTGTTGTTAGTCACAAAGTCGTCACTGACCCATCGCGACTCCGTGGACAATGTCCCTCCTGTCCTCTACCATCCTCCGTGGTCCATTGAAGCTCACGCCCGCTGCTTCGGTGACTCCATCTAGCCGTCTCCTTCTCTGTTGTCCCCTTCTTCTTCTTTTGGCCTCCATCTTTCCTACAACGAGGCTCTTCTCCAGTCAGTCTTTATTTAAGGACAACTTGTCTCTGAGTGTCGCTGTCCATGGTACTTTGGATCCCCAGAATTTGGAGGTGTCCTCCCCCCACCTTTCTTTCTCTTCAGGGGTGGCCGGCTTTCCCAGACACACCTGACCACAGAGGTGTACAGAACGAAGAAGATGGTTTGATTCTTGTGTGGTTTTATAGTTGTGATCCGTCTCTCTGAGACGGAGGTATATTTGAGTGGCTTGGAGACTCTTGTTTTGCTCTGTTGGCTTGGAACAGCAAGTCAAAACGATGGGACGGCTCTCCTAGAAAAACCTGCATGATACTTTTGAGGGATTGGAAGTTTCTGAACAAGACCAGGAATGGACTTGTGGACAGAAGGAAAACAGCCGTGGGCAGCAACTGCCAAAAAAGCCAACACAGTTCTAGGCTGCATCAACAGAGGGAGAGAATCAAGATCACGTGCAGGGTTAATACCAATTTATAAGGCCTTGGGAAGGCCACACTTGGAATCCTGCACCCAGTTTTGGTCTCCATGATGTAGAAAAGATGTGGAGACTCTGGAAAGAGTGCAGAGAAGAGCCACAAAGAGGATGAGGGGACTGGAGGCTAAAACATAGGAAGAACGGTTGCAGGAACTGGGTAGGTCTAGTTTAATAAAAAGTAGGATTAGGGGAGACGTGATAACAGTGTTCCAATATCTCAAGGGCTGCCCCAAAGAAGAGGGAGTCAAGCTATTCTCCAAGGCACCTGGGGGCAGGACAAGAAGCAATGGGTGGAAACTAATCAAGGATAGAAGCAACCTAGAACTGAGGAGAAATTTTCTGACAGTGAGAACAATTAATCGGTGGAACAGAAGTTTCCTCCAGAAGTTGTGAATGCCCCAACACTGGAAGTCTTTAAGAAGATGTTGGATAGCCATTTGTCTGAAATGGTATAGGGTTTCATGCCTAGGCAGGGAGTTGGACTAGATGACCTCCAAGGTCCCTTCCGACTCTGCTATTGTATTGTATTAAAAAAAACATTTGCTAGACTGCATGGAAATGAACTTGACACAATCTGCTGAGTGCGGTGTGTGGTTTTCCTTTCTGGTTATTAGACGTAGTTGTGCATTGCTACCCTGTTTCCCAAAAAATAAGACTCAACCAGAAAATAAGTCCTAGCATGAATTTTTCAGGAGGCTCCTAATATTAAGCCCTACTCCAAAAATAAACCCCAATTAAGATTGTCAGCCAGATGGACGCATTGAGTACCACATTTCCCTGAAAATAAGTCCTGACTGGAAAATAAGACCTGGCATGATTTTTCAGGATGCTCGTAATATAAATCCTACCTCCCAAAACAAGCCCCAGTTAAGATTGTCAGCCAGCCGGACACATCGAGTACCGTATTTCCCTGAAAATAAGACCTAACCAGAAAATAAATCCTAGCATGAATTTTTCAGGACGCTCATAATATAAGCCCTACACAAACAAATAGACCCCAGTTAAGATTGTCAGCCTGATGGATGCATTGAGTACCGTATTTCCCCCAAAATAAGCCCCAACAAGAAAATAAGACCTAGCATGATTTTTCAGGGTGCTCGTAATATAAACCCTACCTCCCAAAATAAGCCCCAGTTAAGATTGTCAGCCAGACGGACCCATTGAGTACCGTATTTCCCTGAAAATAAGCCCTAATGCATCTTTTGGAGCAAAAATTAATGTAAGACCTCGTCTTATTTTCGGGGAAACACGGTACTTCTTCTTTTTCCTCTTGATGTTCAGTTCTTTGAATATCGGTTTGAGAAGCGCACTTTGCATGCATCCAACAAGAACAACAACAACAAAAATGTATATAGGCCTGGATGGGGAAAACTGCATTCCGTGGGGATTACCGAGGCATCTTGGTGCTCTTGATGTGTGTTAGAGACGTCGTTGGCAACCGACGAAATCTGGAGCCTTCAGAGGAGGGGTGGGAATCCTCCCTCGGCTTCTTGGAGTGAGCACGGCTGGGGGAGTCTGGGTTTGCTAAAGCTCGCCGATCTTGCTTTAAGCCCCCCTCCTTCCCCTCCGGCCTTCCCTCTGCTTGGGAAAGGAAGTGCTCCAGGGTTTTTTTTTGGAGGCGGGGGGGGGGGGGAGGTTTGGCAGCCGACACGGTCGGAAATCAGAGATGCTCTTCTACCTTGACCTTTGCACGTTGCTAAACTTGCCTGCGTGGTGGTCTTGCGACGCGAGGCGCAAGCGAAAGGGGTCCCCGAGAGGTAGAAAACAAAAAAAGGCGAGGGCGAATCAGGGTGTCGGAGAGCGCGTGTCGAATAAGAGTGCAAGAACAAGATGGGAAATTGGAGAGAGGCCGGCGCGTAACGCCGCTTTTGCACGCGGGGCTCGTTTGAAATTTGGAGGTCTACGCAAAGGGCGGTGCGAAATGAGGAGGATGGGGGCGTTGGGGTGGAGCTTCGACCTTTGTCCTCTCCTCTTGGTGACCTTCGACAATCTAGCCTGCCAGACCAGTGGTTGTGTTTCAGTGCTGTTGTACGGGAGGAGAGGAGAGAGGGGTGTGGGTGGGTGGGCTGGAAATGCATCCTTGGCCTTGGGCCAGATCGGTGACCTCACCGATCAGACGGCTTCCCCCCCCTGTGGCCGTGGCTCTTTGTGGTGGGAGGCGGAGGTGGAACGTAGGGGGCTTTGGGGTGTGTTTGTTTAACGCGTCGGCGTGGGGCTCGCCATCCTTGTGGGATTGTGCTCTTTTTAAAAACCCCAGGCTCTCTGGTGTGGTGGCATCTACCCAGAGTTTTTGCTGAGCTCCCCACAATCATCTTGTTAATTGGTACCTTGCTCAATAGCAGTAACTGCGAGAGGGAGCTTGGAGTCCTAGTGGACAACCGTTGAAATAGGAGCCAGCCGTGGGCAGCAGCTGCCAAAAAAGCCAACCCGGTTCTAGGCTGCATCAACAGAGGGAGAGAATCAAGATCACGCGAAGTGTTGATACCACTTTATAAGGCCTTGGGAAGGCCACACTTGGAATAAGGAGACCAGTTTTGGTCACCACCATGTAAAAACAGATGTGGAGACTCTGGAAAGAGTGCAGAGAAGAGCAACCAAGAGGATCAGGGGACTGGAGGCTAAAACATAGGAAGAACGGTTGCAGGAATTGAGTATGGCTAGTTTAATGAAAATGAGGACCAGGGGAGACATGATAGCAGTGTTCCAATATCTCAGGGGCTGCCCCAAAGAAGAGGGAGTCAAGCTATTCTCCAAAGCACCCGAGGTCCGAACAAGAAGCAATGGATGGAAATTAAAGAGCGAAGCAACCTAGAATCAAAGAGAAACTTCTTAACAGTGAGGACAATCTAATGGAACAGCTTGCCCTCCAGAAGTTGTGAATGCTCCAACACTGGAAGTTTTTAAGAAGAGGTTGGACAACCCTTTGTCTGAAGTGGTGGAGGGTTTCCTGCCTAAGCAGGGGGTTGGACTAGAACAGGGGTCCCCAACCTTTTTTGCACCAGGGACCGGTTTCATTTTCAAGAAAGTTTTGCGGACCGGCTGAGTGGCTCAGCAGTCATGTGACTGGGTGGGCGTGGCCAACTTGGAAAATGTGACTCACTTAACAATGGTCTTGGTTAACAACCAAACTTTTGGGCTCAATTGTGGTCATAAATTCTTTCTTTCTTTCTTTCTTTCTTTCTTTCTTTCTTTCTTTCTTTCTTTCTTTCTTTCTTTCTTTCTTTCTTTCTTTCCTCTGTCTCTTTCTCTTTCTTTCCCTCTTTCTCTCTCTTTCATTCTCTCTCTTTATTTCTTTCTCTTTCTTTCCCTCTTTCTCTCTCTCTCTCTTTCTCTCTCTCTTTCTCTTTCTTTCCCTCTTTCTTTCTCTCTCTTTATTTCTCTTTCTCTCTCTCCTCCCTCCTCCTCCTCTCCGGCCCTGCGGCCCGGTTCCTACCAAGCCACGGACCGGCACCGGTCCGCGGCCCGGGGGTTGGGGACCCCTGGACTAGAAGACCTCCAAGGTCCCTTCCAACTCTGTTATTCTAGTCTAGTCTAGTCTAGTCTAGTCTATTCTATTCTATTCTATTCTATTCTGTCTCTGAGTTAAAAACGCCCTGCATGGTTGGGGGCTGCTTTAGAAACTGGGTGGGAGATCAACAGGAAAGCTCAGGGCAGCCAGATTGGGCCGGAAGTTGAGAAGACATCCTAGAAAAAAGGCAGCAGGAAATGGCTTCACACAACACGGTGAAGGAAAATAAAAGGACCGGTGTCCATAAAGCCGCCAAGAATTAAACTCGCCTCAAAAGGGGACTTCATATTTATTAATGTCATAATCTGGGGAGTCACCAGAAGACTGAAAGATAATCTGTTTTAGTGATACTCTGCTTTTCTCTAGCTTTAACGCACCGATGATAATTTCCCATAAAATGAATGTGTGTGTGTGTGTGTGTGTGTGTGTGTGTGTGTGTGTGTGTGTGTGTGTGTGTGATGGGTCATTTTTTCTTTCCGGGTTTGTGAGTTGTCCAAGGGATAATGGGGTCTGTTACAGTTTATGGATCATTTGGTCTGTTGGAAAGTTGTTTTAAGTGTATCGTGCTTGAAAAAACTTTACAAACTTACACATCGGCTGTTTTGTTAGCAGTCCAATGGAAACACAGCTTGGGAAGGGAGTGTATCCATTTTGAAGTAGAAATCTATCTATCTATCTATCTATCTATCTATCATCTACCTACCTACCTACCTACCTCTATATCTATCTATCTATCTATCTATCTATCTATCTATCTATCTATCTATCTATCTATCATCTACCTACCTACCTACCTACCTACCTACCTACCTACCTACCTACCTACCTACCATCTATCTACCTCCCTCCCTCTATATCTATCTATCTATCTATCTATCTATCTATCTATCTATCTATCTATCTATCTATCTATCATCTATCATCTATCACCTATCATCTATCTACCTACCTACCTACCTACCTACCATCTATCTATCTACCTACCTACCTACCTACCTCTCTATCTATCTATCTATCTATCTATCTATCTATCTATCTATCTATCTATCTATCTATCTATCTATCTACCTACCTACCTACCTACCTACCTACCTACCTACCTCTATATCTATCTATCTATCTATCTATCTATCTATCTATCTATCTATCTATCTATCTATCTATCTATCTATCTATCTATCTATCATCTACCTACCTACCTACCTACCTACCATCTATCTACCTCCCTCCCTCTATATCTATCAATCTATCTATCTATCTATCTATCTATCTATCTATCTATCTATCTATCTATCTATCTATCATCTATCACCTATCATCTATCTACCTACCTACCTACCTACCTACCTCTATATCTATCTATCTATCTATCTATCTATCTATCTATCTATCTATCTATCTATCTATCTATCTATCTATCTATCTATCTATCTATCTATCATCTATCACCTATCATCTATCTACCTACCTACCTACCTACCATCTACCTACCTACCTACCTACCTACCTACCTACCTACCTACCATCTATCTATCTACCTACCTACCTCTCTCTCTCTCTCTCTCTCTCTCTCTCTCTCTCTCTCTCTCTCTCTCTATCTATCTATCTATCTATCTATCTATCTATCTATCTAAAAGTGAAATACCACTCATGTGTCATCACGAAATCTCCAGAACCGTAACGCCTACAAACTTGAAATTTGGAACGTAGGTGCTTCACCGTTGGCACGTTGGCTTCTAGGAAAGGATTTTTCGAAATGACCATCGGGCCATTAGTATTTTTTCTATTATTATTAACACGCTCTGATGCTAAGATGTTCTACTCCCCCTCCCCATCCGAAAAGAACTCTGTTCCAACTGCCACTTGGGTGACTCATCTGGCCTGCGGGCTGGGAGTTTAGACATTCAACTCCCCCACCCTGTCTATCCATACATACATCCTCTCCTTCCTTCCTTCTTTTCCCCTTCCTCTTCCATGACCTTCCTTCCTTCCTTCCTTCCTTCCTTCCTTCCTTCCTTCCTTCCTTCCTTCCTTCCTTCTTCCTTCCTCCATCACCAGCTGTGGGATTTGTGGGAGTCAGAGCTCCTGCAGAATATCCAGCTGGGGAAGGCCAGGGGGTCAATATGAAGATAAACAAATCAAAGTCCTATAATGGCATATTTGCAAATCAGGGCTTCCCTGCAGTATCCAGGTCTCATTTCCCTCGCCTAATCCTCTTCCTTTTATAAATTGCTTTTCAAAATGTGTATTAAAATGTGAACAACAACAATGGGTTGGATTAGCAAAGGGAAGGGAGACCCAGATCCTAGAAGGACTGAAGTAACATTTGTGGGCTGTTGATATAAAAGAGGGACTCAGGGGCTAAGCTGGTCGATCAGAAAGGTTGGCAGTTTGGCGGTTCGAATCCCCAGCGCTGGGTAATGGAGCGAGCTCTCATTGCTTGTCCCAGCTTCTGCCAACCTAGCAGTTCGAAAGCACGTAAAAAATGCAAGTAGAAAAAATAGGGACCACAAATTTTGGTGGAAGGGTACAGCGTTCGGTGCGCCTTTGGCGTTGAGTCATGCCGGCCACATGACCACGGAGACGTCTTCGGACAGCGCTGGCTCTTCGGCTTTGAAACGGACATGAGCAGCGCCGCCTAAAGCCGGGAGAGATTAGGATGCATATGCGAGGGGAACTTTTACCTTTGTTGGTAAAAACGTTGGTTGCCCAGCTACGTTGAAGGTAGATCTCGGTAAGAACCGATAAAAACGGAAGTAGAAGAGTGAACGAGTACTGAAGAGCGATGGGCATTGTAGTCGTGTCCATCTGGGAGAACCAGGGCTGGGAAAAGCTGATACAATACAATACAATAGCAGAGTTGGAAGGGACCTTGTAGGTCTTCTAGTCCAACCCCCTGCGTGGGCAGGAACCTTATACCATTTCAGACAAATGGCTATCTAACATCTTCTTAAAGACTTCCAGGGTTGGGGCATTCACAACTTCTGAGGCAACTTCTGTTCCAGAAGTTAATTGTTCTGACTGTCAGGAAATTTCTCCTTAGTTCTAAGTTGCTTCTCTCCTTGATTAGTTTCCACCCATTGCTTCTTGTCCTGCCCCCAGGTGCCTTGGAGAATAGTTTGACTCCCTCTTCTTTGGGGCACCCTCTGAGATATCGGAACACTGCTATCATGTCTCCCCTGGTCCTTCTCTTCATCAAACTAGACATACCCAGTTCCTGCAACCGTTCTTAATATGTCTTAGTCTCCAGTCCCCTAATCATCTTGGTTGCTCTTCTCTGCACTCTTTCCAGAGTCTCCATGTCTTTTCTACACTGTGGCGACCAAAAGATCTCGGTAAGAACTGATAAAAATGGAAGAAGAAGAGTGAACGAGTACTTAAGAGCGATGGGCATTGTAGTCGTGTCCATCTGGGAGAACCAGGCCCGGGAAAAGCTGATGTTTTTTGGGGGGGGGGGGGAGGAGGGCATAAAAAAGTGAATTTAATTCTGTTTAATTAAAAAAACAACCCAGAGAAGAATGGGCTTAAACCTGCCTTCATTGTACCCAGCTTGGCGCAACGCGGGCCTTGTAGAGGCAAGTCGGATTTCAGGAAAACAAACCTTAATTATCTGGAAAGACCTGTTTGGAGTGCATTTTTCCCCCTTCGGTCCTGCGGGGCGCACTCACCCAATCGGCACTCGCGCTCCTGGTGTGTCGCCTGTCTGAGGAGTCACGGCCCTGACGTCAGCCGCGGCTGACTCACTGTCACCTGTGGGATGCCTGCTCAGAATCTATCTTGAGGGAACGCGGGAAGCTGGATTTGTCCTTCGAGATCCCCATCACACGGCCCGCGACGTCGCGGGCCGGTCCCGGAATCTATTTTTTTAAAAAGAGCATTTGAAGTTTTTTTTCAACGGGAGTTAACTTAATTTAATGTCGTTTTTGGAAGCCTGCGATTCTCGAGATGGCTCCTGTGTCCCGTCCAGTGTTGGGTTTCTGGCGGTACGGCCCGGTAAAGAGGTACCGGGCCGCACCGCCAGGAACCCAACACTGGACGGATAGTAGCGGGGAGCACCGTACTGGTATGGTGGCTCATTTGGCCCACTGGGTCCCTCGTGGAGAAGGCGGGATATAAATCGAATAAATAATAATACTTGCCCGCCTGCGACCCCTAGCTGTTTATAACGCGGCAGGGATTTATAACATGAGGACTGGAAGCGTCGCTTCAGTTTTAGAGGTGTTTGTAGGCCAAAATGCTTCCGTCTGCATCGCATTTTTAAAAAGTTAGTCTCTACCACGCCGCGAAAGTTTTTTTTCTGGAATTGAGCCAGGCTCAAACGTTAAGCCCTTTCTGTCAAAACTGATTGGATGGATTTAATTTCTTGGGAAAATAAACACAAAAGGTGTCTATTCTCTGTCTCTCTGTCTCTCTCTGTCTGTCTGTCTGTCTGTCTGTCTGTCTCTCTCTCTCTCTCTCTGTCTCTTTCTCTCTCTGTCTCTCTCTCTCTCTCTGTGTGTGTATTTGTTCCTCTGCTTTGGATCCCATTTTCAACCTGGTCTGTTGAAAGAAAAAGAAGCCAGCGCCAAAGGAAGGAAGATGGGCAAACATTGGCTGGCGGTTGCTTGTCTGAATCCAGAGGTGGCAGCCCCAGGGCGGAGGGGATTGAGCGGCTGTTAAATAAGCACCCGGTTAGCTTTAGCCTAAACAGATTTGTGCAGGGTTGACCTGTGAGATAATGGACCTTTGCCAAAGGTTTATGTAAGGAAGGAGGCCGGCCTGGTGCTACTGAATCATCAAAAGGCCATGCTGAGGAACTTGGAGGGAAGGAGAGGAAGAGGTATTCTCAGTAGTTTGTACATCGATTTTAATTGTTATAATGCCACAGAGGAGAGGAGAGACGGGAGGGGAAGGGAGAAGAGGGGAGAGGAGAGGAGAGAAGAGAGGGAGAGGGGAGGAGAGAGAGAGAAGAGAGGAGAGTGAGAGGAGAGGAGAAAAGAGGGGAGAGGAGAGGGAGAGGGTGAGGAGAGGAGGGAGAGGAGAGGAGGGGTGAGGAGAAAGAGAGGGGAGGAGAGGAGAGAAGAGAAAGAGCGAGAGAGAGGAGAAAAGATGGGAGAAGAGAGAGAGAGGAGGGGTGAGGAGAGGAGGGAGAGGAGAGGCGAGAGAGAGAGGAGAGGAGGGGGAGGGGAGAGAGAGGAGAGAGGGGTGAGGAGAGAGAGGGGGGAGGAGAGGAGAGAAGAGAGGAGAGCGAGAGGAGAGGGAGAAAAAGAGGGGAGAAGAGAGAGAGAGGAGAGGGTGAGGGTGAGGATAGGAGGGAGAGGCGAGAGAGAGAGGAGAGGAGGGGAGAGGGGAGAGAGAGGAGAGGAGGGGTGAGGAGAGAGAGGGGAGAGGAGAGGAGGGAGAGGAGAGAGAGAGGGGAGAGGAGGGAGAGGGGAAGGAGGAGAGGAGGGGTGAGGAGAGAGAGGGGAGAGGAGAGGAGGGAGAGGAGAGAGAGAGGGGAGAGGAGGGAGAGGAGAGGAGGGGTGAGGAGAAAGTGAGGAGAGAGGAGAGAGAGAAGAGAGCGAGAGGAGAGGAGAAAAGATGGGAGAAGAGAGAGAGAGGAGAGGGTGAGGAGAGGAGGGAGAGGAGAGGCGAGAGAGAGAGGAGGAGGAGGAGGGGGAGAGAGAGGAGAGGGGGGTGAGGAGAGAGAGGGGGGAGGAGAGGAGAGAAGAGAGGAGAGCGAGATGAGAGGGAGAAAAGAGGGGAGAAGAGAGAGAGAGGAGAGGGTGAGGGTGAGGAGAGGAGGGAGAGGGGAGAGAGAAGAGAGGAGAGTGAGAGGAGAGGAGAAAAGAGGGGAGAGGAGAGGGAGGAGGGTGAGGAGAGGAGGGAGAGGAGAGGAGGGGTGAGGAGAAAGAGAGGGGAGGAGAGGAGAGAAGAGAAGAGAGCGAGAGGAGAGGAGAAAAGATGGGAGAAAGAGAGAGAGAGGAGAGGGTGAGGAGAGGAGGGAGAGGAGAGGCGGAGAGAGAGGAGAGGGAGGGAGAGGGGAGAGAGGGAGAGAGGGGTGAGGAGAGAGAGGGGGGAGGAGAGGAGAGAAGAGAGGAGAGCGAGAGGGAGAGGAGAAAAGAGGGAGAAGAGAGAGAGAGGAGAGGGAGAGGGTGAGGAGAGGAGGGAGAGGGAGAGAGAGAGGAGAGGAGGGAGAGGGGAGAGAGAGGAGAGGAGGGGTGAGGAGAGAGAGGGGAGAGGAGAGGAGGGAGAGGAGAGAGAGAGGGGAGAGGAGGGAGAGGGGAGAGAGAGGAGAGGAGGGGTGAGGAGAGAGAGGGGAGAGGAGAGAGGGAGAGGAGAGAGAGAGGGGAGAGGAGGAGAGAGGAGGAGAGGAGAGGAGGGGAGAGAGAGAGAGGGGAGAGGAGAGGAGGGAGAGGAGAGAGAGAGAGGGGAGAGGACAGGAGGGGGGAGGAGGAGAGGGGGAGGAGAGAGAGAGAAAGAGATAATAAAGAGAGGAGAGAAATAATAGGGAGAGGAGAGGAAGTAATAGAGAGAAGAGGGAAAGGGGAGGAAGAAAGGAGAAAGGAAAAGAGGGAGGGAGGGAGGGAGGGAGGGAGGGAGGGAGGGAGGGAGGGAGGGAGGAAGGAAGGAAAGGGAAGGAAGGAAGGAAGGATGGGTGCTCTGACCTAGGCTTCCCCCAGCAGCATGAAGCCGAAGTTCCCGTCCCAAAAACCCCTTTTTATCTAACTTACAGTCAATCCTCTCCCACCGTCTTTCAAGATCATTCACACTTACCGACCTTGATCAGGCCTTGGAGAGTGGCTGGAGAACTCTGGGAGTTGAAGTCCATAAGTCTTAAAGTTATCAGGGTTGGAGACCCCTGCTGTCGCCAGAAGGGACACAGCATGGGCTTTGTTCTCCCTGGGAATCTCCGGGCCCCGGCAGGAAGTGGGGGGGGGGCTCTCTCCTCCAGCATGGCCATATCCTGAGGGCGCATGAAATGCCCTTTGTCCAAAAAGAGGCTGGCTCCTAATCTCATCCTCTTCCTATTGAATATCGAAGGCTGCCTCAGTGGCTGGTGGGATGTACAGGTAGTCTTCAAATTATGACGGCAATTGAGCATCCAATTTCTGTCGCTAAGCAAGACAGTTGTTTGGTGAGTTTTGCCCCATTTTACAAGTCTGAGAAACGATCGTAAGTCGCTTTTTTTCCCAGTGCTGTTGTAAGTTCGGATGGTCGCTAAACGAACCGTTGTAAGGTGATGAGCACCGCCTCTAGAGTCGAGGGCAGTTATTGGAGCTAAGCAGCCACCAGTCTCTCTCTCTCTTTTTCTCTCACTCCTTCTCTTTCTCTCTCTGTCTCTGTCTCTGTCTCTTTCTGTCTTTTTCTCTGTCTCTCTCTGTATCTCTCTCTCTGTCTGTCTGTCTCTCTCTGTCTCTTTCTGTCTTTTTCTCTGTCTCTGTCTCTCTCTCTCTTTCTGTCTCTTTCTGTCTTTGTCTCTCTCTGTCTCTGTCTGTCTCTCTCTCTGTCTCTCTCTCTCTCTGTCTCTCTCTCTGCCTTTCTCTTTCTCTGTCTCTCTCTGTCTTTCTCTGTCTCTGTTTCTCTTTGTCTCTTTCTGTCTTTTTCTCTGTCTCTCTCTGTATCTGTCTCTCTCTCTGTCTCTTTCTCTCTCTCTCTCTCTGTCTTTCTGTCTCTTTCTCTGTCTCTCTCTGTCTCTGTGTCTCTCTGTCTGTCTGTCTCTCTTTCTCTCTGTCTGTCTCTCTCTCTGTCTTTCTCTGTCTCTTTCTCTCTGTCTCTCTCTTTCTCTCTCTGTCTCTGTCTCTCTCTCTCTCTCTGTCTTTCTGTCTGTCTCTCTTTCTCACTCTCTCTCTCTCTTTCTCTGTCTCTTTCTCTCTGTCTTTCTCTTTCTCTCTCTGTCTTCTCTCTCTCTCTCTTTCTCTCTCTCATTCTGTCTCTCTCTCTCTTTCTCTGTCTCTTTCTCTCTGTCTGTCTCTTTCTCTGTCTCTTTCTCTCTGTCTCTGTCTCTCTCTTTCTCTGTCTCTTTCTGTCTGTCTGTCTCTCTCTTTCTCTGTCTGTCTCTCTCTTTCTCTGTCTTTCTCTCTCTCTCTTTCTCTGTCTCTTTCTCTCTGTCTCTCTCTTTCTGTGTGTGTGTGTGTGTTTGTGTGTGTGCATGTGTATTTTCCGTGTTAAACTATAATTTCTAAAGTACCTTTTCGGAGAAGAATAACCTGCCTTCTGGCTTTAAAAAAACAACACAAAACAGCAACCTGCTTGGCCATACGGCTTATCAAGCAGTACCTTATTCCTTCGGCTAGACATGAGGATATGTTTTTGGAAATGTTGCCTGTTCAAGTTCCTAGTCCCTAAGTTTTGCATGATTTAAAAACCCAATGATATTTAAGAAAAAAGTTAAAAAAACAAGGGACCCAAGCCATCACAGAACCTGGGCTGGGAGTTATAAATATACAGGTTGCTTCCGTGGGGAAAAAACCCCCCACCAAAAAGTAAACTAAAATAAAAATATGTGGGTGAGAAATCCTACAGGCAAGATAATTGGCGATTTCTATTCCAGGATCATCTCGTGATGAATGTCGAATAATAAGTGTTATTGCGGTGGATTTTTAGCCACGCATCGACATCTGAACGAGCCTTTGCGAATGAATATATATATATGTACCAAAATTCCTGAAAACCTATAATTGGAAGCCTGAGGCCTCCGCGGGAGGAGAGAGGGGCGGTGTTTGCTGGGCTGGGGAGGGGGTATGTTTGGCGGGAGGGAGGGAGGCAGGGACAGCTCATCGTCTGTAGTCCGGTTGGTAACTAGAGCCAACCAACTTTCACCTTCTGGTCGTTGGGAATTTGGAGATTGGCTTTTGGGTTTTAGCCTTGGGCAATGACCAAGGCGCGAAGATTGTTCAACCAACCATCCAGGGCTATGGGCTGAATCCTGGAGCCATCAGCTTCATGTCTCTGATTAGTAAGCAACTCGGTGTACGGGAAGTCTTCAACTTACAATAATCACCGGGTTCAGTTTTGGTCGCCACAATGTGAAAATGTGGAGACTCTAGAAAGAGTGCAGAGAAGAGCAACAAAGAGGATTAGGGGACTGGAGGCTAAAACATAGGAAGAACAGTTGCAGGAGCTGGGTATGTCTAGTTTGATGAAGAGAAGGACCAGGGGAGACATGATAGCAGTCTTCCGATATCTCAGAGGGTGCCACAAAGAAGAGGGAGTCAAACTATTCTCCAAGGCACTGAGGGGCAGGGCAAGAAGCAATGGGTGGAAACTAATCAAGGAGAGAAGCAACTTAGAACTGAGGAGAAATTTCCTGACAGTGAGAACAATTAACCAGTGGAAGAGAAGTTGCCTCCAGAAGTTGTGAATGCCCCAACACTGCAAGTCTTTAAGAAGACGTTGGATAGCCATTTGTCTGAAAGATTATAGGGCTTCCTGCCTAGGCAGGGAGTTGGACTAGATGACCTCCAAGGTCCCTTCCAACTCTGTTATTCTATTCCATTCCATTCCACGGTTTGCAGGAACTGGGCATGGCTAGTTTAATGAAAAAGAAGGACTATGGGAGACAAGATAGCAGTCTTCCAATATTTCAGGGGTTGCCCCAAAGAAGAGGCAGTCAAGCTGTTCTCCAAGGCACCTGAGGGCAGAACAAGAAGCAATGGGTGGAAACTAATCAAGGAGAGGAAGCAACCTAGAATTTAAGGAGAAATTTCTGACAGTGAGGACAATTAATCAGTGGAACTCCTTGCCTCCAGAAGTGTGAATGCTGGAAGTCTTTAAGAAGATGTTGGATAACCCTTTGTCTGAGTGTGTAGGGTTCCTGCCTAAGCAGGGGGTTTGACTAGAAGACCTCCAAGGTCCCTTCCAACTCTGTTATTCTATTGTACTTCATTTAGGGACCATTCAAAGTTATAACAGCGTTGAAAAAAAGCGACTCGCGACCATTTTTGTGGGGGGGAGGGGAGCCTTTCTACAGTTGCATGATCAAAATTCAGATGTCGGCAACTGGCATGTACTTAGGACGGTTTGCAGTGTTCCCGGGATGTCACGCGTGTCCCCTTTTGCGAACCCCTGACAAGCAAAGGTTCGCTTAACGGCCATGTTGCTGACTTAAAGACGGCAGTGGTTGGCTTAACAACTGTGGCAAAAAAGGCCGTAAAACAGGTTAGAAACCACTGAACAAATGTCTCGCTTTGACAGCAGACATTTTGGGCTCAATGGTGGTCGTAACGTTGAGGACTACCTGCTTGATGGTTTCCCTCTTCCGTCGACTTCTTCTGCAGGGATTGTTTGCAAACAGGACGAGCTTTGAAAAAATTTGTTATCACTTTCCTACAGCCGTTGCTAGGGTAGGTGAGATGCAATCCCTAGAAAAGATTTCCCCAGGATTTATTCCTGGTTCTTGGGTTGGATCGAACCCCGAGGCAGCCTCCAGCCATAACAGGTTGCTTTCAATGTGCCAGCGCCTGTTCTGCCCCGAAAAAGACCCTCCGTGGCTGGAGACGAGGGAAAGAAAACAGCGTCAGCTTGAGTCCTTCCTACGAGCCGAGATAAAAGTCCAGGCGCGCCCTTTTGCTTTCTGTCGGTGTGAAGTTCCTGCTGTTTGGACTGGACGGTCCAGGCCCAGCACCCATTTTTCTCAGCCTTGGCCCAGCTTGAAAGGCCTGAGTCTTTTCAAGGCTGGTTTTGAAGTTTGCCTCCAGGCTCTAGGCTTTGTATCTGAAGCCACGGAACGGGCATAATGAGGGCTTTGAATGGTGAAGAGAACGGCCGAGGGTGCGGGTGCGATTTTTTTCCCGGTTATTAGAAGTTTTAAAATAAAAATCTAGTAGTGGGAAGATGTGGCTTTAAAATGATGTTCATGGGCAAAGAAAGAGGGTTGGTTTTCATGTTCAATCACGTGTCTTCGGGTGAGAGAGGGAGAGAGAGAGATTGAGAAAGAGACTGAGAGACAGAGACAGAAGGAGAGAGAGAGACTGAGAAAGAGATTGAGAAAGAGAGATTGAGAGAGAGAGGCAGGAGAAAGAAGGAGAGAGATTGAGAAAGAGAGGTTGAGTGAAAGAGACAGAGAGAGACAGAGAGAAAGAAATAGACGAGAGAGAGACTGAAAAAGAGAGAGAGATTGAGAACGAGAGAGACAGAGAAAAAGAAAGAAAAAGAGAGATTGAGAAAGAGAGAGATTGAGATACAGAGAGTGACAGAGAGAGGAGACTGGAAAAGAGAGAGATTGAGTGAGAGAGATTGAGAGAGAGAGGACAGACTGAAAAAGTGAGAGATTGAGAAAGAGAAAGAAAGAGAGATTGAGAAAGAAATGGGGGGAGAAGGAAAGAGAAAGAAAGAGAGGGGGAGAGAAATAAAAGAGAGAAAGAAAGAGAGAGATTGAGAAAGAAACAGAGAAAGAGGGGGGAGAGAGAAGGAAAGAGAGAGAGAGAGAGATTGAGAAAGAAAGAGAGGGGGGATAGAGAGAGTGAAAGAGAGAGAGGTGGGCTGAGTGGCTTGACCCACATACTGCCTGGGCCAGCCCCCTGGCCTTGCTTTGCCCTTCTCTTCCACCCGCAAGGAAATCCCTCCCCTTCCCCTCTTCCCAGTGACCTGTCCTTGAATTTCCCAGGGAATAAAGCCGATGGAATTACAGGAGGCGGAAAAGGGGAGGCCAAAATAGGGAACGGTCTCCCGGCCATTCGCTCAGGCGGAGGGCTGGTGCTGGTGGTGCTGGTGGTGCTGGTGGCTGCCCATCCTCTTGGGAACCAGCCTCGCATCTTCCAAGCAGCGTTCGGTCCCTGGAATCCAGGCATTGCGGAATGGCATTTGGGAATGGTTTCCCCCTTTCGCAGGAATTCCCACAACGGGTTCTCTTGTTTTTTAACCCGCAGAGATCCTTAAAACAGGGGTCTCCAACCTTTGCAACTTTAAGTCTGAAGGACTTCAGTTCCCAGACTTCTCCAGCCAGCTTTGTTATTTTTCTTCTTCATTGGTATTGCGCTAGACTGGGCTTTTATAATTCTGGGAGCTGAAGTCCTTCAGACTTAAAGTTGCAAAGGTTGGAGACCCCTGGCCCAGGCCCTGACACTGACAGCTTTGCTGGCTGGAGAATTCTGGGAGCTGAAGTCCTTCAGACTTAAAGTTGCAAAGGTTGGAGACCCCTGGCCCAGGCCCTGACACTGACAGCTTTGCTGGCTGGAGAAGTCTGGGAGCTGAAGTCCTTCAGGCTTAAAGTTGCAAAGGTTGGAGACCCCTGCCTTAAAAAGAGACACCGCCGATAACAAAGCACGGACACATGCAAGACTTGGTCAGTGTGCCAGCCAGCCAGCCAGCCCCTTTGTAGAGTCCCCATTCCGTGCGCCCCCCACCCCATAAAAATGGGCTTTCCACCCACTCTCACCTTAACGCTCAGCATTTTGGTTGCATTGTTAGGAATGGGAACGGAAAAACCTGGGTTTTAGATTGCAGTAACCGGCACTAAGCGGCATTGAGGGGGTGGGCGGGAGAGAAAGAGAGAGAGAAGGAGAGGAAGAGAGAGAGATGATAGACAGACAGACGGACAGACAGACAGATACGCAGGCAGGCAGGCAGGCTGCAGATAGATAAAAGAGAGAGGGTGAGAGAGAGATTAGATAGGTAGATAGATGAGAGGGGGGGAGTGAGTGAGTGAGTGAGTGAGTGAGAGATAGATAGATAGATAGAGAGAGAGAGAGAGAGAGAGAGAGAGAGAGACAGATATAGATAGAATAGACAGAAGTAGGTAGGTAGGCAGGTAGATAGATGATAGAGAGAGAGGGAGAGAGAGAGATGGATAGGTAGGTAGGTAGATAGATAGATAGACAGACACGTAGGAAGGCAGGCAGGCAGGCAGATAGACAGATAAATTATAGGAGTGAGAGAGATAAGATAGATAGATAGATGAAAGAGAGGGAGGGAGAGACACGGAGTGAGAGAGATATGATAGATGATAGATAGATAGATAGATAGATAGATGGATGGATGGATGGATGGATGGACGGACGGACGGACGGATGATAGATAGATGATAGATAGATAGATAGATAGATAGATAGATAGATAGATAGATAGATGAGGGAGGGAGAGGGGAGAGATAGAGGGAGAGGGAGAGACAAATATGGTAGATAGATAGATAGATAGATGGATGGATGGATGGATGGATGGATGGATGGATGGATGGATGGATGGATGGATGGCTGAGGGAGGGAGGGAGAGAGAGAGACAAATATGGTAGGTAGATAGATAGATAGATGAAGGAGGGAGGGAGGGAGGGAGAGGGAGAGGCACAGAGAGGGAGAAACAAATAAGATAGATAGATAGATAGATAGATGGATGGATGGATGGATGGATGGATGGATGGATGGATGGATGGATGGATGGATGATAGAGAGAGAGAGCTGAGAGAGAGAGAGAAGCTACCCAGCATTGCTGACCCTCTATTGCAACAGCCCCCAACTTTTGGGGGACCAGGGACCGTTTCCGGGCGGAGGTTTCTCGCGGTCTCTTGTGCCGCCTGCATCCCGCAGATGAGGCCCTGCTTGTTTGCGTGGCCCGGTTTCTGCCATGCCACGGAGGGGTTTCCGATCCACGGCCCGTGGGGTTGGGGGACCCCTGTTCTGCTGTGCCTCGTTTGGGGAGGTCCCTGGGGTCCCTGCTGCGTGAGACCTGGAGCCGTGAGACCTTGGTTCGGGTGCCAGAGGCAAGGAAGACGCCGCGCAGAAAGGAGAGATTGTTGGGAGGACACAGCGGCCAGTGTTAAAACACGGACAATCCGGTTCCTGTGGCAGAGGCCAGGGAGAAAGAGACAGAATGTTGTCTGGCAAAAGTTGGGGAAGAAAACACACACACACACACACACACACACACACAACCCAAACCAAAGGGGGGGGAAAACCCTCCAATGTTCCTGAGAGAGAAAGCAGTTGAGCCACTCCCGCAGGCTTGGGTGGGGGGGAAACATTGAAAATAGACAAAGGGCCGAGAGAGAGAGAGAGAGAGAGAGAGGGAGAAGGAAGACGAGGGACTCTCCTTTGCCAAATGGGATGATGGAGTGATGTGTAAGTCAATTGTTGCCCGGTTGATGAAGTCAGGCCGGGGAAACAATCTGGTGTGTGTGTGTGTGTGAGAGAGAGAGAGAGACAGAGAAAGAGAGAGTCACACACACAAACACACACAGACAGACAGAGATAGAGAGAGACAGAGAGCTAGGAGAGAGAGAGAGAAAGACAGAGAGAAAGAGAGAGAGAGAGAAAGAAATAGAGAGAGAGAGAGAGACAGACACACACACACGCACACACACAGAAAGAGACAGAGAGAGAGACAGAGACACAGAGAGAAAGAAAGAGAGAAAGAGACAGTCAGACAGACAGACACACGCAGTCACAGAGGTAGACAGAAAGAGACAGAGAGAGGAGAAAGAGAGTCACACACACAAACACACACACACACAGACAGAGAGAGAAAGACAGAGAGAAAGAGAGAGAAAGAGACAGAGACAGACAGACAGAGACATACAAACACAGAGACAGAAAGAGACAGAGAGAGAGGAGAGACAGACAGACAGACAGACAGAGAGGAGAGATAGAGAGAGAGACAGACAGACAGACAGACAGAGACACAGAGAGAGACAGAGAGAGAGAGACAGAGAGGAGAGATAGACAGAGAGAGAGAGACAGAGAGACTTACACACAGTGAGAGAGAGACAGAGAGACAGAGAGAGAGAGACACTTACACAGAGAGAGAGAGAGAGAGAGACAGAGAGACACTTACAGAGAGGGAGAGAGACAGAGAGAGCCTGCGCTTTGTGAGCCAGTTGTGTTCCCTGCCCGAAGACAGAACACCTGTGAACCCTGGCGGGGAACCTACCTGGCTGGGGAAGGGTTAAGGCGCTTCCGCCACGGCCCTCGCTTGGGTTTCTGAGCCGATGCCAGCTGCTGGCACGGTTTATGAATGGGCCTGGGCACTCCTTCTGCCAAGGACCGGAGAGGAGGAAGTTGGCATTAAAAGCATCTCCGTGCAGCTGTCGGAATCAATGGCCGGGCCTCCTTCTCGCCCTCTCTTTCCCCCCCCCTGCCCCCCCTCCCCCCCCGCAGCTCTCTGCTAAAATAAAAGAGGGATGGGGACCTCGGCCAGAAGGAACGGGCAAATCGGCCGCCAGAACAAACGCCAGCTGCCAAGTCGCCCCAGATGAGAAAGGAAGAAGGAAGGGAAAAAAGGAAAGTTTTTTTCTCTAGTTTTAGGAAGAATCTCAACTTGTCTTACCGGTAGTCCTCGACTTAACGACCACAGGTGGTCCTCAACTTAACGATCCCAATCAAGGCCAAGATTTCTGCTTGCAAAAGCAAGAGATTTGTTCAGTGCGTTTTGCTCCATTTTACGACCACCTTTGCCGCAGCTGTTCAGTGCGGTTCTTTAAGTTTGTCAGATGGTCGCTAAGCAAATCTGGCTTGCCTGCGGACTGGACAGGGGTTTGGACTAGAAGACCTCCAAGGTCCCTTCCAACTCTGTTATTTTATTCTATTCTATTCCATTCCATTCTATATTCTCTACTCTACTCTACTCTACTCTACTCTACTCTACTCTACTCCACTCCACTCCACTCCACTCCACTCCACTCCACTCCAGTAATTCAATTCAATTCAATTCTACTCTATTCCATTCCAGTAATTCTATTCCATTCCATTCCATTCCAGTAATTCTATTCTATTCTATTCCATTCCATTCCATTCCATTCCAGTAATTAAATTCTATTCTATTCCATTCCATTCCATTCCATTCCATTAATTCTATTCTATTCTATTCTATTCCTATTCCTTTTCCTTTCCATTCCAGTAATTCAATTCAATTCAATTCTACTCTATTCCATTCCAGTAATTCAATTCTATTCAATTCAATTCAATTCAATTCTATCCTATTTCCTATTTTATTGTGCTCTCTCTTCTCTTCTCTTCTCTTCTCTTCTCTTCCATTCCTATTCTATATACACTAAGAGCCTCTGCACCAAAGACAAACGCTTTGTGTATCCAATCACACTTGGCCAATAAAGAATCCTATCCTATCCTATCCTATCCTATCCCATTCCATTCTGACTTCGAAAAAGTGCTCCCCCCATCCCGTGCGACATTCCTCCTTCCCCAAACATTTTTGGCATCTCTCCGTAGGCCTTGGCATAATTGAACTCAATGGGGAGGGTGGGGGGGGGGATTCTGGAAAGGGAAGGAGATTTCCGGAGTGCAGCTGACTTTGTGTAAACAGCTACCCTCTTTCAAAAGAGGGTTTTTTTTTCAGGGGGGGGACGGGGGGAGAGAAGAGAATCTTTTAAGAATCGCTTCGGTTGGGTGGCCCGCGCAGGGTAATTTAGCCTTTTCTGGGCTATGAGGGGAATTTAAAGCATTGGCATTTGAAGGGCATCCCGCAAAAGAGTTCTTTTGCCCTTTTTGTTCCAAATTCTCTCCTCGTTCTGATTTTAGAAACTTTAAAAAGCCACAATAAAAAGAAAAGGAAAGTTAAAAAAAAAAGGGCCGGCGGGCCTGGAACAGACACACACACACACACACACACACACACACACACACACACAAACAGAGCGTTGGTAGATCATCAAGGCCGAGAGGAAGTTACGAAGCAATTAATCATGGTTTGCTGGTTTGTGTCTTGCAAATTGGGGCCGGTCTGGCAAATTGGCAGCTCAGAAAAAAAGAGACCGGACGAGAAACGATGGGTGGAAACCTGAGGAAGGAGAGAAGCAACCCGGAAGGAAGGAAGGAAGGAAGGAAGGAAGGAAGGAAGGAAGGAAGGAAGGAAGGATAAACCTCCTAACAGGAAGGGGCAATTCACCCTCATCAAATTTGCAGACCTCATCAAATTTGCAGACGACACCAAGCTGGCAGGAATAGCCAACACTCCAGAAGATAAGCTTAAGATACAGAAATATCTTGACAAACTTGAACATTGGGCACTATCTAACAAAATGAAATTCAATTGTGAAAAAAGTAAGGTTCTACATTTAGGCAAAAAAACCAAAATGCACAGGTACAGTATAGGTGGTACTTTGCTCAATAGTAGCAACTGTGAAAGGGAACTTGGAGTCCTAGTGGACAACCATTGAAATAGGAGCCAGCAGTGTGCAGCAGCTGCCAAAAAAGCCAACACAGTTCTAGGCTGCATAAACAGAGGGATAGAATCTAGATCACGTGAAGTGTTAATGCCACTGTATAGTGCCTTGGTAAGGCCACACTTGGAATACTGCATACAGTTTTGGTCGCCACGATGTAGAAAAGACGTGGAGACTCTGGAAAGAGTGCAGAGAAGAGCAACCAAGATGATTAGGGGACTGGAGCTAAAACATATGAAGAACGGTTGCAGGAACTGGGTATGTCTAGTTTGATGAAGAGAAGGACCAGGGGAGACATGATAGCAGTCTTCCGATATCTCAGAGGGTGCCCCAAAGAAGAGGGAGTCAAACTATTCTCCAAGGCACCTGGGGGCAGGACAAGAAGCAATGGGTGGAAACTAATCAAGGAGAGAAGCAACTTAAAACTAAGGAGAAATTTCCTGACAGTTGGAACAATTAACCTCTGGAACAGCTTGCCTCCAGAAGTTGTGAATGCCCCAACCCTGGAAGTCTTTAAAAAGATGTTAGATAGCCATTTGTCTGAAATGGTATAAGGTTCCTGCCCACGCAGGGGGTTGGACTAGAAGACCTACAAGGTCCCTTCCAACTCTGCTATTGTATTGTATTGTATTGTACCCGCGGAACGGCTTGCCACTGGAAGTTGTGGGTCTGCTTCGTCACAGGGAGGTTTCGAGCAAGGGACTGGGCAGCCTGGTGGTCTGGAATTGTATAGGGCAGGGATGGCGAACCTGTGGCACGCATGCCAGGGGCAGAGCCCTCTCTATAGGCATGCACACGGTCGCCAACTGCTTTTCGGGTTTCTGGCCAGCTGTTGCACTGGACAACGCCCCCAAAATGGCGCCCAAACCAGCCCTTTGGGGGCTGTTTTTGGGTGCGTTTTCAGGGCATTTTTCGAGCCACCTTTGCATGCCAGTCAGCTGCTTTTCATGGGCACCGGAGCTCTGGAAGGGGAGGGCTTATTTTCAGTAAGGAGGTTGAGGAGGAACCTGGGCCAGTCCTGGAATCTGAGAAAGGCTCGGAGGAGGGCTCTGTGTCGGTGGCAGAGAGGGGGCCAGGACCTTATGCCAGTTATCAGCTGCCTTCGGAGTCAGATATCAGTGAGGCAGAGGAACAGCTGGAGCCTGTTCCCAGGGTGCGTATGCGCAGAGTTGCCAGACGAAGGGAACAGCTAAAGAACAGGGGTCGACTTGGGAGGAAGGCCACAGGTGGACGATGAATGGCTCCTCCCGGAGGAAAGAAAAGAGGAGCGAAAGGGGAGTGGAGTTTGCAGGAGACCATTAGTTCACTTCATTGGTTCGTGACTCTCTTGAGGCTCGAGGAGCAGAATTCACAGTCAATTCATAAAAGGGGTTTTCGTCGGGACCAGGAGTTTGGCTTCAGGACTCTTGGGTCAGAGCAGCCAACTGTCCAAATTGGGATGACCTGAATGCTGGAACGGTCTTGTGAATAATGGTCAGCGCCGTTATAACTTTGAATGGTCCCTAAAAAGCAAGATTGTCAATCAAGGACTTCCTTTATGGGTAGTATTGCAAGCAAGGCCTTCCTTTTGCTTTCTCTCTCTCTCTCTCTCTGTCTTTTAATCGGAACATTTGAGATTCTCTGAAAAAAAGCGGGCAACGCTCTGGAAATCTAGTTTAAATATTTGTCTTAGCTTGGAACGCGTCAATCCCTGGATTCCCCCCCCCCACTTCTTCTTAAGCCAAAAATAATTGAGGAGGGGGGCTGTTGGGAGGTTTTGAGTTCCCCATTTCAACGTTCTCATGTGCCGAACGGGGTCTAATCCTGGGGAAGTTTGGCTAACACACGGGGAGGCAGCCAGGGTGGCGGGATTTGTGTATCTTGGCTGGAGGAAGGGAGCCACAATTAATTCTGGCTTGATCTGTTTTGTCTGCTTCGCCCTGCTTGATGTTCCCACCGGCCTGCAGGAAATGGAGCAATTCTCTTCCGCTGAAGAGTGGCTGATGGGAAATAATCCCGAGTTCATCATAATCAGGGAACAACATAATTAGCCCGTAATTTGGAAACGATGAGCTATTTGGAGATATAGATCTTTGGCCAAACAGCTTATTGGGGCTATGGAGCAGGTTTTTTTTCTCAACCTTGGCAAGTTTAAGATGGGCGAACTTCAGTGCCCAGGAAGGAAGGAAGGAAGGAAGGAAGGAAGGAAGGAAGGAAGGAAGGAAGGAAGGAAGGATAAATGGAGAGAAGGAAGGAAAGGAAGGAAGGATGGATGGATAAATAGAGGGAAAGAGGGAGGAAGGATAAATGGAGAGAAGGAAGGAAAGGAAGGATGGATGGATAAATAAATAGAGGGAGAGAGGGAGGAAGGATAAATGGAGAGGAAGGAAAAGAAGGATGGATAAATAGAGGGAGAGAGGGAGGGAGGATAAATGGAGAGAAGGAAGGAAAGGAAGAATGGATAAATGGAGGGAGGGAAGAAGGTAGGATAAATGGAGAGGAAGCAAAGGAAGGATGGATGGATAAATAGAGGGAGAGAGGGAGGAAGGATAAATGGAGAGGAAGGAAAGAAAGGAAGGATGGATAAATGGAGGGAGGGAAGAAGGAAGGATAAATGGAGAGAAGGAAGGAAAGAAAGGAAGGATGGATAAATGGAGGGAGGGAGGAAGGATAAATGGAGAGAAGGAAGGAAAGGAAGGAAGGATAGATAAATGGAGGGAGGATAAATGGAGAGAAGGAAGGAGAGGAAGAAAAGATAAATGGAGAGAAGGAAGGAGGGGAAGTAAGGATAGATAAATGGAGGGAGGGAGGAGGAGAAATGGAGAGAAGGAAGGAGAGGAAGGATGGATACATGGAGGGAGGAAGGAAGGAAGAAGGGAAGGAAGGAAGGGATGGGATGGAGGTGCAGGGGAGGAAGTATCGTGATGTGTGCCAAATTTGGCAGGTTTAAGTGACTTTTTAAAACCTAAAACCTCGCCCTCGTCTTTCTGCACCCTGCAGTGAAACATATTCCAATTGCCCTAAATGAAATTGATTTTCAAGGAATGCTTACTATTACATTGCCTTTTGCGTGTAGCACACCCCAAAAGTTTTATTTTTTAAATTTCCAAGTCAGGATAGTCTCATAAAATGCAAAATTCCGGTTTCAAGCGCCAGGAAGAAATCTACTGGTTAGATTCTTACGCTCCCTCCCCCTCCCTCTCTCTGTCTCTCTCTCTCTCCCCCTCTCTCCCTCCCTCCCTCTCCCTCTCCCTGTCCCCCACCCTCTCTCTGTCTCTCTCTCTCTCCCCCTCTCTCTCTGTCTCTCTCTCCCTCTCCCTGTCCCCCCACCCTCTCTCTCTGTCTCTCTCTCTCCCGCTCTCTCCCTCCCTCTTTCTCCTTCTCCCTGTCCCCCCACCCTCTCTCTCTGTCTCTCTCTCTCCCCCTCTCTCCCTCCCTCCCTCCCTCTCCCTCTCCCTGTCCCCCCACCCTCTCTCTCTGTCTCTCTCTCTCCCCCTCTCTCCCTCCCTCCCTCCCTCTCCCTCTCCCTGTCCCCCCACCCTCTCTCTCTCTGTCTCGCTCTCTCCCTCCCTCTCTCTCCCTCTCTCTGTCCCCCCACCCTCTCTCTCTGTCTCTCTCTCCCCCTCTCTCCCTCCCTCTCTCTCCCTCTCCCTGTCCCCCCACCCTCTCTTTCTGTCTCTTCAGCCAAGTTAGATAGGTTTTTTAATGGGAATTTTAGCACAGGTTTTCTATTTAATTTCTTTTTAATTCTTGTATATTGTTATTTATTGTAAATTTTAATGTCCTGTGCACCGCCCAGAGTCCGTCTCGACAGAGATTGGCGCGGTTAACAAATCGAATAAATTCAAATTCAATTCAATTCTCTCTCTCTCCCCCTCTCTCCCTCCCTCTCTCTCCCTCTCCCTGTCCCCCCCCACCCTCTCTCTCTCTGTCTCTCTCTCACACACACCCCTGATGATTTGCAATTTTGACAGCCCAGGTTTTGTTTTTGTTTTTTACTAAAAATACATCTATATCTATAGCCCGGGCTGCTCCTGGCAGCCTCGAAATCCCAAACGCCACCAGGCGGGTGCCCACATTTGACATGCCAGGCGGAATCTTCCGAGCCTCTTGGAGGGATGGGAACAGATGCCAGCTGCGGTGGTGGCCGGGCCCCCGGATCCCCTGAGCCGCCGGGAGACGGTTGCCATGGTGAAGGGTTGCCATGGTGCCGTTTTCTCACATGGGGAGAAAGAGGGAGGGAGGGAGGGAGCGAGGGATGGGAAACCATGTTGCAAAGGTGGGGAAGAAGACGGTTGGGGAGGCGTGTGGAAGGAGTGGGGTTGGAGGCGGTGTGTGTATGTGTGTGTGCGTGTATGTCCGTCCTTGGATTCGTGTCGGCTTTGCGTTGCGTCAGCTTTGGGTTGGATTCGTAAGGACTGCGAGAATTCCCTTGGCAGGGGAATCCGAAAACGTCCGGGTTTCGTGCTTGAAAAGCACAAATGTGCCAGCAGGGAGGGGAAGGTCGAGCCACGGTCCTGGTGCTCAATTTTGTCAGGAGTACTTATGATTTTAACTTTCTCGCCAGGGGTGGGCCGCGCAAGCCATGCGGCGCTCGAATTAGCCGACGATCGTAGCGGAAAAAAATCCTGGGAAGATTGAGGATTTTGCTTTGAATCAAA
>CM077655.1:4781695-4984195 GCA_039707465.1 Rhabdophis nuchalis
TTCCAGCCCCCCCCCCCCAAAAAAACAAAAAACAAAAACAAAAAAACACCCCAATTGGGTCTTGGAATCGGTGGGGTTGATCTTTGGTTGGGTTTTGCACCGGGCTGTGGTTTGTGGTGGCTGTTGTGTGTTTGTGCTTCGCTACGTTACTGAAACCTTGGAGAGAGGGAGCTTTGCAACGGGATCCAAGGTGGGGGAGCGATTGGGGAGGGGCGAAATCAGGGCTTCCAATGCCCAGTTGGATGTTTGAATGTTTGAAAGCCGGAGATTTCTCTTGAGTGACTTGAAAGAGGTGAAGGTTGGCAAAATAAGGGCACGAACATCATGGGATGCCATGGTTTGAATTTCAGCACTGCCCATCTCTTCCTCCTTCTCCTCTGAAAAGTCCTTCCTTCCTTCCCATCCAATACATCCTTCCTTCCTTCCTTCCTTCCTTCCTTCCTTCCTTCCTTCCTTCCTTCCTATCTATCCCTCTTCTTCCCTCCCTTTCCTTCATTCTTTCCTTTCCATGCATTGCATCTTTCCTTCCTTTCTTCTCACCCATCCATCTTTCTTTCATTCTTAGCACATTTTTCCCATCTTCCTTCCCATCTATCCCATCTTTCCTTCCTATCCATCATCTTTCACACCTTCCTTCCGTCTCTCTCCTTCCCTCCCTTTCCTTCCTTCCTCTCCATCTTTCCTTCCTCCCTTCTTTCCTTCCCATCCATCACATTTCTTTCCTTCCTTCCTCCTTCCTTCCTTCCAGTCCATCTCCCTCCTTCCCTCCCTTCCTATCCATCCATCCTTCCTTCCAATTTCTCTTCCTGCCCTCCCTTTCCCTCCATATCACTCCTTCCTTCCTTCCTTCCTTCCTTCCTTCCTTCCTTCCTATTTCTCTCCCTCCTTCCTTCCCTTTCGTTCCTTCCTATTCTTCCTTCCTTCGTTTCTTCCCATCCATCACATTTTCCCTCCTTCTTTCCTTCCTTTCCATCCCTCTCCTTCCCTCCCTTCCTTCCTTCTCATCTGTCCTTCTCATCCATCACATTTCTTTCCTTCCTTCCTCCTTCCTTCCAGTCCATCTCCCTCCTTCCCTCCCTTCCGATCCATCCATCCTTCCATCCTTCCTTCCAATTTCTCTTCCTGCCCTCCCTTTCCCTCCCTCCTTCCTTCCTTCCTATCTTTCTTCCTATTTCTCTCCCTCCTTCCCACCCTTTGGTTCCTTCCTATCCTTCCTTCCTTCGTTTCTTCCCATCCATCACATTTTCCCTCCTTCTTTCCTTCCTTTCCATCCCTCTCCTTCCCTCCCTCCCTTCCTTCTCATCTGTCCTTCTCATCACATTTCTTTCCTTCCTTCCTCCTTCCTTCCAGTCCATCTCCCTCCTTCTCTCCCTTCCGATCCATCCATCCTTCCACCCTTCCTTCCAATTTCTCTTCCTGCCCTCCCTTTCCCTCCCTCCCTCCCTCCCTCCTTCCTCCCTCCCTCCCTCCCTCCCTCCCTCCTTCCTTCCTTCCTATCTATTTCTCTCCCTCCTTCCCTCCCTTTCGTTCCTTCCTATCCTTCCTTCCTTCGTTTCTTCCCATCCATCACATTTCCCCTCCTTCTTTCCTTCCTTTCCATCCCTCTCCTTCCCTCCCTTCCTTCCTTCTCATCCGTCATGTCTTCCCTTCCTTCCTTCCTTCCCTCCTTCCTTCTTTCCTTCCCATCCATCATATCTTGCCTTCCTTCCTCCCTCCCCTCCGCCACCCTTCGCATCCGTGCCTCTCTCTCCAGCCCTTGCAGCTGAGATAAAACCTATGCGGAAGCATCCCAGCCAAAGCAGACAAGGAAAAGATTTCCATGCAGAGCCCACGTGACTTCCAGGCCAGGGGAATAAAAATAGCGAGAAGGAATCAGCAGCCCAGGAGAAAGACGTTCATTATTGTACTTCAGAAAAAGCCAGGCCTTGCCAACAATACTGGGGTGGGGGAGGCTAAAAAAAGGAGCAGGCTGATGTAGAATATATCTCTTTGGAGCCAGCTTCAAGAAGGATGGATGGAAAGGGGTCCAGATTATGGCTCTTCACTGCCAATGGACAGGGGATGAGTCCTCAGATAGGCCTCCCTTTTATAAGAGAGAGAGAGAGAGAGAGAGACAGAAACAGAGGCAGAGAGACAGAGAGACAGAAAGAGAAAGTCACACACACACAGAGAGAGAAAGACAGAGAGATATAGAGAAGCAGAGACAGAGAGACAGAAAGCGAAAGAGAGTCACAGAGAGAGACAGAGACAGAAACAGAGGCAGAGACAGAGACAGAGAGACAGAAAGAGAGAGTCACAGAGAGAGAGAGAGAAAGAGAAAGACAAAGAGAGACAGAGAGACAGAGACAGAAAGACAGAAAGAGAAAGTCACAGAGAGAGACAGAGACAGAAACAGGCAGAGAGAGAGAGACAGAGAGACACAGAGAGACACGGAGAGACAGACAGAAAGAGAGAGAGAGAGTCACAGGGAGACAGGGAGAGAGAGAAGAAGGAGGGAAGGAAGGAAGGAAGGAAGGAAAGGTGTAAGAGGAAGGAAGAACAATGGGGAATGCTATGACGGTTGTAAGTGTGAAAAATGGTTGCAAGTCCCTTTTTTCAGTGCTGTTCTAACTTCAAGCAGTCACTAAATGAACTATTGCATGGACTGGGAGATTCCAAGATCAAAAACGTCCAGCCGATGGGGGAAAAAAATCTTCATTTATCCCACTTGTGAGGGACGCCGTGGCTCAGGGGCTAAGACGCTGAGCTTCTCGATCAGAAAGGTCGGCAGTTCAGCGGTTGGAATCCCCAGCGCCGCATAACGGAGGGAGCTCCCGTTCCTTGTCCCAGCTTCTGCCAACCTAGCAGTTCGAAAGCACGTTAAAAAATGCAAGCAGAAAAATAGGAGCCACCTTTGGTGGGAAGGGAACAGCGTCCCGTGCGCCTTCGGTAGCGTTGAGTCATTCCGGCCACATGACCCTGGAGACGTCTTCGGACAACGCTGGCTCTTCGGCTTTGGAACGGAGATGAGCACCGCCCCCTAGAGTCGGGAACGACTAGCACAGATGTGCGAGGGGAACCTTTCCCTTTATTTAATCCCCCTTGTAAGTTGACAGGTATTTCTGTCTGGTCTTGTGGGGAGCGGAGCTAAAAGGGCCAGCTGTCCTCACGGCCCCTTCTTCTCGGTGGCTCCTTCCAGTTCTTTCTCGCGTTGAACGAAACCAGATCTCGCCTGTCTTATGAAATCCAGAACGGTGATTAACGGCTTGAAGCGTTTTCTCTGGATTTTGTGTGGTTTTTTTTATAGCTTTGGTGATGCTTTATTTTGTTTCTTGACATGGGGCTTATGGGTCTGGACGCCAATTTGTCTGGGTGTGAGGCTCTCTTCCCGCCCCCCCCCCGCCCCTCTCTCTCTCAGAGGGGAATGCTTGGCACCCTGTCGTGACTCCGGGGGCTTCTGCCAACTGGGCCGCAGAAATCAAGCAGTGATGGCTTATGCCGCCCGCCAGGGAGAGACAGAATGTCTGACGTAGTAGGAATCGCAGGCATCCGGCCCGAGAGTGCGGCAGGGGGCCAAAATCGAACTGGGTTTGAAAAGAACTCCAACTGCCTGCCTACTGGGTCTCGGGGAGCCGATCTGGGCCTACTGAGTTTGAAGACCCAGCCTTCAGGAGCCTAAATTGCAGGGATGAAATGCTACCGGTTCGGACTGGTTCGTCCAAAACTGGTAGTAGAAAAGTGCTACCGGTTTGGACTGGTTTGCCTGAACCCATAGTAAAAAAAGCAACTGGTTCAGACCGGTTTGCCTGAACCCATAGTAAAAAAAGCTACTGGTTCGGACCGGTTTGCCTGAACCCATAGTAAAAAAAGCTACTGGTTCGGACCGGTTTGCCTGAACCCATAGTAAAAAAAGCTACTGGTTCGGACCGGTTTGCCTGAACCCATAGTAAAAAAAGCTACTGGTTCAGACCGGTTTGCCTGAACCCATAGTAAAAAAAGCTACTGGTTCGGACCGGTTTGCCTGAACCCATAGTAAAAAAAGCTACTGGTTCGGACCGGTTTGCCTGAACCCATAGTAAAAAAAGCTACTGGTTCGGACCGGTTTGCCTGAACCCATAGTAAAAAAAGCTACTGGTTCGGACCGGTTTGCCTGAACCCATAGTAAAAAAAGCTACTGGTTCGGACCGGTTTGCCTGAACCCATAGTAAAAAAAGCTACTGGTTCGGACCGGTTTGCCTGAACCCATAGTAAAAAAAGCTACTGGTTCAGACCGGTTTGCCTGAACCCATAGTAAAAAAAGCTACTGGTTCGGACCGGTTTGCCTGAACCCATAGTAAAAAAAGCTACTGGTTCAGACCGGTTTGCCTGAACCCATAGTAAAAAAAGCTACTGGTTCGGACCGGTTTGCCTGAACCCATAGTAAAAAAAGCTACTGGTTCAGACCGGTTTGCCTGAACCCATAGTAAAAAAAGCTACTGGTTCGGACCGGTTTGCCTGAACCCATAGTAAAAAAAGCTACTGGTTCAGACCGGTTTGCCTGAACCCATAGTAAAAAAAGCTACTGGTTCGGACCGGTTTGCCTGAACCCATAGTAAAAAAAGCTACTGGTTCGGACCGGTTTGCCTGAACCCATAGTAAAAAAAGCTACTGGTTCGGACCGGTTTGCCTGAACCCATAGTAAAAAAAGCTACTGGTTCGGACCGGTTTGCCTGAACCCATAGTAAAAAAAGCTACTGGTTCGGACCGGTTTGCCTGAACCCATAGTAAAAAAAGCTACTGGTTCGGACTGGTTCGTCCAAACTGGTAGTAAAAAAATGCGACCAGTTTGGACTGGTTCGCCTGAACCCTTAGTAAAAAAATGCTACCAGTTCGGACTGGTTCACGTGAACCAATAGTAAAAAAAAAGCTACCGGCTCAGACCGGTTTGTCCAAACTGGTAGTAAAAAAAGCAACTGGATCACCTGAACTGTAGTAAAAAAATGCTACCGGTTCGGACTGGTTTGCCTGAACCGGTTAAAAAAAAGCTACCGGTTCAGACCAGTTCGCCTGAACCCGTAGTAAAAAAAGCTACCGGTTCGGACTACTAGCACATATGTGCAAGGGGAACCTTTACCTTGTACTTATGGTCAGTCCATGTTGGCATCTGGTTTCAAAACGTCTCCCTTCGGGCACTCTGGTGTTCCCGTCGGCCGTTCTACTTAGCTTAATCGTTCTTGGAAGCTTCCGCCAACCTTACGAGAAGACATCTTTCCAGCATGCCAAAGCTTGTGCGGGTTGGGGAAAGAGGTCACACACCCTCACGTGCCTCGTATCTTCCCGCCGATGCCGCGCAATAGCGATTACGCTCCCTGACTCACCTTCACGAGAGATTCCAGACAGGGTTCTCCTCGCCCCTGGGCCGCTGTCACTTCTGTGGATTGTAGAGTTGCCGGGTACCAGAAGCAGAACTGGATGCTTCTCCTGGAGGAGGCCCGGTTCTCGCTATCTTGCTTCTGCCCATTTCTCCCCCCGATGGTGGGAAGCTGGGCAGATCTTTTGAGGTGCTCACTCGGATAACAAACCAGGATCCAAAAGCGGGGAAGGTCTTAGCAGCTGAATCAGATGGGGAAAGCGCTCTCCTGCACGAGGTAGAATGAATTTGGGGGGGGTATGATGGGGGGTTGTCGAGGTGTTTTGAAGTAAGTGTGTGTGTGTGTGCGTGTCATTTGAGAGAGAGAGAGAGAGAGACGTGGCTTCTTTGACACCTGAACTCAGGTGGAGAACGTCAACAGAGATACAATACAATACAACACAATAGCAGAGTTGGAAGGGACCTTGTAGGTCTTCTAGTCCAACCCCCTGCGTGGGCAGGAACCTTATACCATTTCAGACAAATGGCTATCTAGCATCTTCTTAAAGACTTCCAGGGTTGGGGAATTCACAACTTCTGGAGGCAACTTCTGTTCCAGAGGTTAATTGTTCTAACTGTCAGGAAATTTCTCCCTTAGTTCTAAGTTGCTTCTCTCCTTGATTAGTTTCCACCCATTGCTTCTTGTCCTGCCCCCAGGTGCCTTGGAGAATAGTTTGACTCCCTCTTCTTTGTGGCACCCTCTGAGATATCGGAACACTGCTATCATGTCTCCCCTGGTCCTTCTCTTCATCAAACTAGACATACCCAGCTCCTGCAACCGTTCTTCATATGTTTTAGCCTCCAGCCCCCTAATCATCTTGGTTGCTCTTCTCTGCACTCTTTCCAGAGTCTCCACGTCTTTTCTACATCGTGGCGACCAAAACTGTATGCAGAGATAGAACATAGCAGAGATAGATGACAGAGATAGAACAGATAGACACACAACGTTAACAGAATAACAGAGTTGGAAGGGACCCTTGAAGGTCTTCTAGTCCAACCCTCTGCTTAGGCAGGAAACCCTACACCTATGTTCTAGGGCAGGAGTCTCCAACCTGGTTTTCTATGGCACGGGATCTCCAACCTTGGCAAATTTAAGACTTTGTGGACTTCCAACTCCCAGAATTCCTCAGAGGAATTCCAAAAGTCGTAAAGTTGCTAAGGTTGGAGACCCCTGTTCTATGCCGCAGCGACCTAACCCAGAGATAACTTATGTTCCTCTGTTGGTTCAGAAAACAGATCTGTACCCACACAGTTTGACCTTCCAAGTGTGAGAGCATCAAACAGCGGGGAGAGACAGTCCCCGAATCCTAGTTTACTCCTTGTCCAACAAATAGAATCACAGAGTTGGAAGGGACCCTGGAGGTCTTCTAGTCCAACCCCCTGCTTGGGCAGGAACCCCTACACCTGTGATGGTGAACCTATGGCCCACGTGCCTGCTCTTCTAGTTTCCAGCATGCATGCTGGCTTCCAGGGTGCTAGAGCACTGGAAAACGGTCAAAAACACAGCCTGAAAACAGCCCCCAAAATAGCTAAAAAAACAGGCATGCATGCACCGGCCAGCTGATATTTGGGTTTCTGGTGCATGCAAAGATCAGCTGGCCAATGCGCATGTGCGTGACAGAAACCTGAAGACCAGTTGCGCGTGCCAGCCAGCTGGTCTTCATGTTTCCGGCGCTCATATGGGGGTGTTCATGCACGCATGTTCCAGTTTGGGTACTCAGTGCCGAAAAGATTCACTGCCACTGCCCTACACCATTGAATATAATTTAGAATAGAGCAACAGAGTTGGAAGGGATCTTGGAGGTCTTCTAGCCCAACCCCCTGCCTAGGCAGGAAACCCTCCACCACTTCAGACAAAGGATTATCCAATCTCTTCTTAAAAACTTCCAGTGTTGGAGCATTCCCAACTTCTGGAGGCAAGCCGTTCCACGGATTAATTGTTCTCACTGTCAGGAAATTCCTCCCTAGTTCTAAGTTGCTTCTCTCCTTGATTAGTTTCCACCCGTTGCTTCTTGCCCTGCCATGATTTGGCTTGGGGTGTAAAGCATCTTCCTGTTTCCCTGTTTGAGAGACCCTAAGAAAGCCAGTACTTGGATTCGAAGAGACCCATATCTACGCTGATGGCCCGTCTACTCGACAGTCCTCCTTGTTCAGCTACTACAGATAGTATTTCTACTCACCCTTTCCTGGGGCAACAGAAAGTAACAGAACAAAAGAGTTGGAAGGGACCTTCAAGGTCTTCTAGGCCAACCCCCCCTGCTCAGACAAATTTCAGACAAAGGGTTATCCGCTCTCTTCTTAAGCTGGGCTGACGTGAGAATCTTCAGATCTGGCTTTTCTATGCTGTAGCCAATTACCGTATTTTTCGGAGTATAAGACGCTTCAGAGTATAAGGCGCGCCTTAGTTTTTTTTGGGGAGGAAAATAAGAACAAAATTCTGCCTCTGCTTACCAGCATCCATGGTAATTCAGCTGACACATGGTAACAAGGTCAGCCAATGAATAGCCATAGCAACTAAGGCAGCCAAGGAGGGCTATTTGGACTCTGAAATGTGCTGTGCGGGCAAAAAATGAGCAACAGGAAGGAGCCTGGCTTAGCCGAGAACTGAAAGTGAAACTGCTTGTGTTTTGCATGCATTGTTTGCTCCCTTGGAAAACCTGCTTTTGGTAATGTATTGTATCTTATTATGATTATTTTGAATCTTGCTGAATCAGTTATTGTGCTTTCTGAAGGGGATGGCTGCTGTACCCTCTGACCAGCCAGGTCAGCTTCAGCATTTATTGCAGCCTGATTCAGCACGGCTGATTGGCAGGTGGATGGGACTGCCGGAATACCCTCCAATCAGCTGTTCCAGGCTGCAGGAATTGCCACAGACCATCGCTGCCTCGTGTTTTTGACCTCTGGTGGCGGCGGCTGGGCCTACACAGAGAGGGAGCTGGCGCTCCCACAGAGAGGGACTTCTCCGGGTGCCGTCGACTAGGCAATGCTGGCGGGTGACGCCCAGGGGAAGGGCCTTCTCTGTGGCAGGCCCGACACTCTGGAACGACCTTCCCCCCGAAATCAGAACAACTACGGCCCTCCGCTCCTTCCGTCAAAAACTAAAAACTCACTTCTTCTGTCTGGCCGGCTTGGCTTAATCGACCCATTTACCTCAAGCTGAATATTCAAATTGTTTTATTAGGGATTTTTAGGGGGATTAGTTTTTAGATAGTCGGGGATTTTAGCGCAGGGTTCAGGTTTAATTCATTTTAAAATTGTATTATAAATGTCTGTTGGTTTTATATATGTGTATTTTTAAATTCCCTGTGCACCGCCTCGAGTCCCTCCGGGGAGAGAGAGCGGTTTACAAATTAAATTATTATTATTATTATTACATTCGGTGTATAAGACGCACCCAAATTTTAAGACACACTTTAAAAAGTGTGTCTTATACTCTGAAAATATCATAGCTTTAGTAAAAGTATAGCTTTCGCGGCAAATGGGAGTTGAGGGTCTTTCTCCCCTAAAGATTCAAGCTGGGACAAGCCTGACACAAGGTTTCCTACATTATTCGCACAGGGGAGTGAATACCATATTTTTCAGAGTATAAGATGCACCTTTTCCCCTCAAAAAAGAGGCTGAAACTCTGGGTGCGTCCTATATACTGAATAGAGCATTTTTTGCCTCCAAAACCCCACCCCCTTTGCAAAAATGGCCGTGCATAACCTTTAGGAGGCTTCCAGAGTGCTCCTCGGGGCTGGGGAGGGCAAAAATGAGAGAAAAACAGGCTGTTTTTTGCTTAATTTTGCCCTCCCCAGCCCCCAGGAGCACTCTACAAGCCTCCTTTTTGGGGAAAATAAGGGCCCATTTTCATGAAAAATGGGCCGTTTTTGGGAGGTCTGCAGAGTGCAAAACCTTTTTTTTTTTTTGCCTCTTCAAAATCTTGGTGCGTCTTATACTCCGGCGCGCCGTATACTCTGAAAAATACGGTAATTGTCAAGGGGAAAAAAAACAGGTTCTTTTTTTTTACTTGGTTGGCCAATTTGGAGAAGGGAAGAAGCGACCCGCTTTTCAGCAGAGGGATAACGCGGTCGGCGAAGCAAGATTGAGTTTGCCCAGAAAATAATCACCGGGTGGAAACAAGGGGCGGGCGTGAAGTCGATATACTGGGAGAGAGCAAGCTAAGACATTTCACAAGCTGTCCCACCCACCCGCTCGCCCCCCCTTCCCTTCTGCATCACAAACCACACAATTAGGAGCTGCAAAACCCCTGGGTAGGTGGGTGGACGGACAAGTTGGCCCCATCATGGTTTGCTGCACTTCCAGGAAACAGCTTAAAGGAACCATTGTCCGATTCTACCAACAGAATGAGCTCCAGAAGAAATATTTATTTTCTCCCTCTCTTTTTGTTTTGGCTCACCCGCCCTTCCAGATTGACTAAATTCTAAGTCCCCGGAATCTTGGCTTATTAATATTTCCCGCCCCCCCCCCCCCCAGACCTGGGTCCTTTTGGAGAAGGGCAGGATATAAATCCAATAAACTTAAACTTAAACTTAAAGATGCTGACCCTCTGCTGTTAAGACAGTGTGAAATTTGTACAGTGAAATGAACTTCAGATACAAAGTGGGAGGGATAATGGAAAGGACCTTCCTTCCTTCCTTCCCTCCGACCCCTCCCTCCCTCTCTTCCTTCTTTTTTCCTTCCTTTTTTCCTTCCTTCCTTCCTTCCTTCCTTCCTTCCTCCCTTCCTTCCTCCCTTCCTTCCTTCTGACCCCTCCCTCCCTCTCTTCTTTCCTTTTCCTTCCTTTTTTCCTTCCTCCCTTCTCCTCCCCTCCCTTCCCTTTCATCTCCCTTTTCCCTCCTAGTTGACTCACCCTTCCATCCATCCGTTGGGTAAAATGAGGACCCAGATTATTGGAGGCAATAGGGCTGACTCTGTAAACTGCTTAGATAGGACTCTGAAGCCCTGTGAAGCAGTATATAAATCTTAAATACTATTGCTATCTTCCTTCCTTCCTTCCTCCATCCCTCCATCCCTTCCTTCCTTCCTTCCTTCCTTCCTTCCTTCCTTCCTTCCTTCCTTCCTAATGGTTAGAATACAGTATTGCAGGCTAACTGCCCACTGCCAAGAATTCGACCCTGACCAATTGGCTCCAGGTTGACTCAGCCTTCCGTCCCTCCGAGGTGGGTCAAATGAGGACCCAGATTGTTGGGAGGCAAGAGGCTGACTCTCTAAACCGCTTAGAGAGGGCCGGAAAGTATTATGAAGCGGTATATAAGTCTAAGTGCCGTTGCTATTAGATGCATTGAGGTCATAGGACTTGATGGGCAGAGACCGGCGTTGGGACCCTGCTTTCTGCGTTTGAGGGTAGAGCTAGGTGACCTCTAAAACCTCCCTCCGTGGGCCTAGCTTACAAAAGGAGCCCCCGGGTTGTTGGAGAAGTAGTTCGGACGTTGAACGGGTAAAAGCAATGAGATGGAGTTGCTCATTTAACGGTCGTGGCCCACCGCTTTTTCCTAACGGTACTGTAACGTAGACTTTCGGGCCAAAGAGTGCTTCCCATCTTGCCTCTCTGCTGCCTTTTGTAATATCACTTTCTCCTGGTTTAGGAATCGACGGTCCTGCCTGGAATGGCACGCTGGTGTTTTAATCTCCGTTTTTCCTTCTTTGCAGGGCGACCATCGATGAGGTAGAAACAGACGTTGTGGAGATAGAAGTCAAGCTTGATAGGGTAAGTAGGGGGAAAAAAGATCTTCTCGTGCAGCCATCATCGGTTGGTTGGTTGGTGGGTTAATTAAATAATCCGATTAGAGCTTGAAGGGGCCTTGGAGGTCTTCTAGTCCAACCCCCTGCTCAAGCAGGAGAGCCTGTACCACTTCAGAAAAGTGGCTGGCCAGCAGCGGTGGGGTTTCCGGATCGCGTTCCAACCGGCGCATGTCCAAAAATGTTGCAAAACACATCCAGAAATTGCAGCTTCCTGCAATAACACCAGCGGAAGTGCAAAAAAATGCTCTACTCGGAACATTTTAAGAAGGTATTTAGGTTGATTCCTAGGATGCTGGCAGCAACCCGTATCAGTCAATGGCATTTGCAACACATCTTTAAATGTTTACTTGACTGAGTTTCACGTTTGATGAATAAAAGAAATGACAATAATAATAATAATTAATAGATGGGTGTGGCCAGCCAGGAAACACTTATTCGCTTAAGTGCAAATTGTTTGTGCGGGAGCTGGCACGCGTGGCTCTTCCAAACAGCGCACCCCCGCCAAGCCTCTGTTTTTGGTTGTGGGAAGACGGACGCGCCGCAATTAGTTGTGAACATCTAATTGCATTGGGGGGCTCTCGCCCCCCACCCCCGGTCAAAAGAGCTCCTGTTGCAAATAACACACCGCTTTTGCTCAGCGATCGGTCAAACCCAAACCGCACTGCAGAAACTGCCACGTTGCAAGAAGGCCCTTGCAGCGTCCAAGCTCTTCCCGAGGCTGACTTGGGGAGCCTCCCTACTGCCCATCTGGCCGCCAGATGTGACCGGGAGCTGCATCTGTTTGCTTTTGTTCCCTGGAATCAGATGCAACAGTGCCGAGAAGGTTGCCAGCAACCTAGCCTTGCCTTGGCGGATGCTGGGAACAGAGCGAGCAAGGGTCTGTGCTCGGGATTTTATTTCTCGTCTGGCCCACGGAGAGGCCTTTTGTCTCTAAATCAAACTTTTGGGAAGATTCGAAAAAGGGCTGGGATCTTTTTCCCGTGGTGGCGTTGCAAATCTGCCTTTTCCCCAGGAGGCAACTGAATGTAATTTAGAATAGAAGAGCAGAGTTGGAAGGGACCTTGGAGGTCTTCAAACTCTTGCTTAGACAGGAATCCCTTCACCACTTCAGGAAAATGGTTGTCCAACGTCTTCTTAAAAACTGGAATAGAATAGAATAGAATAGAACAGAACAGAACAGAACAGAATATGGAATGGAATAAAATAGAACAGAACAGACTAAGGAATGGAATAGTATAGAATGGTATGGAATACAATAGAATATGGAATGGAATGGAATAGAATAACAGACGTGGAAGGGACCTTGGAGGTCTTCCAGTCCAACCCCCTGCTTAGGCAGGAAACCCTTCACCCCTTCAAACAAAGGGTTCTCCAACATCTTCTTAAAACGTCCACTGTTGGAGCATTCACAACTTCTGGAGGGAAGTTTTTCCACTGATTAAGGAAATTCCTCCTTAGTTCTAAGTTGCTTCTCTCCTTGATTAGTTTCCACCCATTGCTTCTTGTTCTGCCCTCAGGGGCTTTGGAGAATAGTTTGACTCCCTCTTCTTTGTGGCAACCCCTGAGATATTGGAAGACTGCTATCATGTCTCCCCTAGTCCTTCTTTTTATTAAACTAGACATACCCAGTTCCTGCAACCGTTTTAGCCTCCAGTCCCCTCATCCTCTTGGTTGATCTTCTCTGCACTCTTTCTAGAGTCTCCACGTCTTTTCTACATTGTGGTGACCAAAACTGGATGCCGTATTCCAAGTGTGGCCTTCCCAAGGCCTTATAAAGTGGTATTAACCCTTCACGTGATCTTGATTCTCTCCCTCTGTTGATGCAGCCTAGAACTGGGTTGGCTTTTTTGGCAGCTGCTGCACACGGCTGGCTCCTATTTCAATGGTTGTCCACTAGGACTCCAAGATCCCTCTCACAGTTACTGCAATTGAGCGAGGTACCACCTATACTGTACCTGTCACTTGTGCTCTGGGGAAGGGGGGCAGTCGCTAGAGGTTTAGAATTCCATTTCCTTGAGCAAGGCATTCTGGGAATTGTAGTCCAAAGTTTTGGGGTGCCCACTGTACGTAGACATTCGCTGGACAGTATAAAGAACTTCAGGGCCCCGTTCAGCTGCAACCTTATCAACATTTATTCTCGCTGAAGTGAGGTGGGAACCAATGGGGCTGGATCATGTCATCACCAGGTGGTCTTCTTTCCTTTCTCAGCTGGTAAAGCTATGCAGCAATATGGTAGATGCGGGGAAAGCATACATCATCACCAACAAACAGTTTGTCGGAGGAGTCCGAGATCTCTCCCAGCAGTGCAAGAAAGATGAAATGATCTCGGTAAGAAAATTTTTTTGTTTGAGGGTGTACGAAAATGCTGACCCAATTCAGCATGGCTGAATTCAGAACTTGCCTCTGCAGATTTACAATACAATACAATACAATAGCAGAGTTGGAAGGGACCTTGTAGGTCTTCTAGTCCAACCCCCTGCGTGGGCAGGAACCTTATACCATTTCAGACAAATGGCTATCTAACATCTTCTTAAAGACTTCCAGGGTTGGGGCATTCACAACTTCTGGAGGCAAGCTGTTCCAGAGGTTAATTGTTCTGTCAGGAAATTTCTCCTTAGTTCTAAGTTGCTTCTCTCCTTGATTAGTTTCCACCCATTGCTTCTTGTCCTGCCCCCAGGTGCCTTGGAGAATAGTTTGACTCCCTCTTCTTTGTGGCAAGATTTGATGATAGGTTGTCTCTAAAGAGTAAATCATTATTTACTCTATAATATAAACGACAGCAGAGGAGTAAACCGAATGCTGGCTGGGGAATTCTGGGAGTTATTTATTTATTTATTTTATTTTATTCAATTTATATCCCGCCCTTCTCCAAAAGGACCCAGGGCGGCGCACAGGAATATTAAAACAGTATACAAAAATAATACAAAATACATAAAAAGCTATTAAATAACACAAAACCTGCGCTAAAACCAAATTAAAATCCCTCATTTAAAACTCTCTAGTATTAGTCCCAGCGGAGGCTATGTTAGGCCGGCTTGATGAAATAGGTGTGTTTTTAAACAACGGCGGAAGAGGCGGAAGTCGGTGATAGTGCGGAGTTCAGGGGGTAAGTCGTTCCACAGGGCAGGGCCCGCCACAGAGAAGGCTCTTCCCCTGGGTGTTGCCAGCCGGCATTGTCCGGCCGATGGCACCCGGAGCAGGCCCTCTCTGTGGGAGCGTATCGGTCTAAGGGATGTATGGGGCAGGAGACGGTCTTGCATATAACTAGGCCCCGAGCCATGGAGCGCTTTGAAGATGGTCGTCAGGACCTTGAAGTTGAAGTCCAGGCAGCCTTGAAAGTTTGTCAAACTTTGAAAAACGCAGCTTTCTCCTCCCTATCTTGTTCAGAAGCAGCTTTTGAATTGGGCAATACTGTGTGCCAGAGGTTCTGATTTTGATTGCACACGAGACATGATTGCATTGTGGGGTTTGTGTATGTGTGTGTGTGTGTCTAGCTTTTTAAAGAAAGTGTTCCCCAAAACACGCAGATCCTATGAAGTTATGGTTTCATTCTTGTCGTGTGAAATCACGGGAGTCCTTCAGATCACCTAAGATTTGCTGATTTCACAAGATCTGGCTCCGTTTTGTCTTTACTGGAGAATAGAGGGATAGAAAAAGAGGCACAAAGTAAGAAGTGGAAGAATGGATGTTGAGATAGCCACACAGAATAAAGATATCTTTCTGCCATTGTTTTGAAAGAGGATTTGCAGAACAGGTTGAAGTTACACAAAAAAATAAGATTTTGACTTAAGTACCGTATTTTTAGGAGTATAAGATGCACCGAAATGGGCTGTTTGTTGCAAGGAAGACAGAGACAGAGGCAAAAAAATAAAATAAAAATTCCTTGTGCTAATCAGGCTATGCTGAAATTGAAACGTAAACAGGCTGTTTGCTGCAAGGAGGCAAATTGCTAGGAGGCAGAGGCAGATTTTTCCCCCTTGTTTTCTTCCCCAAAAGCTAGGTGCGTCTTATACTTCGGAGCGTCTTATACGCTGAAAAATGCGGTATTTGGAAGAAGGTCCACAGATTTTCAGTTCTCTAATAGCAGGGCAGGTTTCTTAGAAGCAGGGGCAATAGATACAATACAACACAATAGCAGAGTTGGAAGGGGACCTTGGAGGTCTTCTAGTCCAACCCCCTGCGTGGGCAGGAACCTTATACCATTTCAGACAAATGGCTATCTAACATCTTCTTAAAGACTTCCAGGGTTGGAGCATTCACAACTTCTGGAGGCAAGCTGTTCCAGAGGTTAATTGTTCTAACTGTCAGGAAATTTCTCCTTAGTTCTAAGTTGCTTCTCTCCTTGATTAGTTTCCACCCATTGCTTCTTGTCCTGCCCCCAGGTGCCTTGGAGAATAGTTTGACTCCCTCTTCTTTGTGGCACCCTCTGAGATATCGGAACACTGCTATCATGTCTCCCCTGGTCCTTCTCTTCATCAAAATATATTGCCCGAGGGTTCAACTTTGGAATTGAACAAAATAGCTGTGCCCACTTTACTGAATTTACTCATTTCCTGTGTTGGCACGACGCAGGGGAGCTGGCAGATGGAATTTTCACATAAGTGCTAAGCTACTCAAGATTAACTCTGGTTAGTACAATCAAGGTTAGGGTAGTGGGCGAAAGCATCTGCTGGGTTAAACGTGTCATGTTAAAAAAAACAACATATGATTTTTACATCGGAGGAACAGATTTCGTGTTTGGATCCTATTTGGAAATTGTTTGAACACACCCCCACTGGCCGAGATGAAAATATTATCCGTGTTATTAGTAAGCCCAGCAGTGACTTAATAAGCATATCGGAGCTTTACGTTGGCTCTGAGCGTTCTCAACAAAGGCCTCAAAATTTGCAAGCAGTAAACCACAACAACGAGAACGGGGGGGCGAAAACAAACATTTCGAGCCTCCGTGCATTTTTGGGGCGCGGAGAATAAATAGCCACGAAATGCTTTGGCTTTTGTAACTCACAATTAAGCCACGCGCACATCCACAGATTCCGCATGTAGCTAAAAATATCCGAGCTGTTGGATGTCTTAAGAAATTGTGTTGTTTTCTAAAAAGGCAGAACAGCGGAGCTCCTGGCTTCTGCAAACTAGGTCAGTGAGCATCTATTATTTGGAAGAGGGGGGGGAGGACAGGCACGGGGAAGAGATGAGCTGGGGCGGGGCGGGGGATTTAGGACAACAGTCCAGGGGAGGCTAGTTTTCATTTTAGGCGCTTGCAGCTTCGTGTGTGAAATAGCACACTCTGCATGGAACAAGAGTGCATCTAACCACCTTAAAATTAAGTCTGTGGCCTCTCTCCGCATTGATGCCTTGTTTTTTCTACATGGGCTGGCTGGGGATCAGTTCAGCATTGCCTGCCCCTACTGGGTGCAAAATCCCTGGGAAAACCTCCCCAGAACCTCCCTTATGGACCTCTAGGGAGATTTTCAAGCCATGCAGGTGATGGTTGTCCTAAAGGTGGAGGAAACATGGGGCTCCCCTTGAGGTGCACTCGGAGACTTCAGCTAGTCCAGAATGCAGCCGCGCGAGCAATTATGGGAACCGCTAGGTTTACCCACGTAACACCGCTCTTGCGCGAGCTGCACTGGCTGCCTGTCGTCTTCCGGGTGCGCTTCAAGGTGTTGATTATCATCTTTAAAGCGCTCCATGGCTCGGGACCTAGCTATCTGCGGGATCGGATCCTGCCTCATACATCCTCACGGCCGATTCGCTCCCACAGAGAGGGACTTCTCCGGGTGCCGTCCACTAGACTTTGTCAGCGGGCGACGCCCAGGGGAAGGGCTCTCTCTGTGGCGGGCCCGGCCCTCTGGAACGACCTTCCCCCCGACATCAGGACGACCACGGACCTCCGCTCCTTCCGTCTTAAATTAAAAACTCATTTCTTCTGTCTGGCCGGCCTAGGATAGTCTCTCTGTCTTTGGGGTTTTATTGGGAAGTTTTATAATATAGCTTAGTTTTAATGGGGAATTTTAGCGCAGGTTTAGATTTAATTTATTTTTAATGAAATGTTTGTATGTATTTATTGTTTTTACTTTGCCTGTGCACCGCCCCGAGTCCCTGTGGGGAGAGGGTGCGGTTTAGAAATATTAAAATTATTATTATTATTTATTATTAAACCTTTCCAAATTATTTGTTTTTAGTAAGAAACCAAATAATCCCTTTTTTTGATAGCCAATTGTAATGAATTTAAACACTTAAGTTGAGCACAGGCAGTCCCAATCGACTGAGTCTGAAAAAGCGGGAGGACACTCCTCAGAGGCTATGACGTCCCTTTGGTAGACGCAGTCCTATTGGTTACTGGCAGAGTTAACCCATGACTGGCTGCTGTCGCCACCTGCCCACCTGCAGCCAACGCCCCATTTTCCCAAGAGGCGACTGGACTTTCTTGTTCGTCTTCGAAGAGGTTTCGCTTCTCATCCAAAGGAGCTTCTTCTTTTCTTCAGTCCAGTCAGAACGGAAGGAAGCTTCTCGGATGGGGAGCGAAACCTCTTCGAAGGAAAACGAGAAGGGCCAGTCGCCTCTTGGGGTGGTGGTGGTGGTAAAAAAGGACCTTTGGGACTGCCAGAAGAAAGCTAATTTTTTTTTCATACACTACAACAACTAGAAACAAAAGAACCGACTAGCTAGGCAATCTGCTTGATGGGCTTTTGGCTTCGATTACGATCCACCAGTTCCACCAGATATGTAGGATGTTCCGATGCCAGCAATGTTCCTTTCTCTAAATATTTTATGCGTGGAATTAAAGAGCCCTTGTATTTTTCCTCCCTCCTTCTGCAGGAATGCTTGGATAAATTTGGAGACAGTTTACAGGAAATGGTCAACTATCACATGGTGAGTGGCATCCTTTCCCAAGTTGCTTTCTGGGTGGACAAGTTCAATGGAGGTTCTTATCAGTCACAAAACCACGCCTGAATTGAGAGTTCCAGCATCTCTCTAGCCAACGGCGAGATAACTTGGGAGGTGGTGTGTAATAAGAGATCAGGGGTGAAATCCAGCAGATTCTGACAGGTTCTGGAGAACCGGTAGCAGAAATTTTGAATTGTTCGGACAACCGGCAAATGCCACCTCTGGCTGGCCCCAGAGTGGGGAGGGAATGGGGATTTTGCAGTATCCTTCCCCTGGAGTGGGGAAGGAATGGGGACTTTGCAGTATCATTCTGCTGGAGTGGGGAGGGTATGGGGATTTTCCAGTATCCTTCCCCTGGGGGGTGGTGGAGATTTTGCAGTATCCTTCTGCTGGAGTGGGGAAGGAATGGGGATTTTGCAGTATCCTTCCCCTGGAGTGGGGAGGGAATGGGGATTTTGCAGTATCCTTCCCCTGGAGTGGGGAGGGAGTGGGGATTTTGCAGTATCCTTCCCCTGGAGTGGGGAGGGAATGGGGATTTTGCAGTATCCTTCCCCTGGAGTGGGGGAGGAGTGGAGATTTTGCAGTATCATTCCGCTGGACTGGGGAGGGAATGGGGATTTTGCAGTATCCTTCCCCTGGAGTGGGGAGGGAATGGGGATTTTGCAGTATCCTTCCCCTGGAGTGGGGAGGGAATGGGGATTTTGCAGTATCCTTCCCCTGGAGTGGGGAGGGAATGGGGATTTTGCAGTATCCTTCCCCTGGAGTGGGGAGGGAATGGGGATTTTGCAGTATCCTTCCCCTGGAGTGGGGAGGGAGTGGAGATTTTGCAGTATCCTTCCCCTGGAGTGGGGAGGGAATGGGGATTTTGCAGTATCCTTCCCCTGGAGTGGGGAGGGAATGGGGATTTTGCAGTATCCTTCCCCTGGAGTGGGGGAGGGAATAGAGATTTTGCAGTATCCTTCCCCCGGAGTGGGGAGGGAGTGGAGATTTCGCAGTATAAATTTTTCACTCCACCCTTGGCCCTGCCTCTTGATGTCTTGGGGCATCCTCCCCTGCTTAAGAGATACGTCACTTTTTAAGAGAAAAGGGAGGGGGGGGGAGAAATCACATCTACTTTGGGAAAAAAAAAAAACCCAGCCTTCCGCCCAAAATGACATAACGTGTGTGTTGCATCTGGAACCTCAAAGTACATTTGTGTGTAACTCACCCATTAGTTCACCGGGGCAAGGCTCGGCCGGTGGTTCCTTGGAAGTTGCTGACTTAGCGTCCGGCGGGGCCAAAACTCTTGCCAGCCGCCGTAATCCAGACAGAGGGAGGGGACGACTCGGAAGGATTACGATGCTCTGGAGAGGGAGAGGAGAAGGAGGAGATGATAATGATTATTATTATTTTGGCTCCCAGGGGTTGCAGAGGTCTGAGTAGGAGAGTAGAACCCTCTGTGTGTGTGTGTGTGTTTGTGTGTGCTTGTGTTTCCCTCTTGATGGATTGAAATCAGTCTCTGGAGACAGGCAAAGGCTGAGGGCAAGGAAGGGACAGCATGAAATCCCATCCCAGAGAGAGAAGGCGGCAAAAGGGCTTTCCTCCCCTCCAGCAGATTCTAAAAGGGAAGGAAATGCAAAGCCATTTTTTTAATAAAAAAAATTCTGCAGGCCTGGAGGTTGTTTTTTGTTTTTTTGTTTTTTTGTTTTTTGCTCTGCTCGTCCGTTTCCTCTTGCAGACGAGGGGGAGGAAAAACCGAGTTGAAAATTCTTCCCCCCCAGGAGTTCGGCGCATCTGTCATGGCAACAGTGGAGATGCAGAAGCAGAAGGGAGGGATGGAGGGTGGGGAATCGGGCGCCCGCAGGGTGTTATGTGGGTGCACGGGTGAGCGCAAGGGAAGCCAGGGTTTTTCTCTTCGGGGGTGGGGTGGAGGGTGGGGGGAGCTGCTGCGGGAGACCCTGGCCTCCTCCTGCCTCAAGGGCAAAGGCCAGCCATTGCAAAGGATAGAATCGAATCGCAGAGTTGGAAAGGGACCTTGGAGGTCTTCTAGTCCAACGCCCTGCTTAGGCGGGGAAACCCTACACCCACTTCAGGCAAAGGGTTATATATATATTGTTAGTTTTCTGAGCTGATCAATAACACACATATCTAAAAAATTACTCAACGTAATTCTTGGCTTGCTCTCTAGATGGTCTCTGGTGATGAGTCGAAAGGCAGCAAAGGAAACAGTATGTCTCCTCCCTTAATTGGGGCCTAATAACAGGTTGTTGAGAAACAATCACCTATGTATATATATACTGTATATATATATGTTTTCTGAGGTTTTCGCGGGTGTTTGTATGTAGGTCTTTGGTTGTTTGGGTTTTCTCCCGCGTAGAATTGGAAGTATCTTCACGACTTCATCGAAACGTCGTGAAGATACTTCCAATTCTACGCGGGAGAAAACCCGAACAACCAAAGACCTATATATATATGTGTGTGTGTGTGTGTTAGTTTTATGAGCTGATCAATAACACACATATCTAAGAAATTACTCAACGTAATTCTTGGCTTGCTGTCTCTGGTGATGAGTCGAAAGGCAGCAAAGGAAACAGTATGTCTCCTCCCTTAATTGGGGCCTAATAACAGGTTGTTGAGAAACAATTACATATATATATATGTAATATACCCCTGCACCCCACTGGAAAAAAACGTTGCGTGGTGATTGCCACCCTAAAACATTGGCAACCCCGCAAGACTGACTTGGGTCTGGCTTTTATAACTGGTCTGGTCTTGGACTTCATCGGTAGGGCGCATCTCCATCTAAAGTGACCGGTTGCTGAGTGATTCACATCCTGAGATCTTGGGTGATTACTTTGGAACTGGGTGGGCAGAAAAAGACAGACTTTCTGGAAACTTTTATTTTATACAAACTCCCAAGCCTAGTTGGGAAGCCAAGAAAGCGACTTGAGAAGTTTAAAATCGTGAAAGTTAAGGTGAAAAAAAAAAAACCCTCACGATTTTAAACTTCTCAAGTTCTTTTGAAATATGAATATTTCATTCTTTTTTTTTGGAGGAAATGAATATTGCGCCTCTCTGCAAATTATCTCTAGGTGGTCTTATCGAAGTTTGAAAGATGATCTTTCAAATAGTTGCTATCTATAGGCTGGGTGATGGGACGCGGTGGCTCAGTGGCTACGACGCTGAGCTTGTCGATCAGAAAGGTCGGCAGTTCGGCGGTTCGAATCCCCGGCGCCGCCTAACGGGGCGAGCTCCCGTGACTTGTCCCGGCGTCTGCCAAAGCATGTAAAAATGCAAGCAGAAAAAATAGGGACCCCCTTTGGTGGGAAGGGAACAAGCGTTCCGTGCGCCTTCGGTGTTGAGTCATGCCAGCCACATGACCACGGAGACGTCTTCGGACAGCGCTGGCTCTTCGGCTCTGAAACAGAGATGAGCCCCGCCCCCTAGAGTCGGGAACAACTAGCACAGATATGCGAGGGGAACCTTTACCTTTATATGGTGGAGGGGAAATAGGATTTATTTTTTTTGAATCCCATCATTTTTTTGCAAAACACTTTCATGAACTGCCCCAAACCTTTCTCGGTCTGTCCCCGAACAGGAATATTTTCAGGGGAGAGCTTATTTTAGTCCATGCGCTCAAAAGCCCGATTGGGCTTATTATCCGGGGAGGTCTTATTTTCCGGGGAAAACAAGGTATTCCCCTTGGCCGAAGGCACCGAGGGAGCTAAAGGCCTCCCAAGGGTGGGCGATAGTTAAGGGGACCCTTTTTGCCAGCAGGATTGATGGGTGCTTCCAGGGGCCTCTGGCTTGCACAAGTCTGCCTCTTGGCAGGATTTTCAAATAATATCGCAGGGAAAAAAAACAAACCACACTTGGATAAACAAACATTTATGTTATTTCAAGTGTGGAGGATGTGAATGCTAGGGGCTTCGGGGCACGGGAGAGGAAAGTGTATGCCTGCACCCAGGAGATTTTTTTCCAGAAGTCAAAAGAATTTGTGGGAGGAGAAACCCGCCCCCCCTCCCGCACACACACAGATACAACTCGGTGTGGGTACTACCTCCGCGGCCAAGTTCGCTTCAGAAAAGTAGGAGTAGGTTCAGTTTTTGGGGACGGAAAGCCAACACGAAGTCCCTTTAGCTGCCAAAGAAACAGCTTGGAAGAAGGCAACGGGATACCGCTTCGATCCTCTCGCCAGAAAAATGACGGGAGCCAGGAAATCTGACGTGGGGGCTTGTAGGGGATGGTTGGAATTTGAAACTGGAGAATTGCTCCCACCTTCTCATAAAAGATTTTTTTTTTTAAAGTAACGTTTATATTAATATAAGAAGCAGGAGAAGACGGGATGGGATCAATCGCCTTTGAAGTCGCCTTAGAATATTAAGATGCGGAGAAAAGGTTTGACGGTCGAATAGTTAAAAAAAATTAAAATAAAAAAGGAAAAGTATTAATACATAGTCATTGCCGATTTGAATAAATTAGAAGCAGCTGCTGGACGTAAGTTTTCATATTGATGCCAGCAGAGATATTGGCCTGTTGAGTGAGGGTGCCCTCTGTAGGAACAGGTGGGGATTGCAACAGGTTTGGGGTTATTTTTTCCCCACCCACTTCGGTTTCTTGATTTATTTTTGTTTTTAAAGCGACTTTATTTTTAACCGTACTTTAATTGGTGGGCCTTGGTTTATTAGCTGGTTTGGCTGCCTTCCAGATATAACAGCAGCCTATCCTTTTTATAAGTAGGGAAAGGGAAAGGTTCCCTTCGCGTATATTGCTAGTCGTTCCAGACTCTAGGGGGCGGTGCTCATCTCCGTTGCAAAGCTGACGAGCCAGTGCTGTCCGAAGATGTCTCCGTGGTCATGTGGCCGGCATGACTCAGCGCCGAAGGTGCCCAGCGTTCCCTATTTGTTCTGCTTGCATTTTTTACATGCTTTCGAACTGCTAGGTTGGCTGAAGCTGGGACGAGTCACGGGAGCTCCCTCCGTTATGTGGTGCTGGGGATTCGAACCGCCGACCTTTCTGAGCGACAAGCTCAGTGTCTTCGCCACTGAGCCATCCTGTCCCTTTTATAAGAACACATATCAGTAAAATAGTACTTTGCTGGATGGTAATTTAAAATGGTAATTTATTGGAGCGGGGGTGTCGTATAATTTGGGGTACCCCTTCTTTTGCATGATTAACCAACCAATGTGCGTTCGCTTGTGGAAGACAGGAAGATGACTGTTGGGTCTGAAACCTGCAGGCTTAGAAACAGTCTATCTCTTAAGTACTGACGTGGGGAAATAAAGAACAGGGCCCTGCTATGGATTGTCCCACTTATGGATTAGATCCAACGGGATACCTTAGGCATTTTAGCCAATGGCTTATGTTAAGAGTCCATTGGATTGCTGGAACGATCCAGAGTTAAATGCTTTTTTGATGGCCTTATGTGCTTTCTCCCCACCCCTCTTTCCTGCTTGCTCTTCGCCCACCTGTCCTTTAGATCCTTTTCGATCAAGCGCAGAGGTCTGTCCGACAACAGCTGAACAACTTTGTGAAAGAGTGAGTATTTGGTTCTGCTTCTCGGGGCTCTGAATTCCTGGCGAATAAATAGAAGAGCCTTCTTCCCTTTCGCGGTTCTACGATTCTGTTCCTCCATCAGAGCCGTGGCTTATTATTGGGTTACAAGATAGCATCGGAATACTTGAAGGATCAGTTCGCGCAAACTTCCTTTCCTTCCTGAGCCCAGGTTCACGCTAGCGCAAGGGTTGGTAAGCACGGCTCCCGAGCCGCATGTGGCTCTTTCAGCCCTCTGCTGCGGCTCATGCTTAAAGCCATGGAGATTTTGGAGTCTGTTGTGGTCATGAGGACAGGGACACCTGTAATGTTCTTTAACCTTGGCCCTGGAAATGTTTAGTATTTTTGTAAAGTTGGGACCTCGAGTAACAGCAGCCTTATCCGATGCGCCGGCATGAAGCAGATTTTGTGATGGCAGTGTAGAATTTGCCGGGAGTGGAAGTCCAACAGTCTGAAAGTTGCCAATGGTTGGACGCACCCAATGAAGTCCAACCTGGCCATTTTTGGTGTTGAGCGGGCTGCTGACGTCCACGAAGCTAACGCCCGCCACCTTGCTGCTTCGCCTGGCAGGGATGTCCGCAAGTTCAAGGAGACCAAAAAACAGTTCGACAAAGTCCGGGAAGACATGGAGATCGCCTTGGTCAAGAACGCCCAAGCCCCACGGCACAAGCCCCACGAAGTAGAAGAGGCCACAGGCACGCTGACCATCACCAGGAAATGTTTCCGGCACTTGGCCCTGGATTACGTCTTGCAGGTAGGTGAGCTTTCTTTAAGGCGGCTTCCTAGAATTACCGTATTTTTCAGAGTATAAGACGCACCTTTCCACCCTCCCTTAAAAGAGCGTGGAAATGTTGGTGCGTCTTATATACGGAATACAGCCATTGTTGGCGTCCTGAAGCTGACCATCACCAGGAAATGTTTCCGGCACTTGGCCCTGGATTACGTCTTGCAGGTAGGTGAGCTTTCTTTAAGGCGGCTTCCTAGAATTACCGTATTTTTCAGAGTATAAGACGCACCTTTCCACCCTCCCTTAAAAGAGCATGGAAATGTTGGTGCGTCTTATATACAGAATGCAGCCATTTCGGGCGTCCTGAAGCCCTGCTACCGCATCACATTTTTTGCGAAAAACAGGCCGTTGTTTTTTTTTGCAAAAATGGAGGCGTGTTTGCCTTCCCCCAGCCCTGCGGAAGTCTGCAGAGAGCTCCTGGGGGGCTGGGGAGGACCCACACTTTTTTTTCTTACTTACCTCTTCGAAATCTCGGTGCGTCTTATACACCGCTGCGTCTTATAGTCTGAAAAATACGGTAGGCAGAAACGGTACCTTTTAAAGATGATGAGACTGTTTTTTTGGATTCTCCTCGAGTTTTCATTCTTTGTGCCCACATTTGGCCTGCTTGAGGCATTAGGTTAAGCGTTACATTTTGGGGGGGGGGGAAGTGTTTTTGAAAAGAGTCCTATCTTGGTGGGGAGGAAAAGTCCCAGATTTCTCCAATGATTGAGCAAGGCAATAAAGGGAGGTCGGGGAGGAAGCACATTTTGCTACGAATTGGGCTTCCTATGATTGCTTTAGTTTTTTTGCCCCGCTGTTCTGACCCAGGGTTGCCAAGAGCATGAAAAAAAAAAGCCCTTTTATTAATGGACTGTGAATTCTGTTCATTCACAGCCGGCAAAGTCTTTCAAAGGAGGATTTACGGTCACAGACCTTATCTGGCTTGGAGAGCTGCCAGGCCGAGATCTACAAAACTTGGCAAGGAGTCTCGGAGAGTCGCAAACCAATTAAGCGAACTCATGGTCTCCTGCAAACTCCACTCCCCTGTCGCTCCTCTTTTATTCCCTCTGGGAAGGGCCGTTCATCGTCCGTACTTTTTAGTCTTGTTGGGGTGGGGGTGGGAGTAGGTTTCTCCCCCCTCCCCCACCTCTTCACAGTTCTACAAAGCCGGGAGTCCTACAAACCCTTCGCACAGTCACTCAAGCGCTTGTGACATCCCGGCTGGAACGCTCTCTACATGGGGCTCCCCTTGAGGTGCACTCGAAGGCTACAGTTAGTACAGAATGCGGCCGTGCGGGTGATTATGGGTGCCTCAAGGCAATCCCACATAACACCTCTCCTGCGCGAGCTGCACTGGCTGCCTGTGGCCTTTCGAGTGCGCTTCAAGGTGTTGACGACCATCTTTAAATCGCTCCATGGCTCGGGGCCTAGCTATATACGAGACCGCCTCCTGCCCCATACATCCCTTCGTCCGCTCCGCTCCCACAGAGAGGGCCTTCTCCGGGTGCCGTCGGCTGGGCAATGCCGGTTGGCGACACCCAGGGGAAGGGCCTTCTCTGTGGCGGGCCCGGCCCTCTGGAACGACCTACCCCCCGACCTTCGCACTATCTCGGACCTACGCCTCTTCCGCCAACGTCTTAAGACGTATTTGTTCCAACAAGCCGGCCTAGCATAGCCCCCCGTTTCTGACTCTTTACGTATAAATTACAGGGTTTTAAATGGGTTTTAACACGGGCTTAATAATTTAATATGTTTTAATGATGTATATTGTTTTTATTGTGGTTTTAATAATGCCTGTGCGCCACCCTGGGTCCTAACAAGGAGAAGGGCGGGGTATAAATTTGAAAAAAATAAAAATAAAAAATAAACCTAGCCCTAAAATTCTGCCAGCTTTGCCTCTTCCTGTTCTGTTTATTACGAGCCTCCAAGGTTGAAGTGGATTTAATTTTTACAGATGGGTAATTAGAATGGTTAATTTTATAGAGGGATCCAGCCAGTTTATTTCAGATTTTGTTAATCGTGAAATTTAGCTTCCCCTGTTTTTTTCTTCTTTTGTCGTAGATCAACGTTCTCCAGGCAAAGAAGAAATTTGAAATTCTGGATGCCGTAAGGATTTGATTATTCTCTTCGTCCTTCTTGCTTCCCGGCCCCACAACTAAGCTACCAATGATGATGGGGATGGGTTCTGACCGAGGCTTCCCCAGCAGCACGGAGCCGAGTCCTCGTCCCGATAAACCCCTTTTATTTAATGTACAGTGAATTCCTCTCCAGCAAAGTCTTTCCTCTCCCACAGTCTTTCAAGACAGTTCACAATTACCGACTGTTATCAGGCTTGGAGAGTGGCCAGGCTGATATCTTTCAGACGGCGCAATACTTGGCCAGAATGCAGGAAAGAACTAATGGCCTCCTGCAAACTCCACTCCCCTTTCGCTCCTCTTTTATTTCCTCTGGGAGGGGCCATTCACTGTCCACCTGTGGCCTTCCTCCCAAGTGGGCCCCTGTTCTTTAGCTCTTCCCTTCGCCTGGCAGCTCTGTGCATGCATACACTGGGAACAGGCTCCAGCTGTTCTTCTGCCTCGCTGATGTCTGACTCCGATAACTGATAACTGTCAGATGATAACTGTCAGATGGCCCTGGACCCCTCTCTGCCTCCGACACAGAGTCCTCCTCAGAGCCTTCCCCAGACTCCAGGACTGGCCCATCTTCCTCCCCAACCCTCCTCACTGTCCGAATCTGCTCCCAGCCCTGCTGGCTGCTGGAGGGCCACAACAGGATGCTGTAAATGAGATTAAATTTCTCCCTCTTACACAGGAGGGAATGTTTTGGGTTGTCTTCTCTGAGAAGAGGAATGTCGTCATCCCCCGTCCCGTGTCCTGGAGGGAAATCTTCTTCCAGCCTCATTTTAAGAGAGAGGTTTCCCTCCCCACCATCCCCACCAGGCAGAGAAAGGGAGAGAGGGAGAGGCCTCTTTGCTTCTTCCATATACAGAGAAGATCTCAGGTCCACAGAAGGGCCCCCAGAAGGCCACGGGTGACGTAGGAGTTGGGTCGTGAAAGGACTTCCTGTCTTCCTTCCAGATGCTCTCCTTTATGCACGCCCAGTACACCTTTTTCCAGCAAGGATACAGCCTCCTGCACGAACTGGATCCCTACATGAAGAAACTAGCCACTGAGGTGAGGAAGTAATGGAGGCTCGTTAGTGTGAGTGAGAGAGAGAGGGGGGGAGGGAGGGAGGGAGGGAGGGAGGGAGACACAGAGACACACACAGACAGAGAAGGAGAGAGACAGAGAGAGAGAAGAAAGGAGAGAGAGACACAGAGGGAGAAAGAGAGAGAAACAGAGAGGGAGACAGACAGAGAGAGACAGACAGACAGAAAGAGGCACACACAGAGGAGAGAGAAGAAAGAGAGACAGAGAGAGGAGGGGAGAGTCACAGAGAGAGAGACACAGAGAGACAGAGAGAGAGAGAAGAAAGGAGAGAAAGAGAGACAGAGAGACAGAAAGAGACACACAGAGACAGAGAAGGAGAGAGACAGAGAGAGAGAAGAAAGGAGAGAGAGAGAGACAGAAAGAGATGGAGAGACACAAAGAGAGACTGAGAGAGAGAGAAGAAAGGAGAGAGAGACACAGAGGGAGAAAGAGAGAGAAACAGAGAGGGAGACAGAGAGAGACAGAGACAGAAAGAGGCACACACAGAGGAGAGAGAAGAGAGACAGAGAGAGTGAGAGAGAGAGAGAGAAGGAGAGAAAGAGACAGAGAGAGACAGAAAGAGACACACAGAGACAGAGAAGGAGAGAGACAGAGAGAGAGACTGAGAGAAAGAGAAGAAGGGAGAAAGAGACACAGGGAGAAACAGAGAGAAACAGAGAGACACACACAGAGAGACAGAGACAGAAAGAGACACAGAGGAGAGAGACAGAGAGAAGAAAGAGAGACAGACAGAGAGAGAGGAGGAGAGAGACAGAGACTGAGAGAGAGAAGAGAAAGGAGAGAAAGAGACACACAGAGGGAGAAAGAGAGAGAGACAGAGAGACACACAGAGACACAAACAGACAGAGGAGAGAGACAGAGAGAGAGAAGATAGGAGAGAGAGGGCACAGAGAGAGAGAGAGACAGAGGGAGAAAAACAGAGAGACAGACTGAGAGAGATTGTAGAAAACCAACGGCAGCAGCTTGAGACCGCTTGAGAGGGACTCATGTTCCTCACCCGAGTTCAAGAGAAGACGCCAAGAGATCTTGAGCAAGATGGCCTGGTAGTTTTTCCTTGGCAGCCGCCGATAGGATTCCTGGATTGCTGGATTGTGGTCTTTGGGGGGTCACCCAAAGGACAGCTGAGCTAGTTGGCATGGACTTAACGTGGCTCTTGGCACAGTTTCCTAAATTGGAAGCCTCTTTCAGTAGACTTAAGGGGGTGGGGAAATCCACTCAATGTTAATAAGTTGGTTTTTCCCCCCTCTCAAATCATCTCTTGGTTCTGAATCATGAGGACTAGAATCTAAACTTTCTGACAGATGGATGGTTTGTGATGCAAATGCACCTAAAATAAATTGTGGCACTTGGTCTATTTTCCAGATATTGGTTTGAGTTTGTTTGTTTGTTTGTTTGTTTGTTTGTTTCCTTCTTTCTTTCTTTCTTCCTTTCTTTCTCTCTCTCTCTCTCTCTCTCCCTTCCTTTCTTTGCAATGAGTTGTCTTGACTCAATTCTTTCTTTCTTTCTTTCTTTCTTTCTTTCTTTCTTTCTTTCTTTCTTTCTTTCTTTCTTTCTTTCTTTCCTTCCTCCCTCCCTCCCTATGAGTTGTCTTGGTCCAATTTTCCTTCCTTCCTTTCTTCCTTTGCAATGAGTTGTCTTGACTCAATTTCTTTCCTTCCTTCCTTCCTTCCTTCCTTCCTTCCTTCCTTCCTTCCTTCCTTCCTTCCTTCGCAATGAGTTGTCTTGACTCAATTTCCTTCCTTCCTTCCTTCGCAACGAGTTGTCTTGACTCAATTTTCTTTCCTTCCTTCCTTCCTTCCTTCCTTCCTTCCTTCCTTCCTTCCTTCCTTTCTTCCTTCACAATGAGTTGTCTTGACTCAATTTCCTTCCTTCCTTCCTTCCTTCCTTCCTTCCTTCCTTCCTTCCTTCCTTCGCAACGAGTTGTCTTGACTCAATTTTCTTTCCTTCCTTCCTTCCTTCCTTCCTTCCTTCCATCCTTCCTTCCTTCCTTCCTTCCTTTGCAATGAGTTGTCTTGACTCAATTTCCTTCCTTCCTTCCTTCCTTCCTTCCTTCCTTCCTTCCTTCCTTCCTTCCTTCACAATGAGTTGTCTTGACTCAATTTCCTTCCTTCCTTCCTTCCTTCCTTCCTTCCTTCGCAATGAGTTGTCTTGACTCAATTTTCTTTCCTTCCTTCCTTCCTTCCTTCCTTCCTTCCATCCATCCATCCTTCCTTCCTTCCTTCCTTCCTTCCTTCCTTTGCAATGAGTTGTCTTGACTCAATTTCCTTCCTTCCTTCCTTCCTTCCTTCCTTCCTTCCTTCCTTCCTTCCTTCCTTCGCAATGAGTTGTCTTGACTCAATTTTCTTTCCTTCCTTCCTTCCATCCATCCTTCCTTCCTTCCTTCCTCCCTCCCTCCCTCCCTCCCTTGTTTCCTTCCTTCTTCCCTACACTCTACTGCATAAGGAGAGAGGGAGGGAGGGAGGGAGGGAGAGAGAGAGAGAGAGAGAGAGAGAGAGAGAGAGAGAGAGAGAGAGAGAATGAATGAATGAATGCTTTGGGCCAGCCCTACCTATGTGACTTTTAGCCTTCCCCACCATGTGGTCTCATGTGGCCACGGGGGAAACAGATAGTCCCCTTTGGCCTCAGAGAGAGAAACCGAGAGCGCAGAAAATCAGCCTGTGGCCTCTGCCTTAACGTCTCTTCTCCTTCAACCCCTTGAAGCTGGACCAGTTGGTGATCGACTCGGCTGTGGAGAAGAGGGAAATGGAGCATAAACACGCCCTTATTCAGCAACGGGTGAGTGTGAATCCCGGAGTCACACAAGTGGAGAGGCAGCATCCTGCTTTCAAGAACCATCAGCCCGGTGCCTCAAAGAAAGGCAGCCAAGCGTGGCATAAAAACTCTGCTTGGCTCTTCTCGTCTCAGGCCCAGGCATCTGGTTAGAGAGAGCGCATCATGCTTGGGTAGGCCTGCAGCCATCTTTTCTTTCGGATCTCAGGCCTGCCACGCTTTCTATTTATTCTACTATGCCTTTTCGATGGTGGGAAAATGGGATTGTACAGAGTTAAGACGATAGGTAGCCATAACGACATTCTTTCTAGAAAGCCAAGGTCATCCTTTGTCTCTGCACCTCTGCACCTGACGGGAACTGGGTGGGTGGAAAGCTGCCAGTGTGGCAGTGGGGAGATTGGACCATGGGATGGACTTGTGGGTGTGGGGGGCAAGAACTTTCAACTGGGTGGGGAAAACCGGGAAGCTTTCAGATTCGGATTTTCCTAGCTGTGCCAACATGGCTCTCTCTTCATAAATTGGAACTTTGAGGAATCCTTTGCCTCGGCCTCTGATTTACTTTTGGACGCTATTTGGAACCCTGATAAGAGGTTTGGCTTTCTCTCCTGAACTAGAAGTTCTCTCTGGATTGGAATCCCCTTTTAAACAAGGGGATCCTTGGGGCTTCACTGCCCCAGGGATCTAACACTTGGGGTGAAGAAATGGACAGGAATCCCCTCCCCAAATGATATAGTAAAATGTTGCTGTTTTGTCTACGTACCCCAGTCAGTACTCTATACCAGGGGTCTCCAACCTTTGCAACTGTAAGTCTGAAGGACTTCAGCTCCCAGAATTCTCCAGCTGGCATGAACTTTACAGGGGTCCCCAACCTTTGCAACTTTAAGTCTGAAGGACTTCAGCTCCCAGAATTCTCCAGCTGGCATGAACTTTACAGGGGTCCCCAACCTTTGCAACTTTAAGTCTGAAGGACTTCAGCTCCCAGAATTCTCCAGCTGGCATGAACTTTACAGGGGTCCCCAACCTTTGCAACTTTAAGTCTGAAGGACTTCAGCTCCCAGAATTATAAAAGCCCAGTCTAGCGCAATACCAATGAAGAAGAAAAATAACAAAGCTGGCTGGAGAAGTCTGGGAGCTGAAGTCCTTCAGACTTAAAGTTGCAAAGGTTGGGGACCCCTGTAAAGTTCATGCCAGCTGGAGAATTCTGGGAGCTGAAGTCCTTCAGACTTAAAGTTGCAAAGGTTGGGGACCCCTGCTCTATACCAAGCTTGGCAACTTTAAGACCTGTGGACTTCAACTCCCAGGATTCCCCTTGCATGGCTGGCTGGGGAATTTGGGGAGTTGAAGTCTACCCGTCTTAAAGTTGCCAAGGTTGGGCCTAAATATTCATCTTTGCATCCTTGTCGTCGTTGTTTTTTTTTTTGCAAACGAGCAGTTTCCAATAACGCTGTTTTATTTTCTTCTTCTTTTTCCTCCCCTCCCTTCCTCTTCCATGTTCCAGACTCTTCTACAGGTGAGTACCACGTTAAGTGTTCTCTCTCGGTTTGGTTTGTGGGACTTATTTTGGGTGATCGAAAACGGCTCGTATTCTTTGTCCTGTGCTGTCTTCGGTCAGATGCTGGTTTAGTTTATCGTTTCGGGGTTGGACAACGGCTGCCCCACCTTAGTGGTGGGAGTCCGTTGAATGACATGAGACCAATTCGAAGAACAGCCTTAATCGGGTCATTTAAACAAAATGCATTGGCATCGCGGCGTTACCACAACAGTAGTGGTTGGTGTTTAAAAGTAGAAAAGGAAAAACTGTTTTCCCTATCGCACAACACTAAAACTAGGGGGCCCTCCATGAAACTTTTGGAAGCTAGACCTCAAACAAATAAGAGGAAGGACTTTTCCACCCAGAGGATCACTGGTCTATGGAACTCCCTGCCAGAAGAAGGGGTGACAGCTGTCAGCCTCGACACCTTTAAGAAAGGATTAGAGGAGTTCATGGAGAACAAGGGTATCAATGGCTATCATGATGGATGCCTAAGGACACCCTCCGGGTTGAAGAGATAGGCAGGAGATCTCTCAATGCCATTTGCAGGGAATCATAAGCAGGTGAAGACCTCTGCTTGGGAAGACCCTGAAGCAAATGGGGAGCCACTGTGGGAGACAGAAGGCTGGACTGGATGGGCTGTGGCCTCTTCCAGCAAGGCTGTTCTTAGGTTCTTATGGTGTTGATTAGCATTTTGCGGTCAGTTTATGGTATAGATTTGAATAGAGTAGAGTAGAGTAGAGTAGAGTAGAATAAAACAGAATAGAGTAGAGTAGAGTAGAGTAGAATAGAATAGAATAGAATAGTTGGAAGGAACCTTGGAGGTCTTCTAGTCCAACCCCCTGCCTAGGCAGGAAACCCTGCACCGTTTCAGACAAAACGTTACCCAACCTCTTCTTAAAAACTTCTAGTGTTGGATCATTCGCAACTTCTGGTGGATGGATGGATGGATGGATGGATGGACGGACGGATGGATGGATGGATTGGGTGGGATTGGATAAGATAGATAGATAAGTAGATAAGAGATTTTAATGATGTGTAGGCGCTGCCCTCGCTCCCTGCCTTCGCTGCTTTCCCCACTTCCATCCAGAGGCGACAGCTGTATGGAAATGAGCTCATGCACTAAGCTGATTGATTCTGAAAGGGAAGCCGTGGGCCTTGGGGAGGGGACGATCGAGGGGTGGGCGACGGATGGACGGGCAGGTGGTCCTCAGGCCAGCTCTGCACTTGGGTTCACTCTCCCAGCGTCTCTTGCGCTGACAGGACCCAGCGGGCGAGTCTTCGAGCAAGGGGAGGTGGGGTAATAATAATAAGGAGAAGGAGGAGGAGAAGGAGGAGGAGGAGAAGAAGAAGAAGAAGAAGAAGAAGAGGAGGAGGAGGAGGAGGAGGAGGAGGAGGAGGAGGAGGAGGAGAAGAAGAAGAAGAAGAAGAAGAAGAAGAAGAAGAAGAAGAAGAAGAAGAAGAAGAAGAAGAAGAAGAAGAAGAAGAAGAAGAAGAAGAAGAAGAAGAAGAAATAATAATCGTGTGTTGTCCCGATTGCAATTGGAGCCCTTGGAGCAAGACCTAAAGGGCTACCTCGCTATTTGGAAATTCTAAATTTACCGGACTTGAACATTCTGACCACCCTGCTTGGAACAGCTTCTATCCTCCGACGTTACCTTAACGGTTCCTAGGTCCTTGGTTAGGACTCGAGCTGTTGAGCTACCAACCAGCCCCAAAGGCTGTGAATCTCACCCAAGAATAACCACAGAATAATGCCAACCTAGCCGTTCGAAAGCACGTTAAAAACGCAAGTAGGAAAATAGGAGCCACCTTTGGTGGGAAGGGAACAAGCGTTCCGTGCGCCTTCGGGCGTTGAGTCCTGACAGCCACATGACCAGGGAGACGTCTTCGGACAGCGCTGGCTCTTGGGCTTTGAAACAGAGATGAGCATCGCCCCCCTAGAGTCAGGAACGACCGGCACATATGTGCGAGGGGAACTTTTACCTTTAATATGCGTTAACTGAAACCTGTGGTGCTTCTTGAAAAGAGCGCTTGGCCGTTGTAAAAACTGGCTGTGAAAAACAGGGCTAAATAGAACGACGTGATATACAGGAATAGGGAGAGAAGGTCTCCAAAGTCACCCAGCTGATTTTTGACCCCAGGGATAAAAAGTCATCCAGACATTGTTTTTTCCTCTCTCTCTCTCTCTCTCTCTCTCTCTCTCTCTGACAAATATTTCTCCGGTGCTAGAAAATCTATGTTTTTTTAATACAATAATACAATAGCAGAGTTGGAAGGGACCTTGTAGGTCTTCTAGTCCAACCCCCTGCGTGGGCAGGAGCCTTATACCATTTCAGACAAATGGCTATCTAACATCTTTTTAAAGACTTCCAGGGTTGGGGCATTCACAACTTCTGGAGGCAAGCTGTTCCAGAGGTTAATTGTTCTAACTGTCAGGAAATTTCTCCTTAGTTCTAAGTTGCTTCTCTCCTTGATTAGTTTCCACCCATTGCTTCTTGTCCTGCCCCCAGGTGCCTTGGAGAATAGTTTGACTCCCTCTTCTTTGTGGCACCCTCTGAGATATCGGAAGGCTGCTATCATGTCTCCCCTGGTCCTTCTCTTCATCAAACTAGACATACCCAGCTCCTGCAACCGTTCTTCATATGTTTTAGCCTCCAGTCCCCTAATCCTCTTGGTTGCTCTTCTCTGCACTCTTTCCAGAGTCTCCACGTCTTTTCTACATCGTGGCTTTTCTTTGGCTTCCTTCTCTCGCCCGTCATCATCTTTGACCAATAGAGATTCTGTACTTGAGGGTGAAATTGGAACGAAGATGTGACATTTTGGCAGGGGTGGCGGGAGGAACCAGAAAGTGGGGGGAGGGGAATTGTGGGGGGTGAAAGAAACCACGTGATTCCCTGCTATTGCTTGGAAGGTGTGTGTGTGTTTGTGTGATTTTTTCCTCCTCTTCCTCCTCTCCTTAAATTTTGTATCATCGCCGTCCTCTCTTAGAATTTGCTAACTCTTCGGCTTGGCATTTGAGGTTTCCATAGAAACAATTGTCCAATTTTGTTGGGGGCGGGGGAAAGCAAAATGAAAAACTCTTCACTATGCAAGACTTGTTATATAAATTCAAACCCGAAAATAAAGACAGTGGGAAAAACTGGGGCGTTTAGTGCGTGTGATTTTACGGCACAGTAGGGAAAAAAGGACTCGCAATAATATAATATAATACAATAGCAGAGTTGGAAGGGACCTTGGAGGTCATCTAGTCCAACTCCCTGCCTAGGCAGGAAGCCCTATACCGTTTCAGACAAATGGCTGTCCAACATCTTCTTAAAGACTTCCAGTCCTCTTCTCTTCTCTTCTCTTCTCTTCTCTTCTCTTCTCCTCTCCTCTCCTCTCCTCTCCTCTCCTCTCCTCTCTTCTCTCTTCTTTATTCTCTTCCCTTCTTTCTTCTCTTCTCTTCTCTATTCTCATCTTCTCTCAACACAATACAATAGCAGAGTTGGAAGGGACCTTGGAGGTCTTCTAGTCCAACTCCCTGCCTGGGCAGGAAGCTTATACCATTTCAGACAAATGGCTATCCAACATCTTCTTGAAGACTTCCAGGGTTGGGGCATTCACAACTTCTGGAGGCAACTTCTGTTCCAGAGGTTAATTGTTCTCACTGTCAGGAAATTCCTCCTCAGTTCTAAGTTGCTCCTCTCCTTGATTAGTTTCCACCCATTGCTTCTTGTCCTGCCCTCAGGTGCCTTGGAGAATAGTTTGACTCCCTCTTCTTTGGGGCAACCCCTGAGATATCGGAACACTGCTATCATGTCTCCCCTGGTCCTTCTCTTCATCAAACTAGACATACCCAGCTCCTGCAACTGTTCTTCCTATGTTTTAGTCTCCAGTCCCCTCATCCTCTTGGTTGCTCTTCTCTGCACTCTTTCCAGAATCTCCGTGTCTTTTCTACATCGTGGTGACCAAAACTGAATAGGGGCGCTTCACACAATTCTTGAGGGTGTGTTTTGTGCATGCATCCTGTTTTTCCCGAAAATAAGACCTCCCCAGATAATAAGCCCAATCGGGCTTTTGAGTGTATGCGCTAAAATAAGCCCTCCCCCAAAAATAAGCCCTTTTCGAAAATATTTAAACGCACACGCAGCCGGTCCCCGCCATTTCCTGAGTGGAGAAGGGGGGAAACATGCCCCACACGCCCCCATGAACCTGCTATCCATGTGAAACGGCCTCGCGGAAGCGGCTCCTGCAAACCCTAGCTACCGCGTCCCTTCGCTGAGTGGCGGCCGCAAAAGAGAGCGGCAGACTCAGCAACGCTAGGGCTGGGAAGAATGTTCCAGCAATAGAGACAGAGCTTCCGGTGGTCTCTGGATCAGCTGATCCGCGGGCCGAGGTTAAGGGGCCTCCTGCGCCTCAAAAATAATAAGACCTCCCCCAAAATAAGGCCAAGCGCTTTTTTCAGGGGTCATAATTAAATAACACTCAAATTTTCACCTGTTTTGGGGGGGGGAAGGTGCGTCTTATACTCCGGAAAATATGGTAGGTTCAAATTGGAATGAGGAAAGGGTCCTCTCTGGATCAGCTGATCCGCGGGCCGAGATTAAGGGGCCTCCCGCGCCTCAAAAATAATAAGACCTACCCCAAAATAAGTCCAAGCGCTTTTTTCAGGGATCATAATTAAATAACACTCAAATTTTCACCTGTTTTAGGGGTGGGGGAAAGGTGCGTCTTATACCCCGGAAAATACGGTAGGTTGAAATTGGAACGAGGAAAGGGTCCTCTCTGGATCAGCTGATCCGCGGGCCGAGGTTAAGGGGCCTTCCGAGCCTCAAAAATAATAAGACCTCCCCCAAAATAAGGCCAAGCGCTTTTTTCGGGGGTCATAATTAAATAACACTCAAATTTTCACCTGTTTTAGGGGGGAGGAAGGTGCGTCTTATACTCCGGAAAATACGGTAGGTTCAAATTGAAACGAGGAAAGGGATGTAAAAAATTCACAAAGCCAGCAGCCGACTGCTCTAGATCTGGATGGATACATTTTCAGCAAAGCTCAGTTATGCTGCGCCGCTCTACCTGTGACGTGTGCGCATGGTAGCAGCCACCGATGGGCTCCGGCTGTCACTGCTGGTGACGAGGCTTCTCCCAGGCTCGGCAGAAAGGGGCGGCGTTCGGGCTGTCCCTCCGTATCTGTGTCATCCGGGCGGAAGGACGGGTGGCATATCTCCGCGTCTGCAGCCTTTCTCCCCCTATTTTTCTCGGTCGCCGGGGGAAGGGAAAAAAAGAAAGAAGAACGGCATAACGGCGCGAGCCATTAACGTTTCTGTCGCATGAAAACACTCGCGTGAAATATTAAATCAGGGTTTGTAAAATAGGGAACAGGGACCAGTTCCGTGGAGAAAGGGTCTTTTTTTTAAAATGTGGACCGGAGGAGGCGTGGTTTCGTGTGCTGCCTCCATCCGGCGAATGGGGCGCTGCTTGATTGCGCGGGCCGGTTTCTGGCATGCTGCGACCCGGTACTGGTCCACGGACCAGGGGTTGGGGACTATATAATGTAAGATTTCAAAAGGGAAGGAAGGAATGAAAGAAGGAAGGAAGATGAAGAGAAGGAAAGGAAAGGAAAGGAAGAAGGAAGGAAGGAAGGAAGGAAGGAAGGAAGGAAGGAAGGAAGGAAGGAAGGAAAGAAGGAAGGTGAAGAGAAGGAAGGAAAGGAGGGAGGGAGGAAGCAAGTAAGCCAGTCTTGGTGGTGCAGTGGTTAGAGTGCAGTACTGCAAGCTACTTCTGCTGACTGCTGGCTGCCTGCAATTTGGCAGTTCGATTCTGACTGTCTCAAGGTTGACTCAGCCTTCCATCCTTCCGAGGTGGATAAAATGAGGACCCAGATTGTTGGGGTGGGGGGCAAGAGGCTGGCTCTGTAAACTGCTTAGAGAGGGCTGTAAAGCACTGGTAAAGCGGTATATAAGTCTAAATGCTATAATGCAGGAAGGAAGGAAGGAAGGAAGGAAGGAAGGAAGGAAGGAAGGAAGGAAGGAAGGAAGGAAGGAAGGAAGGAAACCATGGTGGCACAGTGATTAGAGTGCAGTACTGCAAGCTACCTCTGACTGCCGGCTGCCTGCAATTTGCCCGTTCAACTCTCACCCTCTCAAGGTTGACTCAGCCTTCCGTCCTTCCGAGGTGGGTCAAATGAGGACCCAGATTGTTGGGGGGCAAGAGGCTGGCTCTGTAAACTGCTTAGAGAGGGCTGTAAAGCACTGGTAAAGCGGTATATAAGTCTAAATGCTATAATGCAGGAAGGAAGGAAGGAAGGAAGGAAGGAAGGAAGGAAGGAAGGAAGGAAGGAAGGAAGGAAGGAAGGACTAGCACACAAGGGGAATCTTTACCTCTAAGTAATACCACCATAGCTTGGTCCAAATGCCAGGAGGGTCCCAAGCATCCCTCACCAGCACTGGGGACGCCGGTCATATTGCTTTTCATTCTCTTTAACGTGACGGGAGACGGAGAGGGCCAGCTTTATCGTTTGCGGGGGTGTGCGTGCATGCGTGTGTGTGTGTGCGTGTGATGCACTCATCCTAAGCAGAGAAGATGCTTTGTTGCTTAGCAACTGCATATGCCGGAGGCCGTGCGACTCCCAATGAGCGGAAAGCTTTCAAGCTAATGGTTCCTTGCCTCGCCTGGCGACTTTCTACTGCTTTGGCCTCCCGTTTTTATTCGGCCAGCCAAGGTGGCTTTTTCACGGTGCAACGGCGCGGCGAATAAATTCAACAAATCAACGTGTCGAAGGAAGGGAACGAACCCCGCGACGGAAAGGAGCGGCGAGAACGGATGCAACTAAGAGCGAAGAAAGCGATACAGATATTCCTCGACGGGCAAGGAATATCGTTTAGCGACCGTTTGAAGTGGCAACGGCTTCTGAAAAAAGTGACTTAGGAACAGGGGTTCAAATCCACTTCCCTTTGCTAGCGGGTTCGGTACTCGTGTGAGCGCGAGGGCGCGGTTTGCTCACACGAGCTGCCTCCGTGCCTCTAAGCCATGGTTTCGAGAATAAACCACATTTGGTTTGTGTAACCACATTAGGCAAGGCCATGCATTGAGGTTTTGAAATGTGGGATGGCTGGATCTACTCAACACACGGACCCTAAACATATATATATATTTTGTTTACTTGCTCTTAATGTATTTATAGATGGTTTGCTTTTCCAGGCGCTGTTTTTAAAGGAGGACGTCGAAACCAAAATAAACCAGACCAAATAAGCCACACAGCGCGGCTTAACACGAACCACGGAGCCCTCTGCTGGCTCTCCCATTTGTTCACATCTGGAATGGCTCGTGGCTTCGCTAGGATTTATCGAAATAAACCCACACTTTAATTCGATCCAACATTTATTTATTTTTAAGGGAGGGGGCGCCCGAGACCTTTTTTTTTAAAAAAAAACCAATGCATTTTCACCAGTGGTGGCTATTCTGCAGGCTCGCACCTACTCGCGAGAGCCGGTTGGTGAAATTTAGAGAACCGGTGAGAGGGGGTTCCACCGGCGTACCTGGAAGTAAATCTGGCCCGCCGCTGCCAGTGACCCAATGGGAAGGGAAGGAAAGTAAAGGAAGGAAGGGAGGGAGGGAGGGAGGGAGAGAGAGAGAGAGAGAGAGAGAGAGAGGAAGGAAGGAAGGAAAGAGAGAAAGGAAGGAAGGAAGGAAAGAAGGAAAGAAAGAGGAAGGAAGAAAGTAAGAAAGGAAAGAAAAAAAGAAAGAAAGAGAGAGAGAGAGGAAGGAAGGAAAGAAAGAAAGAAAGGAAAGAAAGAAAGAAAGAAAGAAAGAAAGAAAGAAAGAGAAAGAACGAAAGAAAGAAAGAAAGAAAGAAAGAAAGAAAGAAAGAAAGAAAGAAAGAAAGAAAGAAAGAATTTATCATCACAATTGAGTCCAAAATTTTGGTGGCTACGCAAGACCGTTGTTAAATGAGTTTCACCACATTTTAAAAGGTGGCCACTCCCACCCTGTCACATGACTGCCAAGCCACGCCCACAAAATAGGACACACCTACAGAGCAGGTTCTAAAAAAACTTGAAACCCACCACTGATTTTGATCGAGAGTCATACTGCATGGTATATTGATTTTGCAAAAGGAGGGAGGCTGGGATTTCCCTGGAGTTTTGCTTATTCCCTTTCGCCATTGTTGTTTCCATCGTCTTAGACCAGGGATGGCGAACCTATGGCAGGTGTGCCACAGGTGGCACCGCAGAGCAGTCTCTGCAGGCCTGCGAGGTGCCGCCCCAGCTTGGCTATACCACACATGCATGCGTGTGCCTCCTGCTGATTTTCGTGTCTCTGCCACGCATTGTCCAATGCAAAGTCAGCCACGACATCAGGTGCAGCTCCTTCTCAGGGTCATCATCAGAATGGAATGCAGTTCGTTAGCTGAATGTGATAACAAGTGTAACCGCCTCTCTCTCCTGCCCGCTTTGTAGCTTAGCAACCCCCAGCCCTCCCCCCTTTTCAACATGTCAGCCTTTGCAGGCAAAAGCAGAACAAAATCAGAGACTCACAGATGCGCACATATGCGTGTGGGTCACGCGTTCATGCACTGGGGCGGTGGGGCAGCAAGGGGGTGTGGTGGGCCTCCCATGGCCCGTCTTTGGTCCCAGGAGGCTGCAGGGAGGCCTACTAGGCCCAACACAGGGGAGGTTGCATGCACATTTGGGAGGAACGAGGAAGGTCATTGCATTATGGGTACGTGCATGTTTTTGGCACACAACGACCAAAAAGTTAGCCATGACTTTCTTAGACTTATTATAGGACTATGGCTACCATTTTTTTTTTGCATTATTTTTACCCCCATCTGGCCATTCTCAGCGATTCTGGTTGGGCTTCCAATTTCCTCACTAACCCCCCAAAACCAAACCAAGCCAATGATTGGATAATGGATGATGACTATGGCCAATAGGTTGCAGCCTGGTTCATGAATGGACGGGCTCCATTCAGATTTCGGCTACGATCCTACTGCCTTGCTCAAATCAAGACAGCCTAAAGTTAGCATAAATGTAAGCAGTAACTGTGAAAGGGATCTTGGAGTCCTAGTGGACAACCATTGAAATAGGAGCCAGCCGTTTTTCATATGTTTTAGCCTCCAGTCCCCTGGGCAGCAGCTGCCAAAAAAGCCAACCCAGTTCTAGGCTGCATCAACAGAGGGAGAGAATCAAGATCACGGGAAGTGTTGATACCACTTTATAAGGCCTTGGGAAGGCCACACTTGGAATATTTGCATTCAGTTTTGGTCACCACGATGTAGAAAAGATGTGGAGACTCTAGAAAGAGAGCAGAGAAGAGCAACCAAGATGATTAGGGGACTGGAGGCTAAAACATATGAAAAACGGTTGCAGGAACTGGGTAGGTCTAGTTTAATAAAAAGAAGGATTAGGGGAGATATGATAGCAGTCTTCCAATATCTCAGGGGCTGCCCCAAAGAAGAGGGAGTCAAACTATTTTCCAAAGCACCTGAGGGCAGAACAAGAAGCAATGGGTGGAAACTAATCAAGGAGAGAAGCGACTTAGAACTGAGGAGAAATTTCCTGACAGTGAGGACAATGAATCAGTGGAACAGAAGTTGCCTCTGGAAGTTGTGAATGCCCCAACACTGGAAGTCTTTAAGATGATGTTGGATAGCCATTTGTCTGAAATGGTATAGGGTTTCCTGCCTAGGCAGGGAGTTGGACTAGATGACCTCCAAGGTCCCTTCCAATTCTGCTATTGTATTGTATTGTATGTCAGAGTTTTGACTATTATTATGAGATTAAACCCAGGAGCAAAACATAGCGCACAGCACACAGAGCCTTTCGACAATTAATAGTGGTGTATACACAAATATATACAGACATACACATGGTAGATAAATCACTTACCACTCAGCTACAGACACAAAGAGAGAAATAAGATACATGATGAGAGAGACGCCCTCTAATGGCCACCTATATATAGACACCTCCTAAAATGGTAAAAGAGTTGTATGGACCCCATCAGAGACTTAAACTGGTTATATACCATCATGATTACATTAGCTGGCAGCTATTAAATTCTTATTACCTGACAATAAAGATATTTAGAATTTGTTGTGCCCAAGCTCATGTTTTTTCCCCCTTCGCCCCGTCTTTTCAGGATTTCTCTTACGATGAATCCAAAGTGGAATTCAACGTTGATGCCCCCAACGGAGTAGTGATGGAAGGGTACCTCTTCAAGAGAGCCAGCAATGCGTTCAAGACCTGGAATCGGTAAGGTATTGGGAAGAGCGTCCCCCGAAATTGATGCATGGTGGACGATTGGGGCGGGGGGGGGGGGTTAGAACCAGGGATGGGAAGAGCCAAGTCAAAATATGGGCTAGTCCACTTCCCTGCCCTGCCCAGGTCAAAATTGAAGTTGAACCCATTCAAGGATACTCTTCTCCACCCTAGTTCCCCTTCAGATGGGTGGTGGGAATTCTAGAAATTGCCACCTCACTGCTTGTAAAGACCTTAGGAGGTCGTTCAGACAGGAAGCAAACCCAGAAGTACTAGCTCTGACTATATTAACAGAATTAGGGACGTGGTGGCTCAGTGGCTAAGACGATCAGAAAGGTCGGCAGTTCGGCGGTTCGAATCCCTAGCGCCGCGTAACAGAGTGAGCTCCCAGCTTCTGCCAACCTAGCAGTTCGAAAGCATGGCTGCCTCTAATAAAAGCCTTTTAGTTGTCATTTTCAGAATCTTCTCCAAGACAAGAGAGTGCTGTCCGTCCTCTTTTCAAGCTGTTTTTGTCCCGTCCCTGTCCCCCAACTGCTATTTGCTTCTCTTTGCAGGAGGTGGTTCTCCATACAAAATAGCCAGCTGGTGTACCAGAAGAAACTAAAGGTTAGTTTCCTTACCAACCTGTTCTGTCCCACGGGCTGAATCACCCAGCACACAGGCTTGGCTGCTTGCCACTGTTTAATTACGAGATAAGCGAATAAGCAGATAACTCACGTAATCCCAAACACGACTAGAAGACTCAGGCTTTCTGGAATACTGAAGTTCAAACCGTTGCTTCCTGCAAATGTCCCCTCCCAACGTCTCACCTATAAGCTGTCTTGGGAGGGGCCACTCAGCAACCACCTGGCTCTTAATCATTGTCTGCGAGCCTGCCTTCGATGTAATTGCTGCCTCCGCCTCTCAGCCCTGCTCACTCTGGCATCATGGACAAACTGCCTTTGATTCTCCCCACTGCTCCATGACCCAGGCGCCTCCTGGTGGCCAACTAGCCTCTCTGAGTCCCTCTCTGACGCTGAGCCCTCCTCAAGGCCTCCCTCCTCCTCCAGAGCAGACTCATAGGGCTCTTCGCTAGTTCATCCGGAGCCGGCTGGGCCACAACCCTAACCCTAACCTTAACCCTAACCCAGGGGTCAGCAACCTTAAACACTCAAGGAGCCACAAAGGTCTAAATGGAAGCCCCCCGTTCAATTCTGGAGCCAAGCCAGAAATCCGGTTCCCCCACCATAGAGTCGCCTCCTGCTGCGCCATGCTCCCCCCCTTCAAATCGGAAGCTCCTCTCAGAACCGGCGACGGGGAGCTGCAGCAGAGGTGTGAAAGAGTCACATGCAGCTCCAGAGTTGCTGATCCTTGCTGATCCTTGTCCTAACCCTAACTGAGCTGATTGGTGCAATGATTCACAAGACTTAAAAAAACTCTATGGAATCTAGGAGGGGGATATAGATGGGGGCCATTGGCCATTGGCTCGCTTATTATGAATCGGATACGGCACCGTTTTAGGAAACGTTACACAGAATCTATTTACAAAATATATTTCTATAAATGGACACTCGTTTGTCTACTGCTGTTTAGCCACAGGGGATCCAGTTGTAGGGAGCCGTAACACAGATGTGTCTTTCCCCCTTCTAGGATGTACTCACAGTGGTGGTGGAAGACCTCCGACTTTGCACAGTCAAGCCATGCGAGGAAATAGAACGGAGGTTTTGCTTCGAAGTGGTCTCTCCCACCAAGTAAGTTACGGGCTCCTTAGAAGAAGAAGAAGAAGAAGAAGAGGGGCGGGGGGAGGAAATAAATCCTTGCGTCATTTGTTCCATCGTGTCAACAGCAGTCTTGAAAAGAGGCGAAGAGTGGAGAAGAGAAGGGGAGATGGAGGTTAAACAGTTTAGTTTAGTTTTAGTTTTATTTGATTTATATCCCGCCCTTCTCCAAAAGGACCCAGGACCCAGGAACAGGGAGGGAATGTTTTGTGAGAAACGCGGTCAGATTTTTTTTTGGGGGGGGGAAACAAATGACTTGGGACAACTCTAGCGTTCGATGAAAGATAAAGTAGCCAGTTCAGATATCTGGGGCTATGGGAGAGAAGAAGAATTTCTGTTTCCTGGTGCGTCCAGCCGTCCGTCCATCCAAACATACATACATAAAGATAAGGTAAAGGTTCTCCTTGCACATCGGTGCTAGTCGTTCCCAATCTAGGGGGCGGTGCTCATCTCCGTTTCAAAGCCAAAGAGCCAGGGGGGGATTAGAGAGCCAAGGGAAAGTCAGTACCACATCAGGCAGTCAATACTGGGACCTAGAAGACGGCTTTTCCAAAAGAAAAGTCTTGTGGCTCACCAGCGAAGATGGCAGCAGATTCGGACAGTGAGGAGGGTTGGGGAGGAAGGTGGGCCATTCCTGGAGTCTGGGGAAGGCTCGGAGGAGGGCTCTGTGTCGGAGGCAGAGAGGGGCCCAGGGCCGTCTGACAGTTATCAGCTGCCTTCAGAGTCAGACATCAGTGAGGCAGAAGAAGAGCTGGAGCCTGTTCCCAGGGTGCGCATGCACAGAGTTGCCAGATGAAGGGAACAGCTAAGGAACAAGGGTCGACTTGGGAGGAAGGCCACAGGCGGACGGTGAACGGCCCCTCCCAGAGGAAATCGAAGAGGAGCGAAAGGGGAGTGGAGCTTGCAGGAGACCATTCGTTCGCTTCATTGCTTGGTGATACTCCGAGACGCCTTGCCAAGTTCTGCAAATCTCGGACCTGGCGCCTCTCCAAGCCAGAGAAGGTCTGTGACCGTAAATCCTCCCTTTGAAAGACTTTGCTGGATGGGAAGGAGCAGAATCCACAGTCAATGAATAAAAGGGTTTTTTGTTGAGTCGGCTTCAGGCTCTCGGGAAGCCCAGGTCAGAACAAGAACCTCACTGGACCAGACTTTGATTCTTCTTTCTCCTGGTAAGCAGCTTCGTCTCGTTTTCCCCACTGCAGGAGCTGCATGTTACAAGCCGATTCAGAGAAACTGCGTCAAGCGTGGATCCAGGCCGTCCAAGCGAGCATAGCCTCCGCTTATCGGGAAAGCCCAGATAGCTGCTACATTGAAGTGAGTGGAGCGGTCAGCCAGACGGCTAGTAGGAGTCATACCCATCCATTTGTCACAGACATACTGTCCGGGTCATGATTTAAGAGCTGACCATCTGCTACGATGGTGTAATTTTGGGGATGAGTCAGCAAGGTTTTGGGGCCGATATCACTTTAAGAGCCTGTAATAAGAAGAGGCCTTGCTGGGGGCATAGCTCTCCCTCTTTGTGTGCTTCTGTGCTGTACTTGCTGATTGTTTGAGATCCGGGTAATGTACGTGTATGTATATATTCTTAGTAGACCCAACCCCAATTCAAATACGAACCTCTGTTTACTGTATTTCAATCTTCGGCTTTTCTCTTACTCCAGAAATTGGATCGAACAGCTTCCCCTTCGACCAGCAGTATCGATTCCGCTTCCGATTCCCGGGACCGAAGTGGGAAAGGGGAAACGATCCTGCAGAGGGTGCAGAGTATCTCGGGCAACGACCAGTGTTGTGACTGCGGGCAGGCCGATCCCCGGTGGGCGAGCATCAACCTGGGCATCTTACTATGCATTGAATGTTCAGGGATACACAGGTATTTCCCACGCTACAGAAGAGAGTAGTTGTAGCTCAGGGTTCAACTGTGGGGTCCTCGGGGGGTCTCTTGAAGACGTTTCATTACCCAACTAGGTAACATCATCCGTGCTAGAAAGGAGTGGGGTGTGCCGAATGGAGGAAGAGGAGAGCTGTGGGATTCTTGGTGCTCTCGGATTTCGGTGGTTTTCCTGCAGACGTTTCATTACCCAGCTGGATAACGTCATCAGTGCTGGAAAGGAGCGTGGGTTGGAGGAGTGTTGTTGTTGTTGTTGGTGATAACGATAGGGGAGGGGGATCAACCCACCCGCCCGGGCTATTTTCCTACTTTACTGTGCAAATCAGCTGTGTTACTCCTCCGAGGAACCCCCGGAAGTGGATATTTCTTCAAACTGCGCCTGCGCAAATCGCGCGATCTGGAGGATCCCACCACTGGCGGTTCACACTGATGAGGTGACTTAGAGGGGTGATGAAACGTCTCAGAGAGCACCAGGGACCCCCACAGGTGCTTCCATGCATGCCTCCTTGTGTGGGAAGAAGATCAAAGCACCTCCAGCTTCTCAGCTGGCCCAGGAGGCTGTTCTCCTGCCCCGCGAGAGAGTTATTTCGGAACAAAGGCGCCAGTTGAATCGTCGGTTGCAATTTGACTTGGCTCAGCCAGCGGGGGAAGCTGATCACATCTCTTCACTTTTTTTCCCACAGGAGCTTGGGGGTTCACTGCTCCAAAGTGCGGTCGCTCACGTTGGATTCCTGGGAGCCAGAATTGTTGAAGGTAAAGGCTAACACACACACTCACACACACACCACTAGCTAAAAGGGATGTAGTCAAAAGAAGAGAAGAGAATAAGAATTAGAATAGAATGGAATGGAATAACAGAAGAATTGGAAGGGACCTTGGAGGTCTTCTAGTCCAACGCCCTGCCTAGATAGGAAACCCTACACCACTTCAGACAAATGGCTCTCCAACTTCTTCTTAAAGACTTCCAGTGTTGGAGCATTCACACCTTCTGGGGGGCAAGTAGTTCCACTGGTTAATTGTTCTCACTGGGAGGAAATTCCTCCTTAGTTCTAAGTTGCTTCTCTCCTGGCTTAGTTTCCACCCATTGCTTCTTGCTCTACCCTCGGGTACTTTGGAGAATAGCTTGACTCCCTCTTCTTTGGGGCAGCCCCTGAGATATTGGAAGACTGCTATCATGTCTACCCTGGTCCTTCTTTCCATTGGACTAGACCTACCCAGTTCCTGCAACCGTTCTTCCTATGTTTTAGTCTCCAGTCCCCTAATCCTCTTGGTTGCTCTTCTCTGCACTCTTTCTAGAGTCTCCACTCTAGAGGGGGGTGTTTCCAGCAGAGACTACTGCCGGTTCACTCAGGGACGTGGGAATTCCCGGGGAATTCTGGGAGTTGAAGTCCCACACCTCTTCAAGATGCCAGGGTTGAAAACCACTGCATTAAATCTTGCAGTTTTGAGGAGGAAAAAAAATAGTAGCTTAAGAACTAGCAGTTGGCTCAGGGGCTAAGACGCTGAGCTTTTTCAATCAGACGGTTCGAATCCCTAGCGCCGCATAACAGAGTGAGCTCCCGTGACTTGTCCCAGCTTCCGCCAACCTAGCCGTTCGAAAGCATGTAAAAATGCAAGTAGAAAAATAGGAACCACCTTTGGTGGGAAGGGAACAGCGTCGCTGAGCTTGTCGATCAGAAAAGGTCGTTCGAATCCCCAGCACCACATAACGGAGGGAGCTCCCTTGACTCGTCCCAACTTCTGCCAACCTAGCTGTTCGAAAGCACGTTAAAAAATGCAAGTAGAAAAACAGGAGACACCTTTGGTGGGAAGGGAACAGCGTTCCGTTCCCCTTCGGGCGTTGAGTCATGCCGGCCACATGACCCCGGAGACATCTTCGGGCAGCGCTGGCTCTTCGGCTCTGAAACGGAGATGAGCAGCGCCCCCTAGAGTCGGGAACGACTAGCACATAGGTGCGAGGGGAACCTTTCCTTAAAAACTAGCATCGTATTTAAGTGTGTTGGGTATGAACTGGGCAGAAAAGTACCAGTCCTGGTAACAAAGGAAGGCACCAGGTGGGCCTTTCTAAGGGGAACCATCCCAGAGTGAGGGCATCGCCACTGAGATACGATTTGAAACACGGAAGCTGTACGTAAACGGAGAAGCTGAACTTCGGTTCACATGTTGTCCTATGTTTTCGCGTGTTGTTCAACAGCTGATGTGTGAGCTGGGCAACTCTACCATGAATCAGATCTACGAGGCGCAGTGTGAGGAAATGGGTCTGAAAAAGCCGACAGCTGGCAGCTCAAGGTAACGCTTTCCCCATCTCTCCCTGCTATCCATCTTTTAGCTCTGCCATGTCTTCTTCCCCGTGAATTAGCAGGGGAGTCTGCCTCCCAGCTGACAGCCGGACTGAGGCTTCCCAAGAGTAGGAAGCAAACTCCTGGCCCGACAAAAAACCCTTTTATTCACTGAGTGTGAATTCTGCTCCTTCACATCCAGCAAAGTCTTTCCAGGGAGGATTTACGGTCACAGACCTCATCTGGCTTGGAGAGCTGCTAGACTGATATTTATTTATTTTATTTTTATTTTATTAAATTTATGCCCCGCCCTTCTCCAAAAGGACCCAGGGCGGCGCACAGGAATTTAAAATACGTACAAAATCGAATAAAAATTTAAAAAAAACTTATTTAATATCCGTCCTGTGCTAAAACCAAATTAAAATCCCCCAAATTTTAAAAACTAGCGGAGGTGACGCTAGGCCGGCTAGATGAAAGAAATGTGTCTTTAGACACTGGCGGAAGAGGCGGAGGTCGGAGATGGTGCGAAGTTCAGGGGGAAGGTCGTTCCAAAGGGCAGGGCCCGCCACAGAGAAGGCCCTTCCCCTGGGTGTCGCCAGTCGGCATTGTCCGGCCGACGGCACCCTGAGAAGGCCCTCTCTGTGGGAGCGGATCGGTCGAAGGGATGTATGGGGCAGGAGACGGTCTCGCATGTAACTAGGTCCCGATATCTGCAAAGCTTGGCAAGGCGTCTCAGAGAGACACGAACCAATTAATCGAACTGTCTCCTGCAAACTCCACTCCCCTGTTGCTCCTCTTTTATTCCCTATGGGAGGGGCCATTCACCGTCCACCTGTGGCCTTACTCCCAGTAAGGCAGCACATTGCTACCAGATACCAGGGGGCAGGGGAAGGCGAAAACGCAATACACGGAGGGTTCGGGAGCCCAAAAACGCCCATATTTGGTCTACCTTAATTTTCACCCACTTTTAGGTTGGGGGGGGAGGTGGAGTGCATCGTATACTCTGAAAAATACGGTAAATCGGGCTTGTGGGTTGTGCAAATTCAAGACTTTGAACGGCACGAGGGACGGTTTCTTGGCAGGCAGGACAAAGAAGCCTGGATCAAAGTCAAATACGTGGAGAAGAAGTTCCTGAAGAAGCTACCTTCTGGGGAACCCCTGGCCGACAACGAGCAGAAGCCGCGTCGCTGGAGCGTGAAGAAATGCCAGAGGTGCAACAGCACTACGAAAGCGCCCACGACTCGTAGGAAGTATCGGCACGAGGCGGGAAACGCCTCTCCGGCTGCCCACTCTTCAGGTAGGCCTGATCCACGTCCCGAGATAGTCAATACAATACGATATCAGAGTTGGAAGGGACCTTGGAGGTCATCTAGTCCAACCCCCTGCCTAGGCAGGAAATCCTACACCACTTCAGACAAATGGCTATCCAACCTCTTCTGAAAGACTTCCAGTGTTGGGGCATTTTGGAGAGCAAGTAGTTCCACTGGTTAATTGTTCTCCCTGTCAGGAAATTTCTCCTAAATTCTAAGTTGCTTCTCTCCTTGATTAGTTTCCACCCATTGCTTCTTGTTCGGACCTCAGGTGCTTTGGAGAATAGCTTGACTCCCTCTTCTTTGGGGCAGCCCCTGAGATATTGGAAGGCTGCTATCATGTCTCCCCTGGTCTTTCTTTTCATTAAGCTACAATACAATATACAATACAATACAATAGCAGAGTTGGGACCTTGGAGGTAATCTAGTCCAACTCCCTGCCTAGGCAGGAAACCCTACACCATTTCAGACAAACGACTATCCAACATCTTCTTGAAGACTTGCAGTGTTGGGGCATTCACAACTTCCGGAGGCAACTTCGGTTCCACGGATTAATTGTTCTCACTGTCAGGAAATTTCTCCTCCGTTCTAAGTTGCTTCTCTCCTGGATTAGTTTCCACCCATTGCTCCTTGTTCTGCCCTCAGGTGCTTTGGAGAATAGCTTGACTCCCTCTTCTTTGGGGCAGTCCTTAGAGAGTGGGATGGGAAAACGTGATTATTATTATTTTAAATAAAGTTTTTATGGTTGTGTTTAAATACAAATAACATGTTTATGAGCAAAGCATCGCCCAGGTTTTTCCTCTTTTAATACATAATCCATTTTACACCATGATTCTATTTCCAATTTCGACTCTGATTGTTCTCTTCTCCTATTTTCCATCTTAAACTTATTTTCTTCCTGTTATATAAACATGTCATAAACAGGGCATTATCATTGCGATTTGTCCAGTAATAAACCACAGTATAAAAAAAAATCCTGGCTTTGCCATTAAAAAAGCAAAACACAAAAACACAGCTATTTATATGCCTTGACGTTCCTAAGTCATACCAATAGTAATAAAACATATTTTTCAAACAGCCGCCACTTTGGAAAGGAAGTTCCGGCGAGATTCCCTCTTTTGTCCTGACGAACTGGATTCCCTCTTTTCATACTTCGACACAGGAGCTGGTCCACGCGGTAAGTCCGGTCGATGGATCTCTGATACCGCTACACAGCGGTGGCTCGATGCTCAGCTACGAGAGGCCGTTGATTTTGTCTGGACTTTCTCAAATTCAACAGCTGGGTTTTCCCCTCCCTGCTCTCTTGTTTTGCGCCAGACATAAGCAGCTGGTTAACTTTATTTCTCCCCCTTCCCAAACTCCATTTTCCTCCCTCCGCGAAGAACAAAATCCGATGCATTAAAAAAAGGGGTGGGAAGGGGCTCCGGATGCCCGTTGTCGATGTTTCTGACCGCCTTCTCTCCAGGTGGGAACCAGGCGCCAACTCAACAGCCTGTGGGAGCCGGCCCGTGGAGCGAGACCAGCAATGGCCCCGGAGGTAGCGGGTCACCCTTTCTCCTGGATGGAGGTAAGAGCTGGCTGGCTTGGTCACCGTAGATGTCTAATATCTTACATCTGGCAACCGCAAAGCAAGAGGCTCTGAGGCTCCGGGACCAGGGGTGGGATTCAAAAAATTTAGCCACCGGTTCTCTGCCCGACGTGGCCGTGTTGGGTGTGGTCTACTCGGCCTCTTACACCACAGCGGAGAGGGGACGTTTTCACCCTCCACAGGCTCCTAAGGCTTTCCTTGAGCTTCCGGGAGGATGAAAACAGCCTCCCCCAAACTCCGGAGACAGCCTCCCCCAGAATCCTCCCCCAGACTTCCGGAAATTCCATGAGGCCCATTTTTTGCACTTTCCTGGCATCCAAAACGGGTTGTGTGGAGACTCCTGGGTGGGCAGGGCCAGCCAGTCCTTGCAACTACCGGTTGCCCGAACTGGTCTGAACCAGCTGAATCCCACCCCTGCCCAGGATCCACATTCCCAGAAATACCTGGCTTGGAACGGTTTTGGGGTGAGATCCAACTTTGGCTGAGAGATAACCCTGGTCTTTGAAATGGGCATCTACACCCAAAATGGGCAGGGGCAGCCCATAGAAGTGAGGGGGGATCAGGAGAGAAACCCAGTTTGATTAAAGTTAAGAGGAACTGCAGACATTATAACTGGGTTGAAAGTCGGGATGTCTCTCTTTTAATGTTTTGCTCTCTCTGGCTTCTTAGCTTGCTGATCTGCCTCCTACCCAGACAGCTGTAGGACAAAACTTTGTTCCTTGGGCAGATTTCTCTCTTCACTCATTGGTCCCCCATCCCTATTATTAAGGAAGTCCTTTGAGGGAAGGGGGTAACAGTGAACCGCCCTTCGCTCATTCACTGTTTTAAAAGGACAAACAGCACCGTTCTATATTGTGTCCCCTGCAGTGGTGGGTTTCAAATTTTTTTAGAACCTACTCTGTAGGTGTGGCCTATTTTGTGGGCGTGGTTTGGCAGTCATGTGACAGGGTGGGAGTGGCCACCTTTTAAAATGTGGTGAAACTCATGTAACAACGCTCTTGCTTAGCAACCAAAATTTTGGACTCAATTGTGATGATAAATTCTTTCTTTCTTTCTTTCTTTCTTTCTTTCTTTCTTTCTTTCTTTCTTTCTTTCTTTCTTTCTTTCTTTCTTTCTTTCCTTTCTTTCTTTCTTTCTTTCTTTCTTTCTTTCTTTCCTTTCTTTCCTTCCTTTCCTTTTATTTCCTTCCCGTTGGGTCACTGGCAGTGGCGGGCCAGATTTACTTCCAGGTACACCGGTGGAACCCCCTCTCACCGGTTCTCTAAATTTCACCAACCAGCTCTCGCGAGTAGGTGTAAGCCTGCAGAAACCCACCACTGGTCCCCTGGTTGTATCTTTTTCCTTTCCTGTCAAAAATGGTGTAGGGTCTGCTTGGGCAGGAGGTTGGACTAGATGACCTTTCTGGCTGTTCCCTGTTCCTTCTTTCTGCTAATACCATTTTTTTGGGGATGTTCACCTGCCTGATTCCTTTTAATGAACCTCCCAGGCACCCAGATTTTAACACAATCTAGAAATCCTTCCACACACAAACACAAAAAACCCCACCCCACCACACTAGTGGTAAGGGATTTCAAATGAAACGGATAGCCCTGGGGAAGTTGAGAAAAGATTGGTGGTGGGGGGTAAGGAGGTAGAGACCCTTTAGGGCAGAACCTCCCTAAGAGAGGTGGTATTCAGCCAGTTCGGACAAGTTCTGGAGAACCGGTAGTGGAAATTTTGAGTAGTTTGGAGAACCGGCAAATAGGCTGTCCTCGCCCCCACTGCCTCCCAGCTGATTTTCTTTTGTTGCCCTGAATAGGAGAACGGAGCCGGAAAGCAGGTTAGTGGGATGGGGAGGGAATGGAGATTTTGCAGTATCCTTCCCCTGCCACGCCCACAAAGCCACACCACGCCCACAAAGCCACGTCCAGAGAACTGGTAATAAAAAAGTTTTGAATCCCACCACTGGTCCCTACTAGATGATGGGCCACCAGAAGAGAAGAACAGGAAGCTTGACCAACTTACAACACAGGGAAAAACCGGTAGTAGTTATGATGCCTCTATATGAAACGTTTACTTGGTTCCTCCTTTGATCCCCTAGGTCTAAGCAGCGACAGCGGACTGGGTGGTAGCACTGATGGGAGCACAGACGTCTTGGTGTTTGGCTCGGTGGTTGATAGCGTCACAGAAGAAGGTGAGATCTTCAGCCAGAGAGGGAGATGGGCCGCAGGAAATTTCTGCAGAGCGCAGCCGTAGAACCCTTTGCCACATCGGACCATCATGGCCGCCATCTTTGAGATCAGAGAAGAGAGATCAGATCTATTGCTAATGGCCACAGTGGCTGCTCGCTGAATAACTCACGTAGCAAACTCGTTGTAATCTTTGCTGGGAGATACAAGTTTCGGGATCAATGCTTCGTCACCCGTATTCTCATCCTTCCAAAGCTGCTTTTTTTTTTTTCCCTAAAAGGCAACCGGGCTCAGTTTTTCCTTCAAGACGTTTCGCTTCTCCGCCGAGAGGCTTCATCAGAAGCGAAGACGCTTCTTGGAGGAGAAGCACACTGGACTGAAGAAGCTTCTTGGACGGGAAGCGAACCGTCTTCAAGGAAAAAAAATAAAAAGTCCAGTCGCCTGTCTGAAAAAAAAAAAAAAAAAAAAGCCACCACGGCCTGGATGACTGAGAATCTCCCCACCGGCGGTGTCTCATTCCTTCTTTCTCCTCCCTGCAGAGTGCGAAGTGTCGGAAGACTCGAGCGGGGAAGTCGAAATCGAGCAGGAGGCCTCCGATTTGGAAGACTTGAGGGAGCTGCATCCTGGTTTGCTCATTTACAAGGCTTCGAGGGCCAGGAACCTGCCGGTCATGGCGGAGGCCTTGGCCCATGGCGCCAACGTCAACTGGGTGAACGAAGAGGACGAGAGCAAAACCCCTCTGATCCAGGCTGTCATGGGGGTGAGTGAGACCCACGCGTCGCCGGGGCCAGCTTCGGGATTGGCTCCGTCAGGGCAAAGCAGGCCTGACGTGTCTATGTGTCATTATGTCATAAGAACGTAAGAATAGCCTTACTGGAAGAGGCCACAGCCCATCCAGTCCAGCCTTCTGTCTCCCACAGTGGCTCCCCATTTGCTTCAGGGTCTTCCCAAGCAGACGTCTTCACTTGCTTATGATTCCCTGCAAATGGCATTGGGAGATATCCTGCCTATCTCTCCATCCCGGAGGGTGTCCTTAAGCATCCATCATGATAGCCATTGATACCTTTGTTCTCCATGAACTCCTCTAATCCTTTCTTAAAGGTGTCGAGGCTAACAGCTGTCACCCCTTCTTCTGGCAGGGAGTTCCATAGACCAGTGATCCTCTGGGTGAAAAAGTCCTTCCTCTTATTTGGTGGAGGTCTAGCTATCAAAAGTTTCATGGAGGGCCCCCGAGTTCTAGTGTTGTGCGATAGGGAAAACAGTTTTTCCTTTTCTACTTTGTCCACACCGTGCATGATTTGATAGACTTCGATCAGGTCGCCTCTCAGGCGCCGTCGTTCTAGAGTGAAGAGGCCCCGCCGTTGCAGCCTCAGATGGGAAGGAAGGTGTTCCAGCCCCCTAATCCTTCTGGTTGCCCTCCTCTGCACCTTTTAGTCAGAGGTGGTATTCAGCCGGTTCAGATCGGTTCGCCCGAACCGGTAGTGGAAATCGCGGAAGGCCCCACCCAACCACCTCACCTCTACGGCATCCCATTTAGGCCCTTTTTTTAAAAGCCAAAACGCATGCGTGAAAGGCTGAGCGCATGTGTGCAGACGTGGGGTATGCGCTCACATTTGCGAACCGGTAGGGAAGATAAGTGAATACCCACGTCTGTGTTAAGTGGTCGTCATCCACGCCAGCTAGATTTCATGGCCTCCCGCTAAGTGTAGGCCAGGGGATCTACTCAGGTGGAGGAGAATCCCAAGTGGATCTCCAAATGTGGAGCAGGACGGGATGGGCTTTCTCCTTAAAGCTACGATATATATCCTCGACCTACGGCCACGGGTTTCGCCCCATTTTATGACCTCTCTTGCCGCAGTCGTTAAGAGAATCAAGGCAGTTGTTAAGCGAGTCACACGCTTGTTAAGGGAATCTGGCTTCCCAGTTGTCAGAAGGCCGCAAAAGGGCGATCGCGGGACCCCAGGATATTACAACCGTCGTCAATCTGAGTCAGTGGCCAAGTGTCTGAATTTTGTTGACGTCACCATAGGGAGGCTGCGACGGCCGTGAGTGAGAAAGGCAGTCACAAGTCACTTATTTCAGTTGCTGTGTAACGGTCAGTAAACGAACTGTCGTCAAGTCGAGGACTGCCTGTATAATGGAAGAGAAGTCCTAAGACTCCAAAGCTAACTTCTCTCTCTCTGCTTCTTTCAGGGCTCGCTAATAGCTTGTGAATTTTTGCTCCAGAATGGGGCGGACGTTAACCAAAGAGATATCCGGGGGAGGGCACCTCTGCATCACGCCACATATTTGGGCCACACTGGGTAAGTCACCTGCTGTGCCGTCAGCCACCAGATTCAGACAGTGAGGAGGTTGAGGAGGAACCTGGAAGTCTGGGGAAGGCTCTGAGGAGGACTCTGTGTCGGAGGCCGAGGGGGGGCCAGGACCGTATGCCAGTGATCAGCTGCCTTCGGAGTCGGAGATCAGTGAGGGAGATGACCATAGAGTTGCCAGACGATGGGAACAGCTAAGGAGCAAGAGTCGTCTTAGGTGTAAGGCCACAGGCGGACGATGAATGGTGACTTAGAAGAACAGCTCCTGATGTTATCTGACCCAGGTAGTCGTCGTTTGCAGGTGGGAAGTCTAAACAGAGGAACTGGTCCAGTGTAAAGTAGTTTCCTAGGAAAGCCTGGCGTGACACATTCATGCCGCTTAACCCTGGTGTCACCCATCTCTTCAAACGCGCCGTCTCGGTCGGAGCGTGTTCTCGGCTGACCTACATTTTCCTCCCTCCGTTTTTTTTCCCTTCTGCCTCTTCTCTTTCGACATTTGGCAGCCAGGTCTGCTTATTCCTAAAGAGAGGAGCCAACCAGCACGCAGTGGACGAGGATGGGCAGGACCCCCTCAGCATCGCTGTCCAGGCCGCCAACGCGGACATCGTGACCTTGTAAGCGCGCCCCTTCCTGCGTCTCGGAGATGAAATGCACGTCGGGGCTGGAAAGGGCTGATCTGGAAACTCAACACCCCAGGAATAGATTGCGCCAGTTACGTCCGCCCCCCCCCCCACCTACCCCAAAAAGAAAGAACCGTGGCTTAGCTTTGACAGACCACTATCTTCACTGAGCCACGGTGGCGCAGTGGTTAGAGTGCAGTACTGCAGGCTGCTTCTGCTGACTGCCAGCTGCCTGCAATTTGGCAGTTCGAATCTCGGCAGGCTCAAGGTTGACTCAGCTTTCGGTCCTTCCGACGTGGGTCAAATGAGGGCCCAGATTGTTGGGGGGCAAGAGATGCTGACTGTACACCGCTTAGAGAGGGCTGTGAAGCAGTATATAAGTCTTAAGTTTGATTGCTATTCAGTAACTGTGCTGCTTCCTTAAGTGCAGAAGGGTTTAACTCCTGACTGCCACTACGATCCCTGTTTAATCCAAGCCCTGTTTCCTCTAAAATCCCTCTCTGCTTCTCATCCTACAGGCTGCGTCTGGCTCGGATGAACGAAGAGATGCGTGAAGCCGAGGGTCCCTTTGGGCATCCAGGTCAATATACCAACAATAGCCCTACAGAGCTTCAGTACCGAAAATGTATACAGGAGTTCATCAGCCTTAACATAGATGAGTGTTAGTGAGAACTTCGGCATCCCTGCTGCCCACCTCTGCGTTTGGGTCAAAATTTAAGGAAGCTGAACTGAGCCCAAGGAAAAAAAAAAAAAAACAGAAAACAAAACGAAAGGAAACTAAACAAACTCTAGACGTGTGTTTTGGGATAAGGGGGGATTTGCTGACCGAAGAGTGGATGGATGGGGCTGAAAGCTGCACAGCGTGAGGAGGAGGAGAGCGAGAGAGGACCCTTAAAAACCAACTGGGATCACATTTTTTTTTCCTTTGCATTTGGTTCAGGTGGAATGGGTGCATCTGAGCTTAAATCTGCCCTTCGGTTTTCCCACCCCCCTCCTCCCCACAGCCCCCAACCCCCCAAAAAAGGCAATTGACTGTGTAAATGGTCTCTCCAGGCCTAAAAACAGGAGGCGGGAAGCTACCTTTGGAAAGGGTTTCCCAAACCGAACCGGATGGAGGCTTATTCTTAATCTCTCTCTCTCTCTCTCTCTCCCTCCCTGCATCTGTCTCTTTTCTTTGTCTCGTGCGCACCCTCTTGGCAATGCCCATGGCCATCGGCTCGCGGTAGGAATCCCAGATTGATTGGAGGGGAAACGGACGTGCGAGACACCCAAGCATCCGCGCCTGGCCCGGAATGAGATTTTGAATGTGGATCAGGCACGGGTGAAGTTCAGATGGGCTGCCAGTTTGGTGTCCTCTCAGCACACGCTGCAGTTCATGGATCAAGAGGCATTGGGAGGGGTGGGGGTGAGGGGGACCTCCCTCCCTCCCTCCCTCCCTCCCAGGCGCTCAGGTTCCCGCAAGCCAAACGCTTCCTCTGGTGATGACGGATGGAAATCGACCAGGAGGTTAGCTTAGCTGGTTTCAAGCCATAACTCAGCCGCTTCCAAGATCAGGACGCAATCCATGTAGGGTGAAGACAGATGTTAATTCAGGCTAAGCTGGCGAGAAGGAAACTTGGCGCATGCGGTCCATGCTTGTCTTTGTCCCGAGATGGGGGGGACAGAATCTTTGCAGGAAAGGTCGGCCAGCGACGCAGGCGGTCCGTCACGGAGTATTCCTCCTCCTCCTCCTCCTGGGAAATTCAGAATGGGTGTGTGAGGTGAGGCAACTCCCGGGACATGCGATCTAGGCCTTCGTGAGATGCCTCTTGGTCCAATCCTCGGAGCAATTCTCACCAACGGAAGGCAGAGAAAGGAATAAAAAAAACGCATCAGGCCAGCTGCAGGGCAACCTGATTTTGGACTATTTCTGCTAGAGGCAATCAGCTCCTTTTCCGAGGACTATCTCACCATCAAACTACACAAAGAAAAACCCCATAGAAAACCAGCATGTCTGGGACATCTCTTTCTTCCCCCACGCCCTCCCCAATCGGCTGGCTTTCTCCGCCCTTGAATTTCCTTTCTGTATCAGGAGGGGGGAAAAACCGCTCCGATGTCATCATTATAGTAAACGCGGAGGATGGAATTACAGACCTCTGTCTCTTTTGCAAAGTTGTCTTTTGTGCTGCGCGCTCGGAGGGTGGCACACGGGCTCCCAGCCGAGGGGGATAAACGTGGCCACCTATTCGGAAAAGAATTCCTCCGTCTTCGTCCTTCGGCGCTTTGCGCCTGTCTTCGCCCTTTCTTGACTTCCAAAAGGGGTGAGGCTTGGAAAAAAATGCGCTCATCGCCGGCGATGGGTTTCCCTGTGTCCCCCTCCTTTCTTTTTCTTTCTTCCTCCCCCCCCCTTTAAAAAAAAAGAAAACACAGCCACAGCCAGGGAGCACCGTAAGGTCTCGTTCTTCTCACTTCTTGAAGCAACGTTTAGCTAGAGAGCTAGATCAAACTTGGGGAGGGGGCAGGGTTTTTTGTTTTTGTTTTGATATCCCTAAGGAACTGAATTCCCTTGATCAAATCTCTTGGGAAATGAGGGACATTCAGAAATAGTCTCCCCCCACTTTTTTTTTTAAATTTTTTGCATGTGCACTGTTAACCAAAGCTGTGGTCCCCCTTCTCACCAATGCATGATTGCAGAGGGCACACAGAATTCAGGTTATTGATGATGGGCGGGCACTATTTATTTTATTATAGGGGTGGGGTGGTATTTTTTTGGGGGGTGGGGGGGAGGAAGGGTAGAACAGGAAACAAGTTATTCTCGAAACCCACTCTCGGGGTTTTTAGATGGTCTTTGTTCAGAAGGCAGATTTTTACTTTTTAAGAGTTAGGAAAGTAGGATGTAAGCTCCAAAACAGCCACTGGGTTCAGGGAGACTTGGGAAGGGAGGAAGGAAGAAGGATGGGAAAAAGAGGTGTTTTTCAGAGTCCTGGAAACCCGCGACGACGGCTTGGGGATGTCCAAGGCAGTTCTCCGCCTCGTTCTGCGGCGTCAAATCATCGCCCTTCTCCTTTCCGGTCTTGTGTGAAGCCGTAGAGGCAGGTGGATATGATTTCTTGCAATTCTGCGTTGGGAACCGCAGCCTAGGACTTAAAGGGTCTTGCACCAATGGGTGAAGTCAGTCGTGGCTTTGAATAAGGATTAAGTTCAGGCGGATTCTCCCTGCAGATTTCCAGCTGGAGTCTCCTGGAGGTGTTACAACGAGGGTGTCAGATTCGGGTTAGCGTCAGGGTTCCAAATAGCGTCCAAAAGGTCAGTCAGAGCCCGAGGCAAAGGATTCCTCCAAGTTCCAATTGATGAAGAGAGCCACGTTGGCACAGCTGGGAAAACCCGAAGCTGAAAGCTTCCCGGTTTTCCCCACCCGGTTGGAAGTTCAAGAACTTGCCCCCCGCCCGACACCCACAAGTCCATCCCGTGGTCCCATCTCCCCCTGTTTTCTTGCAACATCTGACTTATCCCATTTGTGCATTGGCCGTAGCTTCCTTCACATCCGAACTGATCATAGTCAACCTGGGTTATGTACATTGTCAGCCTAACTCTCTCTCTCTCTGTCTCTGTCTCTGTCTCTCTTATGGGGTCAAAGGCATTCTTTGTTTTCACCCTCTGTCCTCTCCACCTTCATTGTAGACGGCGGTCTTGCCTTGACCTGGGCTTCCAATTCCCATCTGCAACCCCTTCCCCAGATAGCTAGAGTAAAACGTAGAGTAGCCGGCATATTAGAATAGCCATACGCGCATGGTGTCCAGCCCTTATGGCTTCTCCTTGATGTGCAACGGAACCCTTGATATATTTTTGTAAAAGCAGGAAGCCAGATGCCATTTGCATCCCATTATTTTCTGCTCAGGGAGTGGTAGGAGATGCCCCCCCCCCTCTATATCATCACAACCATCCTACAAAGTCTGGTTGCGAACAGATGGCTTAAGAGTATGCAAGAAATGTTTGTCGCTTCTAATGAATGTGCGTTTTCCCATGGATTTTTTTTGGCGGGGCGGGGGGAGAGTGGATTTTTCTTTTGAGCCTCATCGACATTTTAATCGCTCGTTTGATAAAATAGAAAGCATTCTTTGCAAGCACGTGTTCGTTCGGTCTTCCATCCAAGCGTCTCTTCGTGGGTTTTTTTTTTTGCTATGATATGCTGCTCATGAATTCTTGGTTCTCCCCACCATCTCTTGCTATTTATCTTCTTATTCCCCGATTCCAAGTCATTTGAGATCTTCTGGTCTACCTACAAGGTTAGATTCTGCTCCGTTCCAGCTGAATACGTAGAACCAAGTGGAAATATTCAGACGCGTTCTTTACCCAATCGCCCTTAGATGCAAATTTTTTTTTTAAGGGGTGATGTTTCTCATCTCCTGGATTAGGCTGTCCCTCCCCCCCCACCCCAAAAAAAGGTCTCAGGGGCACTTAGGCCCACTTTTAGAAAAAAAACCCAACAACAATGAAATTGACAACGTGAATTTTTGGGGTGTAGTGCGGAGCCCACGGTTCGAGCAAACTGGAAACCATTACATCTGCGAAGGGCTTTTAAGCAGGAAATGGAAATGGACGGGACTGCAGATGATGACGGCCAAGACCGGCAAGCCAAACTAAATGAATCCAGATGTTGAGATGACTTTGTTTTCCAGCGGAAGGGGGGATTTTTGCCATTTCTCAACGACCGGTGTGTCCTCTGCTCAGGAAATTGGAAGGAAGACAAGGGATATTTTTCTTTAACCAGAGGTACCGTTCTGGGTGAAAAGTAATATTTCCGCTAGGCTTCCAAGCAAATGTAATAATAATAATAATGCCTCGGGATGAACAGCTATTGCGTGGTATTATGAAAGGATCCCAAATCAGAGACGACCAATGATGAGAGATGTCCTTGGTGTTTGAGGCCAACCAACCAACCAACCAAGAGGGGGACTAAGTTGCCCATCAGTTACAAGGGCGTCCGTTCCTACTGACGATGTTCTTGTTTTTCCTCAATCATTTCATTTTCTACTACCTGTCCCAAACCAATTCTTCCAATCCTCGTTTGAAACTTCTACATGACCAGGCGTTCCTTTCTCGCCCAACCTCATCCAAGTTGCAATTCCCAAGGTTCTTGGAGGAGGCAGGTCCCTGGGTCCAGCAGCCGTGATCTGTCACCGAAGTCTTAGATTTTTCCACTGGCAAACTCTCTTTGGGAGGGATTGCGCCCATGTGCAGGGAAATGGCAGAGATCCTCCAGAAACGAAAATGTCTACCATGTATGAAATTGTGCTGTGGTTGGCCTGGTTGTCTTTCTTCTCTTGTTTGGGGGTGGAGCACATGTTTGAGGTTGGCCAGAAAGGGCCTTGGGGGTAGGAAAGGCGAACGAGGGTAGAAAATGGCACGAGGAAAAGGGAGAGGCCGCTTCCGGGCTCTCCATTCTATCCTAAGGCAGGAATTGGTCTCTGCTCTTCTGTCATGGTGATTTATGTATTTTAAAGATGTACTTTCTCTAGATGCAATGTATAAAATTGACTTTGTGCACTTTTTTCCTATTTAACAGTATTGGGTTCTCTCTCTCTTTTAAAAAAACAACAACAAAAAAAGATTTTTAACGTTCTTTTTATTATGAGTTACGTGCCGTCTTTTTAAAATGGGTGACATTGTTAAATATTTAATTTATTACTAAAGATTGCCTGGGTGGACCATTGCAAAGTATTTTTTATTTATTTTCTTCCGCCCACCCCACTTTCAGTATCCTTTTTTTTTTGGGGTGTATTTAATGTCAGGAATTCTTTTTTTGGGGGGGGGGGTGTTCTTTTGTACAGTCGTTAGGGAGTGTATCTTTTACCAAAAGAAATAATAATCAGTCGATTTGTTTCATTCCTTCTCTCTCATATATATATATTTATAAAAGAAGAAACAGTCATTGCCATTTCCGGAACTTAAAATATGTTGCTCGCTTAGCTTTTGTTAATCTCTGCTAACGTCGTCAGAGTATAAAAACTACCATTAAAGAGATATCTGCCTTTACACACCATTAATCCATTTGACTATTGGGTGCATCATAGGCCAATCCACACACCTCTCACCTGTCTATCACACGTGCAATGGTCAAATGGATTAATGGTGTATAAAGGCAGATATCTCTTTAATGGTAGCTTTTACATTCTGACGATGTTTTATGAGCCGATATATATATTTTGGGGGTACCGGGATTAAATGCATCACTACGGTTTCCCAACAATCTGCTGGATTGGTTGTCATCCATTGAAGTGTAGGATTGGAGCCGTGCCAAAATGTGTCTGCGCACAGCTCAAGTGGCTATATAGTGGTTTATTTATTTTTATTTTATTAAATTTATACCCCGCCCCTTCTCCTAAAAAAGGACCCAGGATTGTGCATTGTCCACTGGGACAGGTGGGTGCGATGCAAGTTTGGAGACAAAATTGCAGCCGCGCAGGGAAAACCATGGGAGAACCACCCTCGAGGTTTGAAGAGTTGTGAATAGGCCTGAGTGCTGTTTCCATAGGAATTCCGGGTACCCAGGAATGCTTTGGCCCATAAGACTGCCTTCTCACATGCCACGATCCTGCCCTGTTTCCCTGAAAATAAGACCTCCCCGGATAATAAGGCCAATCGGGCTTTTGAGGTTTTAAATTTATGTATTTTGTACTGTTTTTGTATGTTGTTTTTAAATTCCTGTGCGCCGCCCTGGGTCCTTTTGGAGAAGGGCGGGATATAAATTGAATAAAATCAAAATCAAAATCAAATCAAATCACTTGCCCTAAAATTAACCCCTCCCCTGAAAATAAGCCCTCCCTTCCTGAAAATATTGCGACACATTTATTTATTTTATTTTATTCAAATTTATACCCCGCACTTTCTCCAAAAAGGACCCAGGGCGGCGCACAGGAAATGACACAACAAGAATGAGGTGACCACGCTGCACCTCAAAAATAATAAGGCCTCCCCGAAAAGAAGGCCAAGCGCTTATTTCAGGGGTCAATAGAAAACAAGACCCTGTCTTATTTTGGGGGACACACGGTAGGACTGCCCAAAGCAGATGAGATGTGAAACTCACGGCATTGGTTCCATTTGGAAAGATGGCCTGAGTCAGATAATTGGACCCGATTCCCCCCCCCCCTTCCAGTCTTCTCTTTAGAATAGAATATTCTAAATATTCTAAATATTTGCCTCAATTGCTCAATTTCACTTTCCCCGCCTGCAGCACACAAGTGTACCACCAGGGGGCAGGAGCTGACAGCTGTGAACGCGGCAGTGTTCCAAGGGAGAAAATGAAGGAGAACCCAGCCAGCGGGTTCCCGCTTTGATTTGTACACCTTGGCTCCCAACATCCATAGTGATGCAAGCCGGGAAAAGTCACTTCCCTCCCTGGCAGGAAAAACCAGGGATCGAGCTGCCTGAGAAGTAAGAAGTGCTGCAATCCAATTTCCCAAGCCGAAGGAGAGGAAGGAGTCCCGTTGAGTCAGACGTAGCATCTTTTCACTTTGCGCGTCCTAAGGGATGCAGCCTTAACGCTCAAGGCAGCAGGTTCGACTCACGCCCGATTCCTGGTTTTCCCCGTAACCTCCGGACCGAGAGAGGGACTGTGGCTAGCCCTAGAGGTGCTTCCATAGCTGAGAATGAGCTGGGGGGGGGGGTCGGGTCTTCCTACCAGAGGTGGACTGCTACCTGTTCGGTGCGGTTCAGCTGAATCGGTAGCAACTCCAGCCGACACGTCATCGTACCGGTTTTATACTCGGTGGCGCCATCTTGTTTTTCTGTTCTGCATGTGTGCAGAACAGGGGGTGGGCAAACTTTGCAACTTTAAGTCTGAAGGACTTCAGCTCCCAGAATTCTCCAGCCAGCTTTGCTTAAAACCGGTAGTAATGGCGGCTGGAACCCACCCCTGCTTCCTACACATTGTCCTGTGCCTTAACCCAGCGTTTCTCAACCTTGGGCACTTTTAAGACAAGGTGGAGTTGAAGTCCCAGAATTCTCCAGCCAACCGTGGCTGGCTGGGGGATTCTGGGAGTTGAAGTCCACCTGTCTTAAAATGGCTGAAAGTTGAGAAGTTGACTGCTTTTAACCAGTACAGCAGAGGTCTCATTCTCGTGGCCCGCGGGACAATTGCGGCCCGCAGGACGGTATCTTGTGGCCCCCACCGTGATATGAAAGTATAATATTAGTGCAGCCCGCAGGGGGAGCGGACCTCTGTGGAATCCCTTATGCGGTCCAGCCTCACCCAGACTCTGCCTCCAGCGGCCCCCAGGTAAATTGAGTTTGAGACCCCTGCAGTACAGTATGGTAAACCCGGTGGGACTCCATCGGTGTTTAAACGTGATCAGAGACCCACGGAGTTGTGCCTAGATTCTTTCTTTAGGAACTAAGGGAAGTGAACACCTGGATGTTTTCTGCAACGCTGGGCATCCTCGCCTCGAGAGGAACCTATTTATTTTTGTACTAGCAAAAAAAAAAAGGAAGGCATTTTTATATAATAAAAGTTAGAGCGCCGTATTGAATCCTGGCCCTACCCCAAGACAGAGGTCCCTACACTTCCTATTTCAACAGCACTGAATTAAATAAAAGGGGTGAGGGAGAGTTGAGGGGTAGTTCTTGCTTTTTGCTATATTCAGCCAAATTGCTGGATCGCCCTTGCTGTCTTCAATACCAGGGGAGATTGTGGGAATAAACCTTGCGGCTCGGGAGAGAAAATAGTCGCTTAGTGGGAGAACCCAGCGGAGAGGGATGGATGGGAGGGAACTTTTCTCTTCCCATCCTTGCAAGCCGGAAGTAGCCACCTGTTTCAGCTGGATGCACAGAAACCTCTGAAAGCCACCAAATGTTCTGCCCTACCCTGTTTCCCCGAAAATAAGACCTTCCCGGGTAATAAGCCCAATGCACTAAACCAGGCGTCCCCCAACCTTTGCAACTTTAAGTCTGAAGGACTTCAGCTCCCAGAATTCTCCAGCCAGCAAAGCTGTCAGTGTCAGGGCCTGGGCCAGGGGTCTCCAACCTTTGCAACGTTAAGTCTGAAGGACTTCAGCTCCCAGAATTCTCCAGCCAGCAAAGCTGTCAGTGTCAGGGCCTGGGCCAGGGGTCTCCAACCTTTGCAACTTTAAGTCTGAAGGACTTCAGCTCCCAGAATTCTCCAGGCAGCAAAGTCGCAAAGGTTGGAGACCCCTGCACTAAAATAAACCCTCCCCCCAAAATAAGACCTCCGTGGATAATAAGCCCAATGCATGCACTAAAATCTCAGCCCTCCTCGAAAATATTGCAACACAGCAGCAGCCACGAGGTGACCATGCTCGCCACCTCCTGCGCCTCAAAAATAACAAGACCTCCCCGAAAATAAGGCCGAGCGCTTATCCCGGGAGGAGGGGGGGTCAAAAGAAAATAAGACCCTGTCTTATTTTCGGGGGAAACACGGTAGTTTTCAAGTTCCAGGTGGGTTGAGAAACTGTAAATACATTCCTGCATCTTCATCCCTCCTTCTTATCTTTTCGGCTTGCTTCGACGGCAGTTTTTGTAATACAGTAATCCCTCGTTTTCCGCGGCTTCATGTTCCGCGGCTTCAGTGCTTTGCGGTTTTTTCAAAAATACAGAAAAAAAATGCATCGGTAGGAGGCAAGCGCCCTCTAGTGCTTGCTTTAAACATGTCCACCAACTCAAGTTTCCGGTGCGAATCCTACTTCGCAGTTTTTCAGTTTTCGCGGAAGGTTCCGGTCCCCATTAACCGCGGAAAACGAGGGATTACTGTACCGCTTCCTTTTTTTAAACTTTATTTTTTATTTTCCTCCTCTTTCTTGCGGGAGGGGGGGGGAGAAACAAAACAAAACAAGCCCCCCCCCGCCTCCCCGACCTCTTATAACTTCCTATCTTCCTCCCTTTTTTTTGGCCCTACCTGGTCTGTCCACTGAGTTGTGCTGCTTTGGGACTTGGATTCTCTGTACGTTGTTTAACTTTGTATGATTTTTTTTTTTTAACAGCAAGGGAAGAAACAGTTTGGCACCTACAGAGAAAAAAGCCAGAAAGGGGTGGGGGCGGGTGGGGGGGCAGGGGGACAGAGAGAGAGAGAGAGAGAGAGAGAGAGAATATCTGATGCGCTGATGTCTTACTTCCTTCCTCTTCTTCCGCTCCGAGTCCCTTTGGGGAGAGGAAGCGGTCTATAAATTAAATTTATTATTATTATTATTATTATTATTCCTACTATTGTCTCTTGAAACACTGTTAATAAAAATCTAGAGTAAACGCCTTTATCTCCTCTCCTTCTTGCATCTTGGTCTTTATTCCGCGATCTCGCTCACTTCTTCCCTCTGCCTTGCTACACCTGCATATTAACCACGCTCAAGCTTTGGGACACCTTCCCCTCCACCCCCGCCAAAAAAAAAAAGATTGGCATTAGCCACAATGTAAATCAGTGGTAGTCAACCTGGTCCCTACTGCCCACTAGTGGGCGTTCCAGCATTCATGGTGGGGCGGGAGGGGGTTTTGTCCGATACTGAAGCACTTTCCTTTTTTAAAAATTTAATTGACTTTATCAATCGCCATTCCTGTGGAATCGGTGGGCGGTTAGAAAATTTCACTACTAGCAGAGATACGAAAGTGGGCGGTAGGTATAAAGAGGTTGACTACCCCTGATGTAAATAATCAATGTAAATGGGACACGGTGGCTCAGTGGCTAAGATGCTGGGCTTGTTGATCAGAAAGGTCAGCGGTTCGGTGGTTCAAATCCCGAGTGCCGCATAACTCATCCCAGCTTCTGCCAAAAGCACATAACAAATGCAAGTAGCAAAATAGGAACCACCTTTGGTGGGAAGGGAACAGCGTTCCGTGCGCCTTTGGCGTTGAGTCATGCCGGCCTCATGATCCTGGAGATGTCTTCGGACAGTGCTGGCTCTTCGGCTTTGAAACAGAGATTAGCACCACCCCCTAGAGTCAGGAACGGCTAGCACATGCAAGGGGAACCTTAACCTTTAACTTAAATGGGCATTAGTGATGAAGCAGGGAGAGGCTTGGATCTTAATGGGTTTATTAAAGCACCCCCCACTGGAATTATTTAAGCTGTCCTTTCTATTGCTTGTCTCCAGCAATTATTATTTGCTTTAATTCAATGAAGAGGTCCACCTAACTTGCAGCTGGAGATGTGCTTAACTGGGAGTGAGCCTTGGCGAACTTATTTCTAAATATTCCATAGCAACATTGACTGCCACCAGAGAATTCTGGGAAGCTCTCAAACAGAGGTATTAAGGCTCCTGGTTCCGGAAGTGACTTCCATAAAGATGGGTTTGATGATAAAAATGGAAGGTTTTGACTCTTCCCATCCATTTTAAGGTCATCTAAGCAAAAAGTCCAGATTCTACCTTGGCTGGACTTGGAATCTAAAGAGGGTTAGAAACCAGTGGTGCTTGACTGAATAGAATAGGATAGAATAGAATAGAATAACAGAGTTGGAAGGGATCTTGGAGGTCTTCTAGTCCAACCTCCTGCTTCGAGTCCCTTCGGGGACAGAGAGCGAGTTATAAATTAAAATTATTATTATTAAAAAAAAATATTATTATTATTATGCAGGAAACTCTATACCACTTTAGACAAATGGCTATCCAACATCTTCTTAAAGACTTCCAGTGTTGGAGCATTCACAACCTCTGGAGGCAAGTTGTTCCACTGGTTAATTGTTCTCACTGTCAGGAAATTTCTCCTCAGTTCTAAGTTGCTTCTCTCCTTGATTAGTTTCCACCCATTGCTTCTTGTCCTGCCTTCAGGTGCTTTGGAGAATAGCTTGACTCCCTCTTCTTTGGGGCAGCCCCTGGGATATTGGAAGACTGCTATCGTGTCTCCCCTGGTCCTTGGTGAGGAGAGGGGGGAGAGATGTATGTGTGGCCTGGGATACAGCTAGACTGGGCAGCCAAGCAAACCTCCCAGGGACCCCCCCCAAGGACAAAATTATTCAGTGCTGCGAAGAAAACTGCACAGAGATTGAAACTCAAGGGACCCATTCCGATCGGTAAAAAAGCAAATTAATTAGCCTGGAATTGGCTACAATTCCATTCCAAAACTAGGCTGGGATTCAAGATGACATTCCTGGGAAGAGTTCCCAAGCCTTCGGGAACCGTTATCTTCCAAAATCAGGCAGGGCTACGGTGTGACCCACAGCGCATCTCACCTGGCCACAGTCCTTGCCACAGGCAGTTTACAGCTCGCTTTCAACAAATAATAATAATAATAATAGGGGCACTAGGTCAAAAGGTTGGGCTGTTGGCTTAAACGTGCCAATGGAGATGTACATACCGGCTTTATCCACCAAGGAATCAGGTGTGGCTATGATGGGGGCTATACTTCAAAGGAGTGGGGTGGGGGTGGGGGAATAGCACTCCTGTCCTTTCATCCTGCCAGCTTCCCCAGGGATAATAAGACATAGATAACAATTCAGGCAAAAAAAAAAACAAAGCCTCCCATTTGCAAGCAAGCTGCAGATAGCAATCAAATAGAAATAGAATAGCCGAGTTGGAAGGGACCTTGGAGGTCTTCTACTCCAGCCCCCTGCTCAGGCAGGAAACCCTACACCGCTTCGGGACAAAGCGTTCTCCGGTGTCATAAAAATGTCCCGTGTTGTTACAATACAATACAAAACAATAGCAGAGTTGGAAGGGACCTTGTAGGTCTTCTAGTCCAACCCCCTGCGTGGGCAGGAGCCTTATACCATTTCAGACAAATGGCTGTCTAACATCTTTTTAAAGACTTCCAGGGTTGGGGCATTCACAACTTCTGGAGGCAAGCTGTTCCAGAGGTTAATTGTTCTTACTGTCAGGAAATTTCTCCTTAGTTCTAAGTTGCTTCTCTCCTTGATTAGTTTCCACCCATTGCTTCTTGTCCTGCCCCCAGGTGCCTTAGAGAATAGTTTGGCTCCCTCTTCTTTGTGGCACCCTCTGAGATATCGGAACACTGCTATCCTGTCTCCCCTGGTCCTTCTCTTCATCAAGCTAGACATACCCAGTTCCTGCAACCGTTCTTCATATGTTTTAGTCTCCAGTTCCCTAATCATCTTGGTTGCTCTTCTCTGCACTCTCTCCAGAGTCTCCACGTCTTTTCTACATCGTGGCGACCAAAACTGTATGCAGTATTCCAAGTGTGGCCTTCCCAAGGCACTATACAGTGGCATTAACACTTCACGTGATCTAGATTCTCTCCCTCTGTTTATGCAGCCTAGAACTGTGTTGGCTTTTTTGGCAGCTGCTGTTGGAGCATTCACAACTTCTGGAGGGCAGGTAGTTCCACTGGTTCATTATCCTCATGGTTAGGAAGTTCCTCCTTAGTTCTAGGTTGCTTCTCTCCTTGATTAGTTTCCACTTGTTGCTTCTTGTCCTGCCCTCGGGGGTTTTGGAGAATTGGGATGAGCCTTGGGTTGAAAGCTAGGATGATTTGCAAAGAGGGCTAGCAGGAACCGGCTATTGGAACGGGGCCCAGAGGTGCCTCTTGAGAAAATGACTTCCAAAGAACAAAAAATGTTCCCTTGCTCCATTAACGCCCTGGCCCCTTAATAAGGTTACGGTTCAGAACTTGACCTGGCTGCCTCCCCTTTTGCTCAACCCAGTCACACAAATGGAAATAACTTACACCCTGGTGTAATATGGAAAGGAACATGGCTTCTACCTGGCAAGGGTGGGTTTAAAAAACTTTTAGAACTTCTTTGGTAGGCGTGGCCTGCTTTGAGGGAGTGGCTTGCTGGCTATGTGACTGGGTGGGAGTGGCGTGCCAGCCATGTGAACGAGTGGGAGCGGTTTAGCAGTCATGTGACCTGGGTGGGCGTGGCCAACTTGTAAACGTCACCAACCTGTGTGGTGAAACTCACTTAACAACGCTCTTGCTTAGCAACCAAAATGTTGGCTCAGGAACTCTGGCATTTGAAGCACGCGAGTGTTCAAGCTGTCAAGTCACAAGACCCTTGCACCCCTAACCCTTTAGGGGGGGAAAAACCCCAGGGGTGTTCAAACTTGACAGCTTGAAGACTTGTGGACTTCAACTCCCAGAATCCCTCCTCCAGTCATGTTGGCTCAGGAACTCTGGCATTTGAAGCATGCAAGTCTTCAAGCTGTCAAGTTACAAGACCCTTGCACCCCTCAACCTTTAGGGGGAAAAAGCCCACCAGGGGTGTTCAAACTTGACAGCTTGAAGACTTGTGGACTTCAACTCCCAGAATCCCTCCTCTCGCTCTTCCTCTGGATGATGGGCGGACGGGCGGAGGGAGGGAGCTGGAACGGGTTCTGAACGGCCCTGGAGATTTGTGGAACCTCTTCTAGAGAAGAGGAGGGTAGAACTGGCAGGAACCCCACCCCTGCTACTTAGAATAGCAGCCAAGACACCGCATAACCCACCGCATAACTTAAATCCTTAAAAAAAGATTTAAGTTGGAAGGATTGGTGGCAGATTCCTAGTGCCAGGTTTAAGGACGACGATGCTTTTCAATTCTCCCATGCTGATCGCTGCTGGGTAGAGAGCAGCGGTGAAATCCACATATATATATTTTTTTGCCCCCACCGGTTCTGTGGGCGTGGCTTGGTGCAGGGGAGGGTCATGGGACCGGGTGGGCGTGGCCAACTCTTTTTCACTTTGTAAAGCTTCCCCCCCCCCCCGCCGGTTCCGGCGAATAGGCAGGGGGGAAATGCTTTAAAAAGTGGAGGGGGAAAGCTTTGAGCCGCACGATCGTCAAAAGTTTCAGGTTCCCCAATTTTTAAAGCATTTCTTTCCCCCTGCCTATTTACTTGATCCGTGGAAGCTTTTCTTTTTTTACTACCAGTTCGCAGAACGAACAACAATCGTCCCTTACAGGTTCGGCTGAACCGGGCCGAACCGGGAGGATTTCACCCCCTAGTAGAGAGCAACGCAAAGAGATACATTTAGCTTTCTCTGCACCCTGCCTAACATTTAATATAAGCATTCCTCTCCTCTTAAATATCTCTTTCTGCCAGTTTATTTTCCTTGCTGCATGAAGTGCAGCTGCTCTATTTCCTGCGTGGTGCCTGGCTGCCCTGAAAAACTCTCAAAAGGGTTCTCTTTTCTCTTTTCGCTCCTGCTCTCTAGTGGGTCAAACAGTCGGCCTGTTCAAATCTGTCCGTTTCCAACCATGTTTAAAAGCATGTAAAAATGCAAGTAGAAAAATAGGAACCACCTTTGGTGGGAAGGGAACAGCATTCCGTGCGCCTTCGGGCGTTAAGTCATGCCGGCCACATGACCACGGAGACGTCTTCGGACAGCGCTGGCTCTTCGGCTTTGAAACGGAGATGAGTACCGCCCTCTAGAGTCAGGAACGACTAGCACATTTGTGCAAGGGCAACTTATGCCTTTAATAAAATGGAACTTAGAGGAAACTCACGTCTTGGAGTCTTCTTTCGTTGGGGGTAAAGTTATTATTATAATACAATAGCAGAGCTGGAAGGGACCTTGGAGGTCATCTAGTCCAACTCCCTGCCTACGCAGGAAGCTCTATACCGTTTCAGACAAATGGCTATCCAACATCTTCTTGAAGACTTGCAGTGTTGGGAGCATTCACAACTTCTGGAGGCAACTTCTGTTCCACTGATTAATTGTTCTCACTGTCAGGAAATTTCTCCTCAGTTCTAAGTTGCTTCTCTCCTTCATTAGTTTCCACCCATTGCTTCTTGTTCTGCCCTCAGGTGCCTTGGAGAATAGCTTGACTCCCTCTTCTTTGTGGCAGCCCCTGAGATATTGGAAGACTGCTATCATGTCTCCCCTAATCCTTCTTTTTATTAAACTAGACCTACCCAGTTCCTGTAATCGTTCTTCATATGTTTTAGTCTCCAGTCCCCTAATCCTCTTGGTTGCTCTTCTCTGCACTCTTTCTAGAGTCTCCACATCTTTTCTACATCGTGGCGACCAAAACTGGATGCCGTATTCCTAACCCTTAACAAGGCCTTATAAAGTGATATTAACACTTCACGTGCTCTTGATTCTATCCCTCTGTTTATGCAGCCTAGAACTGTGTTGGGTGTTACTTGGAAGACTGACATTAGTCCAAATCTGAAAGAACGTGGCACAGACCCAGTCAATGCGGTTTCTGGACCAACTTGTGGCTTAATAAGATGGCCAGCATTCTCGGGCATCCTCCCTACTTCTTCTCCCAAGAAGCTGAGCTTAGCCGAGATGCTGTATCTGCCAGGAGGAAAACCAGCGCGCGTGAAACCCCCGCCTTCTACTTAAACTGGTGTGACCCATGCCAAGTGTTGTGTTTTTTTTTTCTTTCTCCTGCAGGAGATGCCACATACCTTGATATCTTCCGGGATTTTTCACACATGGCATCCAACAATCCCGAAAAACTCAACCGGCGTAGCCTTCATCTCCATCCTTCTTACCGATAGCTTTCGCCTGCGGCGTCGACTTCTGGATGGCCGCCTCAAAGGAGTGACCGAGAGACGAGGGGTCCTGTGTGACGAAACACCACACAAAAACAAGAAGGGACAACTGGTGAAGAGCTGGGGGCTATCGGAGATGCGACGTCTCTACCCATCCTCTGAAACGGATGCCACTTTCGACACGCCTCCCGCAAGGAGTTGGTTTTTCCCCCCGCCGTTCCTTAGACTTTGGGAACAATATGGCGCGTCCTTGCAGATATATCTGCAGGAATGATTTAGCCACGTAGCGGTTAACATATTCTATAGTGTTCCTTCTTGCTGGCCAAGGAGGCCTTCGCTAGCTGCTGGCAGCTGCTCGCCAGTTGCAACATAAGACATAAGGGCTGCCTGACAGTATTCCCATCTACTACTACCCTGTTTTCCCGAAAATAAGACCTCCCTGGATAATAAGCCCAATTAGCCCAATGCGCTAAAATAAGCCCTCCCCCAAAATATTAAAACCCATGCTCAGCTGATTCCCGCCATTTCCTGGAGGGAAGGGGGGGAGCATGCCCCACATCCACCTGCCATCCATGCGGAGTGGCCTCACGGAGGCCACTCCTGCAAACCCTAGCTACCGCATCTCTTCTCGTAGTGGCGGCCTCAAAAAGAGCGGCAGGCCCAGCGACGGGCTTTCCAGAGTGCGCCAGAAACAGAGACAGAACGTCCGGCCCTCTCTGGATCAGCGGATTCGTGGGCCGAGGTTAAGGGGCCTCCTGCACCTCAAAAATCTTCAAAACGCTCCATGGCTCGGGACCTAGTTATATGACCGTCTCCTGCCCCATACATCCCTTCGACCGATACGCTCCCACAGAGAGGGCCTTCTCAGGGTGCCGTCGGCCGGACAATGCCGACTGGCGACACCCAGGGGAAGGGCCTTCTCTGTGGCGGGCCCTGCCCTGTGGAACGACCTACCCCCAGAACTTCGTACCATCACCGACCTCCGCCTCTTCCACCAGTGTTTAAAAACACACCTCTTTTATCAAGTCGGCCTAACATAACCTCCGCTGGGACTAGCCATAGATAGTTTTAATTCGGGGATTTTAATTGGTTTTAGCACAGGATGGGGATTTAATAGGTTTTAAAATTTTGTACTGTGTTTTTTGTATGTATTTTAAATTCCTGTGTGCCGCCTTGGGTCCTTTTGGAGAAGGGCGGGATATAAATTTAATTAATAAATAAAAAAAATAAAATAATAATAATAAGACCTCCCCGAAAATGAGACCAAGCGCTTATTTTGGCGGTCCAAAGAAAATAAGACCCCCACCTTTTTAAAAAAAAATTCTGGGGTGACCCAGTAGTCTTGGCTCATCAGGGGTTCAAGACCCTGGTTTAGCTTATTAAAGAAAATACAGTTTGATGGGACGCACCCCAAGGGCATCTGTATTAGTATGAAGTCTAATTCAGACAATTTGGGGTCCTTCCTTTTCTTTCTGAATGGATGGGGATGAATGGTTGGAGAGGCTGGGGTTGGGGAAAACAATGTTGGTAGACGTGGAATTCGAAAGCTGGCTGACTTGTTGGTAGATGAGAACTTAGTCCCAGATCAGGGGTGTCACACTGGATTTCTTTGCGGGCCGGATCAGCATTGTGGTTCTCCTCTCCGGGCCGGTGGGGTGGGGGGAAGACGGACGCCTCCTGTAGCAGCAGGACAGTCAAAACAGGGGCGCGGAGACCCCATGAGACCCCTGTGTGATCCGTTTTCGGCCTCCCCAGCCTCCTGCAGCACTCAGCTGGCCGAAAACAGGTCATCGGTTGACCATTTTGGCCAGCAGAGGCACCACAGCAGAGGTGGGTTCCAATCAGTTCGGCTGAGTAGGTAGTAACTGGGCTTGCCACGCCCCCGAACCGGTTCTATCGTTGGCGCCATCTTGTTTTTGGCTTCTGCGCATGCACAGAAGCGTTTTTTTCAGTACTGTGAGGGGCGTTCCCTGAGCGAACCGGCAGTGACAGCAACCGGAACTCACCCCTGCACTGCGGGCTAGTCGTTTGATATTTCCGTGGGCCGGGTTTAAGGCAGGCAGGATGCGGCCCAAGAGATATGCCTGCAGATTCAGTCATTATCAGATTTCTGTCTTTTTTTAAAAACTGGAAAGAGAAAACGTTAAGGCAGTGTCTTCCAGAAACTAATTCCTTTGCTTGGCAAAATAGAACCTCTTTGGTGAAATCTGGAAGTTTTGAATTATGGGGATTTGTATTTCAATGTATGCACAAGAACACTTGATACAGCCTTAATCTGGGAGTATCGCGGGAAATCGAGACCGCTGGCTCGGCTCTCTTAGCCATAATTTGTTAAATGTATCATCATTATGCCATGGCTTGCTAAAATATTTTGATAATATTCTTTTCTTCCTTCTCTCTCTCTCTCTTTTTTTTAAACAACAAGAATTGATGGAAAGTGTTATTTTTTTTATAAAAACTCATCGTTTCATGGTTTGGTGTTGTTGTTTTTAAAAAGAAGGTTATTGGGAAGTTTGTACTGGTACAGACCTCCTTCTTGCTTAATTTCTTAGTGTGTGTAGAAGTCCTGGTTTAACTAATGCTAAAAATGTAATATATCTCCAAGCAAAATATAAGTATTTGTAAGATCTTGGAAGGAGGAAGAGTGGGAGAGATGGAAAGCAATGCCTTATTTTACAAGAGTATAAATAAACTTGGGAGACATTTTCCTTTCAAACTGTAGTTTCCTTGTACTTCTTTCTTCTGGTTAGGGCCTCTTTTTGTAAATTGGTGAGAAATTATGTCACACTGTATTTTATAGGATAAAATTTATTGAGCAGGGTTGGTTTTTTGGGTGTGTGTGTGTGTAAGCTAGAACAAGTACTTTGTGTCCCAAGGTTTAAGAAGCCAAAATATTTTCCTTTGAAATGTTTATACTTCTGCTTTCTTAGTAATGCTATTAAATTATAGGTTAGGGAGGGATTAATGACAGACTTCTAAGAGCAAACGTTTCTGAGGCTTTAAAATAAAAAATGTTCCTGCCTGGAAATTACACACTGCAACAGTTCAGACAGTTGTAAACTGACAACCACAACTAAAACTTTGGATTTATGTTGTGATGCGAGGGGGTTGTTAAGAGAGTTGTGCCCAATTGTGTGACTCCTTTTTTTTTTTTTTTGCTGTGACTGTTAAGGAAAATTGTTGCAGTTGTTAAGTGAATTGTGTCATAAAGCAAATCCTGCTTGCTTGATGGACTTTGTCAGTGGGGAAAGTTGCAAATGGTGATCATGTGACACACACACACACACACGGATGCTGCGACCATTGTAAATGTTTCCGATGGGTGGAAACTAACCAAGGAGAGAAGCAACCGAGAATGAAGGAGAAACTTAATGATGAGGATAATTAACCGGTGGAACTCCTTGCCACCAGAGGTTGTGGGTGCTCCATCACTGGAGGTTTTTAAGAAGAGACTGGGCAGCCATTTGTCTGAAATGGTCTAGGGCCTCCTGCTTGAGCAGGGGGCTGGACTAGAAGACCTCCAATTCTGTTAGTCTTTTAAGGCAGTACTCTATGGAGTAGAAGGCCCTGCCAGAATGACAGGAATATTGTGTGTGTGTGTGTCTGTGTGTCTTCCAGCTCTGTCCTGATTGATTGAAATGGTCTAGGGTCTCCTGCTTGAGCAGCGGGCTGGACTAGAAGACCTCCAAGGTCCCTTCCAGCTCTGTCCTGATTGATTGAAATGGTCTAGGGTCTCCTGCTCGAGCAGAGGGCTGGACTAGAAGACCTCCAAGGTCCCTTCCAGCTCTGTTCTGATTGATTGAAATGGTCTGGGGTCTCCTGCTTGAGCAGGGGGCTGGACTAGAAGACCTCCAAGGTCCCTTCCAGCTCTATTCTGATTGATTGAAATGGTCTAAGGACTCCTGCTTGAGCAGGGGGCTGGACTAGAAGACCTCCAAGGTCCCTTCCAGCTCTGTTCTGATTGATTGAAATGGTCTGGGGTCTCCTGCTTGAGCAGCGGGCTAGACTAGAAGACCTCCAAGGTCCTTTCCAGCTCTATTCTGATTGATTGAAATGGTCTAAGGACTCCTGCTTGAGCAGGGGGCTGGACTAGAAGACCTCCAAGGTCCCTTCCAGCTCTGTTCTGATTGATTGAAATGATCTGGGGTCTCCTGCTTGAGCAGCGGGCTAGACTAGAAGACCTCCAAGGTCCCTTCCAGCTCTGTTCTGATTGATTGAAATGGTCTGGGGTCTCCTGCTTGAGCAGGGGGCTGGACTAGAAGACCTCCAAGGTCCCTTCCAGCTCTGTTCTGATTGATTGAAATGGTCTGGGGTCTCCTGCTTGAGCAGGGGGCTGGACTAGAAGACCTCCAAGGTCCCTTCCAGCTCTGTTCTGATTGATTGAAATGGTCTGGGGTCTCCTGCTTGAGCAGGGGGCTGGACTAGAAGACCTCCAAGGTCTTCCAAACGGGACAAAACTCACTTTTAACAACAGAAACGCTGGTTCCAATTGTGGTCGTAGAGTCGAGGACTACCTGTGTTATTATTAGGTCTTATTTCGCAAACATGGGGGTTTTGCCAGACCCAATCCTGGACTGTTAAGTTTACTTTATTTGAATCCTTTCCTTTAGGAGAAAACAGAGGCAGCGAATGTCGTCGCTTGGCTGCGTTTCACGTTTGCTCAACCCCATGTTGGCTTCAGTCTGGTTGTTTTTTTTTAACCAGTGCCAAATCAACACAATCTGCCCGAAAGGGCCTTGTAGGTCTTCTAGTCCAACCCCCTGCATGGGCAGGAACCTTATACCATTTCAGACAAATGGCTATCTAACAACTTTTTAAAGACTTCCAGGGTTGGGGCATTCACAACTTCTGGAGGCAACTTCTGTTCCAGAGGTTAATTGTTCTAACTGTCAGGAAATTCCTCCTCAGTTCTAAGTTGCTTCTCTCCTTGATTAGTTTCCACTCATTGCTTCTTGTCCTGCCCCCAGGTGCCTTGGAGAATAGTTTGACTCCCTCTTCTTTGTGGCACCCTCTGAGATATCGGAACACTGCTATCCTGTCTCCCCTGGTCCTTCTCTTCATCAAACTAGACACACCCAGTTCCTGCAACCATTCTTCATATGTTTTAGTCTCCAGTCCCCTAATCATATTGTTAGAATATAGAATGACAAGAGTTGGAAAGGGACCTTGGAGGTCTTCTAGTCTAACCCCCTGCTTAGGCAGGAAACCCTACACCACTTCAGACAAAGGGTTGTCCAATCTCTTCTTTAAAAACTTCCAGTGTGGGAGCATTCGCAACTTCTGGAGGCAAGTTGTTCCACTGATTAATTGTCTTACCTATCAGGAAATTCCTCCTTAGTTCTAAGTTGCTTTGCCCCTTGATTCGTTTCCACCTGTTGCTTCTTGTTCTACCTTCACATGCTTTATAATAATAATAATAATAATAATTTAATTTATATCCCGCTCTCTCTCCCCGAGGATAGCTTGACTCCCTCTTCTTTGGGGCAACCCCTGAGATATCGGAACACTGCTATCATGTCTCCCCTGGTCCTTCTCTTCATCAAACTAGACATACCCAGCTCCTGCAACCGTTCTTCATATGTTTTAGTCTCCAGTCCCCTAATCCTCTTGGTTGCTCTTCTCTGCACTCTTTCCAGAGTCTCCACGTCTTTTCTACATCGTGGCGACCAAAACTGTATGCAGTATTCCAAGTGTGGCCTTACCAAGGCACTATACAGTGGCATCAACACTTCACGTGATCTAGATTCCATCCCTCTGTTTATGCAGCCTAGAACTGTGTTGGCTTTTTTTGGCAGCTGCTGCACACTGCTGGCTCCTATTTAAATGGTTGCCCACTAGGATTCCTAGATCCCTCTCACAGTTGCTACTATTGAGCAAGGTACCACCTATCAGTGGCGTAGCGTGGGTTGTCAGCACCCGGGGCAAGGCAAGTAATTTGCGCCCCCTAATCCCTGGATTTTAGCACTCGAGTCTCTTCCACTCCATCGCCCGCCGCAGGGCCCCCGCCCGCCGCCGCCCCCTCCTCGGCAGCGGCTGTGGCACCCGGCGGCGAGGCAACCCCTTCGCTCATCCTTCTCGGTGCCTTTCTAGCCCTCCCCCGGGGGAAGCAGCGGCATCGAGGACGGGGAGGGCACCATGTGGGAAGCGAGAAACGGGAAGGGGGGAGAGGAGGGGTGCAGGAAGATCCGACGGCAGCGGGGTAGGGGAGGCAGCCGCAGCCGGCAGGTACCCGAAAGAACTGGCCTCCCTTCGATCCGGAGAGTGGGACGCCTCTCCCGCCCTGTCAGCTACATCTCCGCGCATTCACAAGACCGCTGCTGAATCAGCTGGAACGCGCGAGCTCTCCCCACCTTCCGCCCGCCGAGCTCTCTTCCTTTTCCCTGCGATTTCCCGCCCCCTCCCGGTTTCCTGGATTCCGGATCCCCCCTCCCCCGCCCGAGAAATAATACTAATAAAAATATGAAAAATCCCCTAAGATCCTTTCCCCAAGGAAGAAGACGGGGCGACGGGGAGAAAACGCCTCCTCTTGCAGCCGCTCTTGCTTCGGGCGACGCTTCTCCGGTCCCCGCGGCGGTGGCCACATTCCCCGGCTGCCGCTGTTCCTGCCTTACTCGATCCCCTTTCCCGAAGCGACGGGGAGCTGCGAGTGCGAGCGCGCCCCCCCAGATGTTGCGCCCGGTGCGGCCGGCACCCCCTGCACCCCCCACGCTACGCCACTGCCACCTATACTGTACTTGTGCATTTTGTTTTTCTTGCCTAAATGTAGAACCTTACTTTTTTCACCATTGAATTTCATTTTGTTAGATAGTGCCCAATGTTCAAGTTTGTCAAGATCCTTCTGTATCTTAAGCCTATCTTCTGGAGTGTTGGCTATTCCTGCCAGCTTGGTGTCGTCTGCAAATTTGATGAGTTCCCCATTTATCCCCTCATACAAATCATTGAATTGACTACAAATGCATATTTGATTTTCTACTGTGGGTGTGATTTTCCACTCAATGTAATGCACCAGGTGCTTTTAAGGTAAAGGTTCCCCTCGCACATATGTGCTGGTCGTTCCTGACTCTAGGGGGCGGTGCTCATCTCCGTTTCAAAGCCCAAGAGCCAGCGCTGTCCGAAGACGTCTCCGTGGTCATGTGGCCGGCATGACTCAACGCCCGGAGGCGCACAGAACGCTGTTCCCTTCCCACCAAAGGTGGTCCCTATTTTTCTACTTGCATTTTTTAATGTGCTTTCGAACTGCTAGGTTGGCCGAAGCTGGGACAAGTGACGGCCGCTCACTCCGTTATGCGGCGCTAGGGATTCGAACCGCCAACCTGCCGACCTTTCTGATCGACAAGGTGAGCTTCTAAACCACTGCGTCAAAAGGTGCTTTGAAGCCGAACTAAATTGTGTGCTGAAGAACAAGAGGGTAACTTGACAACATATTTATTTTGCCCTAGGTTCATGCATATATATATATATCATGCATATATATATATATCTCATATTGTTGGCTTTTCTTATTTCTTATAAATGACAGGCAGAATTTCAACGGGTGAGAGCGGTTGCTTCTATCACCGGCAAGGAACGAGCTTCAGCAGAATGGACGCTGGGCCCTGCAGTTGGTCACCGGAAGGTTTTTGAATTGAGGGTTATAGGTGAAAAGATGTTTCTGGAAGCAACTGGCCGCTTTCTGGTCACACTCGCACACCATTTTCTCGCAGCGATCCCTTGATTTGACTGCAGAGAGGGAAGACCATGGCTATAGGAGGACGCAAACCCGTGGCGGGTTCAGGATCCCGTTGCAACAGGTATGCTGCAACGGGGCCGGGCGTCCCCCCCACGTGCATGCATGCAGCAAGCGCATGCGTACTCACTGCCCACGATGCTCCAGCTCGCTCGGCGGAGCATCACGAAGGAGCCGTACGCTCCATGCGCATACACAAATGGCCCGGTTGGGTCAAATACAGAGCGGGCAGGCGGGTGGGCCTTCTGGAGCACTGTACTGGAACAGTAGCTCGTAGCCCACCACTGGCACAAACTGAAGGTAGAGCAGCCCGATTTTAGCAGATTAGAACAGGGGTACCCAACCTTTTTGGCACCAGGGACCGGTTTCATGTAAAGAAAACTCCGCGGACCGGTGGGCTTGGCTCGGCCGGCGTAGAGGGGGAGCAGGGCGGAGTGGGGAGGGGAAAAAGGTGGTGGGGGTGGGGGTGAGTCGGGTCACTCATCCCTCTTGGGCCCCCAATGGTGCGAGCGGCCGCGCCTGCGCTCTCCCACCCCTGGCATGCGCTCTGCCCAGGGGGCTGACCCCTCCTCCTTCCTCCTCCTCTCCGGCCCTTTCTAAGAGTTGCGCCACTCACTGTGGCCCGGTTCCTATCAAGCCACGGACCGGCACCGGTCCACGGCCCAGGGGTTGGGGACCCCTGGATTAGAATGCTGTTGCTGGCACAGTTTACCTCAGGAGTGTTCAACCTTGGCAATTTTAAGACTTGTGGACTCCCGGCTGGCTGGCGGGGAGGAATTCTGGGGGTTGAAACCCACAAGTCTTGAAGTTGCCTGGAGATTCCTGGTTTATCTGGGTTTTTTCTCCCCCCCCCTTTGGCCTTAAAGAAAGGGGTGTGCATGAAATATGGGGTGACCTCCCCCTTTGCAGCCCAACCGAGGCCACTTACAAAATCTAACCCGAGTGAAAAGTGAACCGGACGAACCGGCCCGAACCGACTGAACGCCGCCTCTGGTGCTAAGCTGTAAACAGAAGCTTGCAAACATTACCGGCTGAGTTCCCATGTTGCCCTAAGTTTCAATCCAAGCAATCCAGTGGCCCCCACTTAGCTGGACTTTCTCCTCCCCGCCCCCCCCCCCCAGTTTTGGTCTTCAATGCAGAACGCTCACTTTATCCAATTCTCCGGTTCGGCCTCTCTTTAACTCACCGCACTTGATTTTATCTCTCTGGGCAAAGAACCGGTAGGTGAGGACTTTGGGGTTGCAGCCGTACATCTCCGCCTTGTTGTAGCAACAGTCGTGGCTGTGGCAACACCTTTGGGTAGAAAAAGAAAACGCACGCGGGGTCAGATATGAGCGACCGAGTTCAGAAGAGATAAACGAATGAGCTCAGGCAGGAGAGGCGTGGATGCCGAACGCCTTCGCCAGAAGTAGATAATGCCTTCCGTTTTGTTTCCTTAATCCGCAGCACGGACACTCTAGCACAGGGATGGCAAAGGTTTTTGGGCTGCCGTGCCAAAAGCAGGGAGTGCGCCGGCGTGCCACACCCATAATGCTATGCGCATGATTCCTCCAGCATGCGCGCATGTGTGCAATCAGTAACACACACACGCGCCCCTTTTGACGTAGATACCCTCTGGATGCCTCAGGAGCTCAAAGGGCGAAAAATGGACCTACGGGGAATCGGTGGCTGGCATGACTCAACACCGAAGGTGCACGGAAGGCTGCACTCCATTCATTCTACCTGTATTAGGCCTGGACCTTCCGACACTTTTTACAACTATATTCTCAACACGAAATCTCACAGCCCCCTGGATTGTAGGGAGGGTAACATAAACAGAGGGAGAGAATCAAGATCACGGGAAGTGTTAAGACCACTTTATAAGGCCTTGGGAAGGCCGCACTTGGAATTCTGCATCCAGTTTTGGTCGCCACGATGTAGAAAAGATGTGGAGACTCTAGAAAGAGTGCAGAGAAGAGCAACCAAGAGGATGAAGGGACTGGAGGCTAAAACATAGGAAGAACAGTTGCAGGAACTGGGGATGTCTAGTTTAATGACAAGAAGGACCAGGGGAGACATGATAGCAGTCTTCCAATATCTCAGGGGCTGCCCCAAAGAAGAGGGAGTCAAGCTGTTCTCCAAAGCACCTGAGGGCAGGACAAGAAGCAAAATGGGTGGAAACTAATCAAGGAGATAAGCAACCTAGAACTAAGGAGGAATTTCCTGACAGTTGGAACAATTAACCTCTGGAACAACTTGCCACCAGAAGTTGTGAATGCTCCCAACACTGGAAGTTTTTATGAAGAGGATGGACAACCTTTTGTCTGAAGTGGTGCGGGGTTTCCTGCCTAAGCAGGTGGTTGGATTGGAAGACACCCCCCAAGGTCCCTTCCAACTCTGCTATTCTATTCTTTGTAGGCAAAGGTTGATACATTCAGCCCATTGGATGAAAAAAAAATGAAGGTACCCCCTTACCTGTCGATGGCATCTACAGGAAGGCCTTGAGTCCCAGGTCCACAGTGACATCCATAGTTGGTGAAGTTAGCCAGGCCGTAGGTGACGGTGCTGAGTTGGATCATCTCGTTGAACTGAGGAGATGTGCTGGCCACAAGAGCCAATCCTGAAAGGAGAAGTTATTCATTTTAGGGAAGCAGCAAGGACAGGGGTTGGCAACCTTAACCACTCAAAGAGCCACAAAGGTCCTAACTGGAAGCCCCCCGTTCAATTCTGGAAGTCCGGTTCCCCCCACCATAGAGTCTCCTCCTAGCACGGCGTCCTTTTTCCTCTATCTGTCCTAACCAAAAGCCCTATCAATTCTGCAGCCGACTGGCGACAGGGAGCCGCAGCAGTGGAATGAAAGAGCCACATGCGGCTCCAGAGCCACAAATTGCCAACCGCTGAGCAAGGGCTTTGGAAGGAATCCCAAGGCCATAGAGTCTTTCCTCCGCCTTAGTTAAAGTCTTCCCGTTTCCCCTTTCCAGCATGCTTCAGAGTGATGGCTTGAAGCCATGCCCTCACTCTGATTTGGCTTAACGACGGAGCCAACTCAGAATCAGGGTCGCTGCCCCTCCATTCACTGAAGCTTTCGGGGAAGCAATTCGTACCGCCGGTCTGGAGAGGACACAACTGCAACCACCGAAGGAAGCACAAATCGAGAAAAATCTCTCTCCTGAGACCACATTTTTAAATTTAAAAAAAATGCAGTAAACCCTCTCAGAAGATGAACGGCAGAGGAACTGACTTACCGCAAGCCAAAACCAGCCCGGAGATGACAAGAAGCTTCATTTCTGCCGAAACGAAACGAAGAATGCGAAACGAACCTGGTTCAGCTGTAGGGAGGGCTGGTTTTGTGCAAAGTTTCTGAAGCCACCTATCGGCCTTTATAAAGGATCCAAGCGATCAAATCCTTGGATGAAATGACCTGCCCCTCCAGCCGCTCTTCATAATAATTATACCCAGACCAAAACAAAATAAAGCTACGGACCATAATTACCAAGCAGGTCTGAAAACACTGGGATAATTTTGTTGGATGGGACCCAAAGGATGTGGGCACAGCCTTTGTCCAAGCACTCTTATTATTATTATTTTTGGGCCACTGACCACTGCTTTTTATTTATTTAAACCCTCGAGGAAAACAACAACTTGAGACGAGGGCTACTTTGGGCTTAGTGAAATGCAAATCAATATATTTTCTGCTCGATATCATGCTTGTTTAATCATGCAGAGAAGAGCAACCACATTCATTACATCGGAAGGCGCAGGGGGCTTCATCGCGACATTTCTTTGGTTTTCTATTCTTGTCCGCTGATTGTCCCCTCCAGGGCTCAAAGGCGTCAACACTGATGGGGAATGAGGTGATCTTAAGGGTATTTATCAGCTGAGGTCATGGGCCATTTCGAGTTTCTTTCCCGCCTGCAAAGGTGGCAATTGGGCAACCCGAAGAGAAAGAGTTTCATCAGAGGGGAGAAACTGTGGCTCATACGATGGAGGAGATCCTGAGGTTGGACAGGCACTTAACGTTTTGTCACAATAGGCAGAGTAACAAGAGGAAGAGTCAGCCAGCCTTCTGACGTGGGCCGATGTCCCAGAGATGAGGAAATAGTTCTCAAAAGGTTAGGTAAACTGGTTCAATCAAAAGTGTTCTCTTTTGACCTGTTTGTGGGTTTGGGTGGTTTTTTTTGAAGACTTCTATAAATCAAAATCTGTTGTGTTTGACGACATCTTCTATTTGAAAGGGGAATCTGAAATTATTCATCGTCTTGGACCTCTGCCTGGAATCCACGCTGTATATTGGACACTGCCAAAAAGGCATTAAGAGTTCTTAACCTAATTTTGAGAAGTGTCTTCTCCGGTAATATTGTCCTGCTAAATACGGCGTGCAAAACCTTTTGCCAGACCAATCCTCGAATACAGCCTGGAATCCACACTGTATAACGGACATTAATATGATTGAGCGAGTCCAGAGATATATTTCACGAGAAGAGTCCTCCGCTCCTCTGCTCACAACAGAATTCCCTTATGCCACCAGGCTTGAGATTTTGGGATTGGACAACCTGGAACTACACTGCCTACGGTCTGACCTAAGCACAGTACACAACATTGTCGGCTACCACGTCCTACCTGTCAATGAGTACTTCAGCTTCAACCGCAATAATACACAGGCATACAAACTCAAGGTTTAACCACTCCAAACTCAGCAGCAGAGGTGGTCAACACCTGGAATGGGAAAAGGCTCCAGCTGTTCTTCTGCCTCATTGCTGTCTATCTCCCTCTCTGCCTCCAATGCAGAGCTCTCGTCTGAGCTTTCCTCAGCCCCCAGGACTGGCCCATGTTCCTCCCTAACCTCCTCACTGTCCGACTCTGCTGCCAGCTCGAGTGTTCGGCCAAACACGTCCGACCTGGCTGAATCCCACGGCAAGTTAGAGTGAAAGTGAGTGTTATTTTATTTATTTATTTATTTTATTAAATTTATACCCCGCCCTTCTCCAAACGGACTCAGGGTGGCGCACAGGAATACTAAAAATACATACAAAACATATAAAATTTTTAAAAACTTATTCTAATAAAATCCTGCGCTAAAAACCAAATTAAAATCCCCAAATTTAAAACTATCTAAAAGTCAGTAATGGAGGTTATGCTAGGCCGGCTAGATGGAACAGATGTATCTTTAGACACTTGCGGAAGAGGCGGAGGTCGGAGATGGTGCGAAGTTCAGGGGGTAGGTCGTTCCAAAGGGCTGGGCCCGCCACAGAGAAGGCTCTTCCCCTGGGTGTCGCCAGTCGGCACTGTCCAGCCGATGGCACCCTGAGGAGGTCCTCTCTGTGGGAGCGTATCGGTCTGAGGGATGTATGGGGCAGGAGGCGGTCTCGCATATAACTAGGCCCCGAGCCATGGAGCGCTTTAAAGATGGTCGTTAAAACCTTGAAGCGCACCCGAAAGACCACATACCCAGTTCCTGCAACCCTTCCACATATGTTTTAGTCTCCAGTCCCCTAATCATTAGTCCCCTAATATATATATATATATAACCAACAGAAGGATAAGTGCACGTATTGCTGAACATAAAAATGCTTTAAAAAAATCATCTTAATACCTCATCTCTCTATCAACATTTCAAAACTACAGGACATGACATTGACTTTCAAGGAACTAAAATGATCTCCAAGGCAGAACAGCTCAACAGGAGAATAATCAGAGAAGCCATTGAAATAGAGAAACAATCTAGCAGCATGAACAGACGTGATGATACCTCCCGTCTACCAGATATCTGGAAGCCAGCATTGACCAGCAGACGAGCCCCACCCTCCAGCCAAGCCGTTGAAATTCAAAACAAGGAGAAACATACAAATGAGACCAATCAGCATCAATCTACCAGTCACCATGCAACTGCACAGCCAACCAACCCACTCACAACAATAGTCAGCACTCCACCCCCCCCCCCCCACCAAGTTTTGAAGAGGGGCGATGCCTCCGCAGTCACACTCACAGACACAAGCCTGCCTGATGATGACAAGTGAGATCTTGTCGAAACGTTGCAACAACTTTTCTATGCCTTATACACGGGAAAATCCCCGAAGCCAGCTATGCCAGCATACCTACACCCGTGAAAACAAAGTGACAACCATCCCTGGAAGTGACAACCATCCCTGGAAGTTCAAGATGTAACAGGTGAAGTAACAGGTGATGCCAAGGGGCATTTGAGCAAAAGAGCAGCTATGTAGCTGTACACAATTTCTCATTGCGTCACTTTTTCCTTGTCTTGGCCAATTCGTTGTTTTTCACCCGTGCGTGCATGCACCCTTTTCAGCCCCGTTGACCTGGAACAGATGCAGTTTCAATGTCTGTAACCCCCATCCCAAGGGCAGCCCAGCCTATGCCATGCCTGCCCTTCTGCCGAAACCGAGAGGTTCTGTAACGCAGGAAGCTTCCGTGTTGCTGACTTGGATTGAAACTGACTTGTCTCTCTGGCCAGTTTTAGTTCTGGAACAGGGAGCAGTAAATTATTGCTCCTTGGGTAATAAATGGTTATGTACGACTTCCATCAGCGTACGCAGACCGAAACAAAACAAAGGCTTGTGTTATTTAGAACAAAAAATAAATAGATTTAAGACCTCACCGAAGCTGCTGTCGAAGGCAAATCCCTCGATTGGTGCACGTGACAGGTCTTCATATTTTTCCAGAGCCTCCAGATAAAGCTGGGTGGATTTTGATACTGCTGGAATCAAATGAAATAAACTGGTCACTGCGAGTTTAGTCGAATTAAGCGCGACCGAGTTTACTGGGGATCTAACTTAATGGAGATGCGGTGGCTCAGTGGCTAGGACGCTGAGCTTGTCGATCGGAAAGGTCGGCCGTTTGGCGGTTCGAATCCCTAGCACCGCATAACGGTGGGAGCTCCCGTGACTTGCCCCAGCTTCTGCCAACCTAGCCGTTCGAAAGCACGTAAGAAATGCAAGTAGAAAAATAGGGACGCCCTTTGGTGGGAAGGGAACAGCGTTCCGTGGGCCTTTGCTGTTGAGTCATGCCGGCCACATGACCACAGAGATGTCTTCGGGCAGCACTGGCTCTTCAGCTTTCAAATGGAGATGAGCACCGCCCCCTAGAGTCGGGAACGACTAGCACGTATCTGCGAGGGGAACCTTTACTTTTAGCTTTAATTTAATGGATGGGTGCCCCAGAAACCCACAATTCTGAATCCAGATTAATTCTTGGATGAAGAGGTGAAGCTCAAACAAATGAACCATATTATGGGTTATTGGCATGGCTCATACAATGGCTGAACTTCCACAGATTGAAACTAGCCCAGCCAAACATGTTACGAAAACTCAACCTACTGTATGTTTCTGGCAAGCATACGGTGGTTGTAATGGGCTGAGCTGAGGAGATCTTGGTTCAATCGTGGAGTTTTTGCATCAGCTTCTGCAAGAGATGGAGAAAATAAATTAAAAACGGTGGCCATCCAGATAATTTTCTGGCAAGAAACAAAGGCAATGCGTTTCCCCCTAAATATTTTTTGATTCTAACTGTTTGATGCCATTTGTGTCAATTAGTCAATGATATGTGAGTCGCTTCATTAATTTTAAGGCCACACTTGGAATACGGCATCCAGTTTTGATCACCATGATGTAAAAAAAGATGTGGAGACTCTGGAAAGAGTGCAGAGAAGAGCAACCAAGAGGATCAAGGGACTGGAGGCTAAAACATAGGAAGAACGGCTGCAGGAACTGGGGAGGTCTAGTTGAATGAAAAGAAGGACCAGGGGAGACATGATAGCAGTGTTCCGATATCTCAGAGGGTGCCACAAAGAAGAGGGAGTCAAACTATTCTCCAAGGCACCTGAGGGCAGAACAAGAAGCAATGGGTGGAAACTAATCAAGGAGAGAAGCAACTTCGAAATAGAATCTTGCCTCCAGAAGCTATAAATGCTCCAATACTGGAAGTTTTCAAGAAAAGGTTGGATAGCCATTTGTCTAAAGTGCGGTAGGGTTTCCTGCCCAAGCAGAGGGTTGGACTAGAAGACCTCCAAGGTCCTTTCCAACTCTCTTTATTCTACTCGACTCTAATTTCATAGGGTTTAGGGCTGAACAAGAATAATAATAATAATAATTTATTAAACTTGTTGACCGCTCCCTCTCCCCGAAGGGACTCGGAGCGGTGCACAGGGCTAATAAAACAATAAATACATACATATAGTTAAAAAACAAATTAAATATTTCCCTGCGCTAAAAATCCAATTAAAAACTAAAATCCCCATCTAAAATTTCTAGCAGCCCCATCGAAGAGAGACTATCCTAGGCCGGCCAAGCAGAACAGATATGTTTTTAGTTTTAGACGGAAGGAGCGGAGGTCCGTGGTAGTTCTAATGTCGGGGGGAAGGTCATTCCAGAGGGCTGGGCCCGCCACAGAGAGAGCCCTTCCCCTGGGCGTCGCCCGCTGACAAAGTCTAGTGGACGGCACCCGGAGAAGTCCCTCTCTGTGGGAGCGAATCGGCCGTGTGGATGAGTGCGGCAGGATCCGATCCTGCAAATAGCTAGGTCCCGAGCCATGGAGCGCTTTAAAGATGATGACTAGAACCTTGAAGTGCACCCGGAAGACGACAGGCAGCCAGTGCAGCTCGCGCAAGAGCGGTGTTACGTGGGTACACCTTGCGGTTCCCATAATTGCTCGCGCGGCTGCATTCTGGACTAGCTGAAGTCTCCGAGTGCACCTCAAGGGGAGCCCCATGTAGAGAGAGTTACAATAGTCCAGTCGGGATGTCACGAGAGCATGAGTGACTGTGCGAAGGGCGTCCCGATCCAATAGGGGGCGCAACTGGCGAACCAGGCGAACCTGGTAAAACGTCCTCCTGGCCACGGCGAAGCTGGAACTTCATTTAGCTGTTTTAATTTATCTATATATATGTCACCTGATTCCCAGTGACTCTGGGCTTGCCGAGTTCAAAGAATGATTTCATTTTGCCCGGGCAAGCCCAATCAGGGTTTAAAAAAAAAAAATGACACACACCTATACACCTTTCTAAGATGTTTGCAACTTCCAAAGAGTCCCAGCCCACACTTTGAAGACCGGAGGGTTATGGCATTACAAAGAGATCATAGATCATTTAGTGGGGATGCGCCAACGCTGAACATGGGGATGAGGTCAGCATTTGACTCAGGGGCTCATGGGAAGGGGTGGAGGTGAGTCAGAATTTCCCTGCGGAGTTTAGAGGCCTGTCGTTGAGAGAAATGCTGGATGATATGAGTGGTTTGGATCTTCTGTTTATTACAATACAATACAATACAATAGCAGAGTTGAAGGGACCTTGTAGGTCTTCTAGTCCAACCCCCTGCGTGGGCAGGAACCTTATACCATTTCAGACAAATGGCTGTCTAACATCTTCTTAAAGACTTCCAGGGTTGGGGCATTCACAACTTCTGGAGGCAACTTCTGTTCCACTGATTAATTGTTCTAACTGTCAGGAAATTTCTCCTTAGTTCTAAGTTGCTTCTCTCCTTGATTAGTTTCCACCCATTGCTTCTTGTCCTGCCCCCAGGTGCCTTGGAGAATAGTTTGACTCCCTCTTCTTTGTGGCACCCTCTGAGATATCGGAACACTGCTATCATGTCTCCCCTGGTCCTTCTCTTCATCAAACTAGACATACCCAGCTCCTGCAACCGTTCTTCATATGTTTTAGTCTCCAGTCCCCTAATCATATTGTTAGAATAAAGAATGACAAGAGCTGGAAAGGGACCTTGGAGGTCTTCTAGTCTAACCCCCTGCTTAGGCAGGAAACCCTACACCACTTCAGACAAAGGGTTGTCCAATCTCTTCTTTAAAAACTTCCAGTGTGGGAGCATTCGCAACTTCTGGAGGCAAGTTGTTCCACTGATTAATTGTCTTACCTATCAGGAAATTCCTCCTTAGTTCTAAGTTGCTTTGCCCCTTGATTCGTTTCCACCTGTTGCTTCTTGTTCTACCTTCACATGCTTTGGAGGATAGCTTGACTCCCTCTTCTTTGGGGCAACCCCTGAGATATTGGAAGACTGCTATCCTGTCTCCCCTGGTCCTTCTTTTCATTGGACTAGACCTACCCAGTTCCTGCAACCGTTCTTCCTATGTTTTAGCCTCCAGTCCTCTAATCTTCTCGGTTGCTCTTCTCTGCACTCTTTCTAGAGTCTCCACATCCTTTTTGTACATCGTGTCCATGCTTGATGTTTTCATGCTGGGGAACCATTGCCCTGCAGTCTTTCCACTCGTCTATTAAGTCTGTTCTCTGCGGAGGTCCCTTGGCGCTCCCTGAGCGTGGCTGTTTCCTTGCAGACGTTTCATTACCCAACTAGGTAACATCATCAGTTGGGTAAGGCAGCTTTCCTCCACTGACGCATAGGACGCGGGGGAAATGCTGACCCCATCTTGACCTGAGAGTTTCATCAAACGCAACAACTCTCTTTGTCCTTTTCTGTTCTCCTAGCATGGGGCTTCGACCGAAGGAGGAAGAATTTCACCAGACCGCCACAGCCCTGCTCTACAAAGTAAGCGGATATGAGATAGGGGAGAAAGATAAGTTGCTTTGTACGTAGATTTTTGCAGGGGCCTATTACGCTTGTGCTAAAGGAGCCATCGCTTAAGGGCCTGGGTGTGGAGTTTATGGTTGTGTTGGCGAATATTACAACATATGTTATCCGAGCCTAACATTTCAGTCTGGACCTCATACCGTGAAGGCCACTCGTGACCTTCTCCATTACATGCGAACCAACTCTTGCATTCAAGCCACTTGCTTCTCGCTTGCATGTCAAACACTGTGACTTTTATTGGCTTCTCCAATAATTTTATGTGGGTTTCATTGCAAGGCCTGCGAGAACATAAGACATTTTCTTCCCCAGGCACAGCTATAAAATTCCGTCCCTTTGGAAAGAGAAGGAAGAAGAGGGATGTAGGGAGGAGAAAGGAGAGAAGGAAATGGACGAGGGGAGAGGAATAGGGGAGAGGGAAGGAGAGGGGAGTGGAGAAGAGGAGAGAGAAGAGGGGAGAGGAGAAGAGAAGGAAGGAGAAGGAAGGGGAGGGTAGGAGAGATGGGGAAGAAAGAAACGGACGAGAGGACTAGGAAGGAAGGGAGAAGAGGAGAAAGAAGAAGAGAAGAGAAGGAAGTAGAGAGGGGAAAGGAGAGAAGGAAACAGATGAGGGGAGAGGAGTAGGAGAGAAGGGAGGAGAGGGAAGTGGAGGGGAGAGAAGAGGGGCGAGGAGAACAGAAGGAAGGAGAAGGAAGAAGAGTGGAGGAGAGAAGGGGAAGGAGAGAAGGAAATGGATGAGAGGGGTAGGAAAGAGGGAAGGATGGAAGGGGAGAAGGGGAGAGAGGAGAAGAGAAGGAAGAAGAGGTTAGGAGAGAGGGGAAAGGAGAGAAGGAAACGGACAAGAGGGGAGAGAATAGGAGAGAGGGAAGAAGAGGGAAGTGGAGAAGAGGAGAGAAAATTGTATTTGTATGTGAGTGGATGGTTGGATGGATGGTTGAATGATTGGATGGATGGATGGATAGTTGAGAAAGTAGTTGAGCAAATTCCTGTCTGATGTTTCAACTTTCCAAAAATCAAAAGAACGGACAAACAACATGCAAGGAAAATAAGTTATTAAACCACACCAGGTAAGCAAAAAAGCTTCAGATATTTTTTTTAATCTTCTCACTCATACCTGCACGCATCCCAAATAATTTACAGTCAGATACTCATGTTTGCAATTGCATCCAGGTCTCAATAGCAGCACAACCGCGAAGAGAAGCAAAATCAACGTGAAAAGGGAAAGGGAGAAAGGGAACAGCCAGTGGGACAGGTGTCTGATGACATCATTCTACCTAGGCTGACTCAGGGAAGCCTGTTCATCCCCTTCCTGGCATACCTGAGGTTAACACACCTGAGTCTGCCAGAGGTCAGGGGGGGAGTTGGAAATGTTGGCTTTCCAGAACCGCCGAGTGGTTTGCAGTGGGAAGAGGAGAGCGTCTTGATCTAGAACAAGGTTGCCTCATGGTCCTTGAGACCTTCCTCGAAGGGGGGTCGGTTTCGAGTGCCCTGGGCCCCTGCAAATCAGAGCAGGCTGTCGGCTACGCTACCTTGCAAACGGTCTCTTTGCATTCTTCAGTTCTACTCAGTTCTCTGTCTCCCTTTTCCCCATCGTTAGACATTCCTTGTCTGTTGGCTCCTTGGTAGCATCCCCTTCTCCACTGTTTTCATTCTCTCTCTCTTTTTTTAAACTCTTATTCTTAGGAGATCCACCCCCCCCCACCCCAGCCTCCTTCTCTTATCCATGAAGGGTGCCATTTGGGCTATGTTCAGAACCAGAAGTTAGAGAATGCCTCCACATAGGTGCCAGTTGGCTGTTTGACACGGGCAGTTGAGCTAACATATTACTTGCTTTGTCTAGCAACAGGTGAGTGGGACCGACAAGGTGGATCCTCCCAAAATAACTTGCTTTTCAGCCTCCAGTCGCGGAAGTGATTTTTAAAAGAATTAAATGGCATATTCCCAATTCTCTGTTTCACGTCTACGGCAAAAGCTTCCTTAGTGCCCGATTGCCAAAGCTACCTCTGCAGAGGACTGGCTGACGTTTTTCTTGCAGAAATTCTTGATTCCCTTCTAGCCTGATCTAAAAATAATCATGCTGATGTTAGGCCTCATCGACAAAAGCGATGAGTGAAACGTGGTCCAGGCAGGGGGATCACATTCAACCAATCCGAAGGCTTGTTATTGCCCGGTGCTTTCCAGCATTTGAGGCAAGCCTCTCTATGCCTTGAGCTATCCGGTATCCCTGATACATCAGCCAATTTACAGGACTCTTAAATGAGAGAATATTATCACAGCTCCTGTTCAGAGGTCCCTTTAAGGGGAGGAGACTTAACGTCATCCCTCTCTGCCCTTCGACTCAACCTAGAGATCATCCAGACAGAGAACCAAATAGATTACTGCTGTGTGACATTTTTTAGATATGTGTTAGATTTTTAAGGGCTGAAAATAAAGAGACCAGGATGGATCCATTTCAGGGGAACTGGACAACCGCCAGGCAGTCTCCTACCAAATGTAGACTGCTCAGGACAACACAGATTTTAATAGAGGCTGCAGAACAGCTCAAAATAATAATAATAAAAAAACGTTGATTATCCGTAGGACAAATATTGCGACAGAAATAACAGAAGGAAGAAGGAACATTTTCAAGTCAATGCAGGAATTCATCAGAACGCAGTGTGTCAACTGACTCGTCCGTGGGGAAAAAGGGGTGGGAGGGTGGTTGACCTCCGTGACTTTCATGAGCTCATTGAAGAAGTCCTGTCTAGACACAGTCACTGATCTGCCATGAGGAACATCTGGAGAACCTGGAAGAGGACAATCCCCTGTTCCACCACCACCTGTTGAACGCCCGATCCCGTAGGTCCTATCCTTTGGGGCTTTGACATTTCCAAGTGTGGGGAATTCACCCAGTGGTGAATTTACTACCGTTTCTGTGGGTGTGGCTTGTTGGGCGTGGCTTGGTGCCCATCGCAGGGGAAGGATACTGCAAAATCTCCATTCCCACCCCACTCTGGGGCCAGCCAGAGGCGGTATTTGCCGGTTCTCTGAACTACTCAAAGTTTCCCCGACCGGTTCTCCAGAACCTGTCAGAACCCGCTGGACTTCGCCCCTGAATTCACCACTCCCTTCGCAGGATGCACTTCCTCCGTAGAGAAACTCTGAAAAGGGCTTCGTGGCCGTTAACTCTTGGTAGGGTCTTGGTGTGTCCCTTGGTCTTCTTGGTGCTTGAATCGGTGAAGAACCACACGGGGATACAGCTCCGGCATCTGATACTTGTTGTGTTTGGAATAGGGAGGGAGTTCCTCGTCGGGAACGAAGGACGGGTTCTCGTAGCTGGTCTGAGACTTCTCTGCGTCTTCCAGGCCTTCTTCGATGTAGCGGTATTTCTCCAAGGTCAAACTCACACTTGGCACCTTAGGTGGGCTTGACACCTTGTGCCTCCTCTTGGCTGTAAGCCGCCGATAGAAGAAGATGAGGGATAAGATGGTGACGTCCACGAGGAACTCAAACATCTCCACCACCGAGAGGACAGACGATCCAAACCAAAGACTCCACTGGCTTCCCATGTTGGACATCACCAGAGTCACCTAAACCCCAAATTAAAAAATAGGAACGGTACGGTTAGCGGCTTCGAACGTTGTCGTCTTCGTGACATAAAGCGCGTACATGAAAGAGGATTTCTCCCCCCCCCCCCCTACAAACTTACGTTATGTTCTGGAGACTCATCCCAAGAGTAGTAATCTAATTGCTCATAGAAAATATTCACCTTGGCAATATCCTTGCTAAAATGGAGGGAAAGAAAATGTGAGCAAACCACATTTCTCTAGCATAAAGTTTGTCCTTGAATCTGAGAGCCCTGATTAAAAACGGGGGGAAATCCATAAGTCCCCGAAGGAAAATACTGTTGTTCCTATCAGGGAAGCAAGCGAGCCACCTGCAAATCACGGGTAGGATTTCTCCACCCAAGGGACAAGGAAGTCCTGCAACTCACCTGTTCGTCGTGGTGATGTTGTACCTGTGGTCTGCCTGCAAGGCTCTGTGAATCCATTTCTGAAAGAGAAACGCAGAAGTTAAAATCTGAAAAGGAAGACACGAGACGGGGAATAGGGAGCTTAGTCAAGAATTCAGACTGGTCTCAGAACGATGGTGAGGGGAAAATTGCCAACAATTTTGTTTGATTTTTGAAAAACATTGTTCTGACCTAGGCTTCCCAAGAGCAGGAAGCAGATTCCGTGTCCTGATCCAAAAAAAACAAACCTTTTTATTAATTGACTGTGAATTCTGCTCATTCACATCCAGCAAAGTCTTTCGAGGGAGGATTTACAGTCACAGACCTTATCTGGCTTGGAGAGCTGCCAGGCCGATATTGGCAGAACTTGGCAAGGAGTCTCGGAGAGGCACAAGTTCCTTGTGTGTCCAATCACACTTGGTCAATAAAGAATTCTATTCTATTCTATTCTATTCTATTCTATTCTATTCTAGTCTAGTCTAGTCTAGTCTAGTCTATTCCATTGCATTCCCGATTCTTTGTTCTGTTCTTTTCTCAGCCTTCCGAGATCAGGAGGAGCGTGGACAGCTTCCGAATCCTTTCATAGAAGCAACTCTACGGGAGCGCTTTTAATTGTTATGTTGTCGACTGTAAGTCATTACTATGTTTTTCCCCCCTGTTCCCAGTCTGTGCAAAAAAAGAAGGAAAAAAACCCCATTGCTTTACCTCGGATTTAGTTGACGGCCAGTTAGCATATCCCGCGGAGAGCTTATACCAAGTCTCCCTGCCAATGACATAAGAGTTGGCTGTTAATTCCATTAACGGTCCCGCCAGCTTGCATTCATATTGGCCTCAAACATTTTGCAATATTGTCAAGCCCTCCCCAAAGATTTGGGATCGCTGTAATTCTGTAAGGTGAGGAAAAATGAACTGGTTGCGTACACAACTTCGTCAAACATCTGTAGGTGGGGGGATTTTTTTCCTCTTCCTGCAAGATTATCTTCTTTTTTACGTCACATCTGGAGCAACTAATACATTTATTTCTGAATGTCTTGTTTAATTGCTCATATTATTTTTGGGGTCCTTCCACTGCATCACTTCTTTAATGAGGATTTCCACCCCTCCCAGATATCTTGCAAGATGGCACCCGTTCACAGGATGTGGGGAAAGTTAGTGCTGTTGCTCAGGGCTCTGATTTCTGCTGGAAGCTAACAGAACGCATCACCACACTATAAAAAAGGGATTGGACTAGATCAGGTGTCCCCAACCTTTTGGATCTCAGGGACCACTAAATTCACACTTTTAAATCCTGCAGACCACTAATACGATCTGCCTAATGACCAGTTGAGTGGGCGTGGCTAGGTGGCCATGGGACTGGGTGGGCGTGGCCCACTCAGTGTCACTCACATTGAGGGGCATCTCGCCAGCCTCTACTCGCTCCTCCCCTCCCAGCCTGCCCACCCGGGCTCCTTAGGGCCCCAACAGGAAGCAGTTGCTAGAGCTAAGCAGCCCCCCAGGAGAAAGAGTTGGCAAAGCAGCTCAGTTCAAATTGAATCTGGCCGAGAAGGAGGCTCAGCAGAAGCACCTCACTGAGGACTAGGAGCGTAGGCTTTCCAAGCAGAGGGAAGACCTGTGGGAGTGCAAGGCCAGGGACCGACGCCTGGAGGCTCAGCGGGCTGAGATGGTCCGCCAGTTCCAGCCCATGATGCGGTCCCACTTGGAACGAGGCCCTCCGGCTCTTTGCCGCCAGCGGCACTTCCCTCCAGCCTTCGCCCAAAGCCCCCCACCAGGAGGCCGAAGCAGACCCCAAGTTGGCCTTTCTGCCCCCCTCCGACCCACACAAAAAGACCCCGAAGGGAGAGACTCTCTGCAGCAACACAAGCGTTCGTTGCATGTATCCATCCCGGAGGCGTACTTTGAGGACCGATTTAGTGCGATATAAAAAAATGCAAATAATGTTTCTGCGGACCCCCAAAATTGGTGACCGCTGGACTAGATGACCTGCAAGGTCCCTTCCGACTCTGATCTTCTGTCATGTCCCTGAGGTGGGGAAAGGTGGCCCAGGGGAAGAGTCAAGCCTGCAAGCAGCTTATCGGTCTGCCTGGCACGCTTGGAGGATGGGAAGCATGGGAGGAGAGGAGATTTCGCGAGGCGGCGAGGCGGCAGCAGCAGAAAACGAGGGCAGGTAAACCTGCTATCGCTCCGCCCGCCTGAACCTTGCCCTGCTACTACTCACTTGCACAGCTTGGGGCACTGCCTAAAGCAGATCAACTGGTGGTCGGTGAGCTCTTTGTACAGCAGGTAGAAGCAGTGACCTGGAGAAGAGAGGAATGAGGTCAACAGGAGGCAACCGCCACAGGTAAAGCGGTCGCTTGAAAAACTCAAGAGCTGGAAGATCCCCAAAGGGGGGCTGAGCCGGCGCTGCGAGAAAACCCACGTTTCCTGTTTCCAGAAGAATACAGCTGGGCGGCCGCTTCCTATTTGCAGAGGGGCAGCGCCTGGCTTTCCCTTCCTGTTTCCAACTGAATAATAACTTTGGGTCAGGCTGCTGTCCAAATGCTAAAAGACGAGTGGCTGCTTTGTCCTCACGGAAACTTTGAAAGGACAGATTACGGAACTGGAGCAGCTCTAAGGATGAAACAAAGGTGACCGCAACGCCCCCTTATTTTTCTCAAAGACAAAGCCCACGTTCGATTTCTCAGTAAACGCATCAGCCCTCCGAGAAAGCCCAGATGAGGAACCAAAACTACGAGGGCTAACACAACTTCTGTTGTGAGGTTGCAGCAGTAGGATCTTGCAGGTCTTGAAGGAGGCCTCTTCTCTGCTGTCTTTACGTTTCAGAGAACTAGGGAGAGCGAGGCTTCCCAAGAGCAGGAAGCCAACTCCTGGTCCCGACAAAAAACCCTTTGACTGTGGATTCTGCTCCTTCACAGCCAGCAAAGTCTTTCGAGGGAGGATTTACGGTCACAGACCTTATCTGGCTTGGAGAGCTGCCAGGCCGAGATCTGCAAAACTTGGCAAGGGGTCTCAGAGAGCCACAAACCAATGAAGCGAACTAATGGTCTCCTGCAAACTCCACTTCCCTTCCGCTCCTCTTTTATTCCCTCTGGGAGGGGCCGTTCACCATCCACCTGTGGCCTTCCTCCCAAGTCACCCCTGTTCTTTAGCTGTTCCCTTCGTCTGGCCGCTCTGCGCATGCGCACACTGGGAACAGGCTCCAGCTGTTCATCTACCTCACTGATGTCTGACTCTGAAGGCAGCTGATAACTGTCAGAGGGCCCTGGCCCCCCTTCTGCCACAGAGCCCTCCTCAGAGCCTTCCCCAGACTCCAGGAGTGGCCCATCTTCCTCCCCAACCCTCCTCACTGTCCGAATCTGCTGCCAGCTCTGCTGGCTGCTGGCGGGCCACAACAGAAGCCTTCTGAGATGTTTCCTCCATCCCATCCCTTCTGTGAGCTGAGATATCTCTTGTCAGACTGTTGCTGCTACTGTTGCTTTTCTTCCCGTCTCCCCCAAGGTTATTCTCACAGCCCATTACAGAACGGCAAAATAAACAGGAATTGGGGGGGGGGAGGAGATGTCCTCCCTTGTCAAACTGTACTGTTTAACTTGCAAAACAAAGAAGGGCATCGAAGCTCTTAAAAAGTATAGCGTGAGAACTCATTTCGGCGTCAAGTGGCGCTGCCAAATCGAGACGGCACAAAGAAAAGGCAGCTCAAGAGGGTGGCAGAGGCAACAATGTACTCTAGCCTAGAGTGGGAGGTTTGGCTGTCTCCCTGCCCCAAAATCTGGCTAAAATACAGTGAAGCGAAGACATCCAACGGGCTTAAGGGGAACAATGCAAAGGACACCTAGCCAGATCCGTTGCCTTGTCCGTCTGGATTCCTTACCCCAGGCAGGATGTTTATTGTAGTTGCAATACTCGGCACCGGGAGGTAAGGGGTAAAAATAATATCCACAGCCACAGTTCTTCACCATATGATGCTGGAAGCAGGAATGCAAACAGGCCTGCAAGAAGAGGAGGTGAAATGGCGACGTTGGTGGGAGAGCAGAGCAAGACGGGGTCGGTGGGGGTGTTGTTCCTCTTACGGCACAGAACGCGCGAGCTCAGATTCACTAGGTTGCATGAGGAACATGGGTTAAGAGGAGCGGGGAGGGCTAAATCCGACCGGGGAACATGGATGTGGTACTGCTCTGGGAGGGAGCAGGGAAAAGGATAAAATGCTTCTGAGCAAGGCTCCCCAAGAGCCTGAAGGAAACTCCTGGTCCCGACAAAAACCCCTTTTATTAATGGACTGTGAATTCTGCTCCTTCCCATCCAGCAAAGTCTTTCGAGGGAGGATTTACGGTCACAGACCTCATCTGGCTTGGAGAGCCGCCAGGTCCGAGATCTGCAGAACTTGGCCAGGAGTCTCGGAGAGTCACGAACCAATGAAGCGAACGAATGGTCTCCTGCAAACTCCACTCCCCTTTCACTCCTCTTTTATGTCCTCTGGGAGGGGCTGTTCATCGCACACCTATGGCCTTCCTCCCAAGTCAGCCCCTGTTCTTTAGCTGTTCCCTTTGGCTGGCAACTCTGCGCATACGCACCCTGGGAACAGGCTCTGCCTCACTGATGTCCAACTCTGAAGGCAGCTGATAATTGTCAGACGGCCTTGGCCCCCTCTCTGCCTCCGACACAGAGCCCTCCTCAGAGCCTTCCCCAGACTCCAGGACTGGCCCATCTTTCTCCCCAACCCTCCTCACTGTCCGCATCTGCTGGTGGGCCATAACAGATGCTGAATTTCAGGATTGCAGGATTGCAATTAGCTTCATAGTCCGAGCATTGGGAGGGTTGGGCAGGGATATTGTTTGAATGGGGCACGCATGTTAAACATATGCTGTGTATTTATACAGGGTAATGATGGATGCCAACTGGGGAAACTTGCACAAAGAAGGATTAGACAAATGAACGGACGAGATCGTAACGACGGTAGGGCATCGGACACTGTAAAGTGATCAATTATCATTTCCTAAGGAGTTCGGTGACTCAAAAGATGCAGCCGCCTCTGGACTTTCCAAGAGAAAGTCTAGGAACCTTGAACTTCTTTTCTCGGTCATAACCTTGGCCAAGTTCAACGGAGATGGGCCGGGATTCAAAGATGAGACACAGCGAACAGATAAATGAGGGACCGCACCCTCTTCGCTTTCTCCATACCTGCAGTGTATACGTGCTGTTGTAGACTAATTTGATGTTGACATCTTCCCCGTTATGGGTACACACGCTGTAATTCCCACCCAGGCGTGACACCTCATCCTGTGCCATTGGGAAAGAGGGGGGAAAAAACAGTGTTTTATTACAAAATCCTTTGTCTCCGAACCCAGCTGGTAGTTGAAATACTTCCCCTACACATGTCTATTTGGGAATGTGCTTTGTTCCCTTGCCTTGGCTGGTTGTTTGGGAGAGTGCATATACGTAGGGAACAGTCTACTGCTCTTAGGACTAATGGGGTTCATCAGAGACAACACTTGAAGGCTAAAACATACAGTGAGCGGTTGCAGGAACTGGGCATGGTTAGTGTAGTGAAGAGAAGGACCAGGGGGGACAGGGGTCTTCCAATATTTGAGGGTCTGCTACAGAGAGGAGGGGGAACAGCCTGTTTTCCAAAGCCTCTGAAGGCCAGACAAGGAATAAGAAGGGATGGAAACTGAGCAAGGAGAGATTCAACCTGGAAATAAGGAGGAATTTCCTGACAGTGAGAACAATCCACCCCTGGAACAGAAGTTGCCTTCGGAAGTTGCCTTCATCCCTGGAGGCTTTCAAGAAAAGACTGGGCTGCCATTTGTCAGGAATGGTGTAGGGTCTCCTGATTGCGTAGGGGGTTGGACTAGATGACCTACAGGGTCCCTTCCAACTGTTAATCTGTACGGGTAGTCCTCAATTTACAGCTATTTGTTTGGTGACCATTTTGAGACCTTCCCACAAGCAAAGTCAATGGAGAAGCCAGATTCCCTTAACAACCGAGTTACTAACTTAATAACCGGAGTGATTCACTTAAACAACTGTGGCCAAAAAGATCATAACAGCTGCTTTGCTTAGCAACGGAAGCTCAGGGCTCCATTGTAGCCCTAGGTAGAGGACTACCTGTCAATCACCTGGCGGGCATCCTACAGACCAGGGGTCGGCAACCTTAAACACTCAAAGAGCCACAAAGGTCCTAAACAGAAGCCCCCGGCTCAATTCTGCAGCCGACTAGAAGTCTGGTTCCCCCACCATAGAGTCTCCTCCTAGCGTGGCATCCTTTTTCCTCAACCTGTCCTAACCGAAAGCCCTACCAATTGTGGAGCTGACCGGCGACAGAGGGATGAAAAGAGCCACATGCAGCTCCGGAGCCACACAGGTTGCTGACTCCTGCTATAGACCTAAGGATCTGCCTGCCAACATTCCCAGTTCTTGAAAGTCGCTTTCGAGAGACCTGCAATCCCACCTGTTTGATTCCAATGGTACTTTTGGTGCCGGGCCTGACGTCAAAACCTTCATGCTCCAAGAAGGGGGTTTGGTTGTGCCGGTGAATCATGACTCTCACGCCCGCCGTGGTGGACAGCAGAGGGATGTGGTCTTTTTGCTCCACTTTGAGAATGAGGGATAGGCCTGTATCGGGAAGCAGGAGGTTGGGGAAGGAGAAGCGGGAGGACTGTTTAAATTCAGGATTCGGCAGAAGAGGGCATGGTTTGTCTCTTATCGTGCTGGTGAGGAGGCTGATAGAAACCGAATCTTCCCTGCACATGGCTTGCCTCTGATGTTGTGATTAACAAGTGTGGGAGCAACCCTGGCTGTGTGTGGGTTGTGTTTCGCTGGTGAATTATTCACGGTGACTCTGCAGCCTCCCATGTGAAGAGAGGAGGGAGCATCTGCCCTGAGGAGGATGCAGTGGTGGAAGCTGCATGTGCTTCTATGTTCTCCTATACATGTCAAGGAAGTTCACAGATTTCAAATAGGCTGGGGATGTGGGGAAATGCCTGTTCACATTTAGTGTAATTTTATAATCATTTATGCCATCCGCACATTGACCTGGACTGAAATGTTATTATTCTGCAATATATATTTTTTCTGACCACTTCTATATCAAAAGGGCAGATCTTCTTAACTTGAGAAGAAAGAGAAAGAAAGAGAAAGGAGAGGAGGAAGGAAGAAGGTAGAGAAGGGAGGTTGGGAGGACGGAAGAAGTAGTAGGGTTGTTGTAAAATAAGGTGGATGTACAGGGTGACAGGAAAGCAACCCAAATTACATTTTTAATTAATTTTAATTAATTAAATTAAATTTTAATTTATCACAATAAATGAATTGTGATCAATGTTAAAGGATACCATATAAATACCAAGGGCGCTTATGAGAATGTATATTTGTGAATGTATATATGAGAAAGAAAAATAAAACTTTTTATTAAAAAAACCTTGATGTTGTGGCCTCCCTAAATTCTGAAGTTTTTTTTATTTTTGGCTCTTTGGTGGTAAACATTAGATTGTTCAAATGAACTCTGTTCCTCCTTTTGCTTTTATTATTTCCATTTTAGTTTCCCTGAAGCTATCTCTCATTAAATCGCTGGTGTTATATATACTGTGTTTCCCCCACCCCGAAAATAAGTTAGGGTCTTATTTTCTTTTGACCCCCGAAATAAGCGCTTGGCCTTATTTTCGGGGAGGTCTTATTATTTTTGAAGTGCAGGAGGGGGGCGAGCGTGGTCACCTCATGGCTGCTGCTACGTTGCAATATTTTCGGGGAGGGCTTATTTTCAGGGGAGGGCTTATTTTAGCGCATGTGCTCAAAAGCCCAATTTATTATCCGGGGAGGTCTTATTTTCGGGGAAACAGGATAACAAGTACATCTTATATTGTTTTAAGCTCACTTAGGATGGTTTGCTCTACTTTATTGTTTTACTGCCTTTACAAAAAAACAATATTCTCACCCGTTCTACCGGGCATCTTCTGTCAATCGGCAAAAATAATACAGCAACGGTTTTTTTCCCTAGGATTTGTAAAAACAAAAGCTCGGAAAGACTCAGGGGAGATTTCATGTGCGATCTGTACCGAGATGGAAAAATCTCTGTGACTCACCCTATCCTCTTTCTTTGGCTCTCCCTGGAGTAACACGTTAGTTCTAAAAACAGTGTTAGCAGCGCCTCATAAACTTGCTATCGACCTGTTTAAACACATCCTGTATAACTTACGGCTGCTATGCTCGGAGCAACTTGTCGCTGGAATTGTGATTCCCCAAATGGCTGCCCAGGTCTGTAAGCGCTGCTTTCATTCTATCTAACCAATTTCATTGTAATTTTTACAATGACAATAAAGATTATTATTATTATTATTATTATCCGCCCTGCCCTCCAGATTGTTTTTCCTCATTGGGGGGAGGGACAGCATTTGAGAGACCACCTTGCATTTAAAACGCCAAGAATCTAAAGACAGTACCCTGTTTCCCCGAAAATAAACCCTTCCCTAAAATATTTAAACACATGCACAGCTGGTTCCCGCAACTTCAATAATACAATAATACAATAGCAGAGTTGGAAGGGACCTTGTAGGTCTTCTAGTCCAACCCCCTGCGTGGGCAGGAACCTTATACCATTTCAGACAAATGGCTATCTAACATCTTCTTAAAGACTTCCAGGGTTGGGGCATTCACAACTTCTGGAGGCAAGCTGTTCCAGAGGTTAATTGTTCTAACTGTCAGGAAATTTCTCCTTAGTTCTAAGTTGCTTCTCTCCTTGATTAGTTTCCACCCGTTGCTTCTTGTCCTGCCCTCAGGTGCCTTGGAGAATAGCTTGACTCCCTCTTCTTTGTGGCACCCTCTGAGATGGGGGAGTGGGGAATATGCTGCACGCGCCCCGCATGGCCCTGCCATCCATGTGGGACGGCCTCACGGAAGCTGCTCCCACAAATCCTAGTTATCGCGCCCCTTCTCTTAGTGACAGCCGCAAAAGGAGCAGCAGGTCCAGCGACGCTAAGGCTGGCCAGAGTGTGCCAGAAACAGAGACAGAAGTTCCGGCCCTCTCTGGATCAGCTGATCCATGGGCCGAGGTTAAGGGACCTCCTGCACCTCAAAAATAATAAGACCTCTCCGAAAATAAGGCCAAGCGCTTATTTTGGATGTCTTTCCCCCAATGGCCAATCAGATCCTGAAGACAGGAAGCGCAGCAACCCCTAGCCACTGGCATTTCAATCTAATTTGGATTAATCTGCTTATTTTGGGGGGATCTGTACGTACCATATACAATTCCTGGCTTGAAAGCTTTCCAGAACTTATCCGTTCCATTCTTGTTCAGGGTGAAGCAGCTCCCGTAGACCGGGTGGTGAAAATGTTCGTGGTCGCTGTTGTGAAAAGACATCACAGAAGGAAAGAAGAATGAAAAAAGGAGCCCAGGATAAATGTGAACGGATAGATAAACACTTTCAGGGCATGGTTTATTGTTAACAGTAGACCAGTTTTCTCCAGATTGGGAAGGGTTTTATGTTTCATTTGTTCCAGTTGTAGTAAATGGGATAAACTAGAGTTCCTCAACTTTTGCAACATGGTGGGAGAGGAGGAGATGGTTCCACCTGAGTGGCGGGCAAGTGCACACCTGCACACCTGCATTGGCACACTCATTGGACTGCTAACTAGGGCATGCAAAACCTTTGCCAGACCAATCCTTGAATACAGCTCTTCTGCCTGGAATCCACACTGCATTTTGGACTTTAATACAAGCGAGAGAGTCCAGAGGTACTTCACGAGAAGAGTCCTCCACTCCTCTGCTCACAGCAAAATCCCTTAGGCCACCAGGGTTGAAATTATGGGCTTGGACAAGCTGGAACTACGCCACTTTCGGTCTGACCTAAGCATAGTACACAGAATTGTCTGCTACAACGTCCTTCCTGTCAACGGCTACTTCAGCTTCAACCGCAATAATACTCAGGCAAACAATAGATACAAACTCAAGGCAAACCGCTCCAAATTCTATTGCAGAAAATATGACTTCAGCAACAGAGTGGTCAATTATTATTATTATTATTATTTATTGGATTTCTAGACCGCCCCCTCTCCCCGAAGGGACTCGGGGCGGTGTACAGGTAAAAATTAAAACTATGACAATCAACAATACATATAAACTAAAATCGAATTAAATAATCCCCTGTACAAATTTATAAAAATTAAAAACTTAACCTTAAAACCTAATCACATAATTTAAAATTACAAACTAAGGCGGGAAGGATGGAATTAGGCCAGGCCGGCTAGATAAAACAGGTGGGTTTTGAGTTTCTGACGGAAGGAGCGGAGGTTCGTGGTCATTCTAATGTCAGGGGGAAGGTCATTCCAGAGGGTTGGGCCCGCCACAGAGAAGGCCCTTCCCCTGGGCGTCGCCCGCTGGCATTGCCTAGTGGACGGCACCCGGAGAGGTCCCTCTCTGTGGGAGAGAATCGGCCAAAGGGATGTCATTTCAATGCCTGAAATGCTCTACCTGACTCCATTGTGTCATCCTCAAACCCCCAAGACTTCAACCTTAATCTGTCTACCGTGAACCTCACCCCATTCCTAAGAGGTCCATAAAAGGGGGTGTGCATAAGCACACCAGCGTTCCTACCGTCCCTGTCCTACTGTCCCCATTTATTCGTACTCATTTCCTTTGTTCATATCCATGTTTATACCTATACCTGTTATCCTGTACATGTTTGACAAACGAAATAAAAATAAAATAAATAAAATCTGGAAGATTTAGAGCTAGCTAGAGGTTTGGTTAAAATCTTGCTTAGCACAGAGATCTAGCATTTATTTCAAGATTTGTGGACGGAATGGGAAAGTCTTTTTTTTTTAAATGATTAGCAAACTTGGTGTTTTTTTTTTAATTTGCCACACTTCATGTGCAAATTTACATAAATCGAGACCTCCAATCTTGGCAACTTGAAGACGCGTGGACTTCAACTCCCAGAATTCCCCATCCAGCTGCCTGAGGAATGGGCTAGATCGGAAGGGCTGAAGTTTTCTGGGTCGAAGTAGGCCACAGGTGGGCTTTGGGGGACATGGTGGTGTTGGGCTGCATTGCAAGACGAAACAGGGTGGAGCCAGGAGAAAGCTAAAAAACCTGGTTTGCATCAATGCGTATTTCTGAATTTCAACGGACATTCTGTTCCCCTGACTATTATCCAAGCCTGCAGCTGAGCATTTCCCCTTTCCGACGGGTTAAACATTAAAATTGGGTATCTTTAGATATCTCGAATAAATAGATCAGATAACCCCAAACCAACCAATTTGTCCAGCCCGGTATGTGTTGTTCCAGTGTTGCAAAGCAAAACCTATCACTTATTTGTGCAATCCGACTCGCTTTGGGCTGGGTGGCTTCGCAATGGGTTAGCAAAGGTGGAAAATTGTACCTTTCGTCTTTCTTTCTTGTCCAGGTGAGTTGCAAAGCCTCTCTGCCATGTCCCCAGGACAATGTTCGGGGCAAGTGTCAGGAGAAGTTATTTAACCAGGTGTGGGCAGGTGTGCAATGGTTTTTATCAGATTGTTCTCAACCCAACGAGCCCGTTGCGTTGGAATGGAAAAGCTAAGGTGAGCATTGGGCGGCGCTCGGAATAGCTTCGGCCTTCCCTTCGCCTCGAGAGATGTAGGAAACGGAGGGAGTTTTGAAGCAAGGGCAAGGATGTCTCCCCTCCAGTGCCCCCCCCACTTCACCCCACTCCCCAAGGAGAAAGCTGTCAATGCTCCATTGTGTAACTTCAGAAGTGACTTGATGCCTATTCCTGGCTTGAGAGTAAATGTAAAACTTAAGGTATATCACTACAGAGATTGATCAATTCGGCACAAGAAACCATTGGTAGCCCTCTGACACCACTGGATGACATCGCCAGATCTCGCTGCTTTAGCAGAGTAAGGAAGATACTCAGAGATGATTCACACCCTGGTCAGAGTCTCTTTGCACTTCCACCATCGGGCAGAAGACATCAAAGTATAGCCAGCCGAACAAACAGGTTTAAAGATAGTTTCTATCCTTGGGCTGTCAGACTTTTAAATACAACCACAATCACTCCATGCACAGGCTAGTTTTACAATACAATACAATAGCAGAGTTGGAAGAGACCTTGTAGGTCTTCTAGTCCAACCCCCTGCGTGGGCAGGAGCCTTATACCATTTCAGACAAATGGCTATCTAACATCTTTTTAAAGACTTCCAGGGTTGGGGCATTCACAACTTCTGGAGGCAACTTCTGTTCCACTGATTCATTGTCCTAACTGTCAGGAAATTTCTCCTTAGTTCTAAGTTGCTTCTCTCCTTGATTAGTTTCCACCCATTGCTTCTTGTCCTGCCCCCAGGTGCCTTGGAGAATAGGTTGACTCCCTCTTCTTTGTGGCACCCTCTGAGATATCGGAAGACTGCTATCATGTCTCCCCTGGTCCTTCTCTTCATCAAACTAGACATACCCAGCTCCTGCAACCGTTCTTCATATGTTTTAGTCTCCAGTTCCCTAATCATCTTGGTTGCTCTTCTCTGCACTCTTTCCAGAGTCTCCACGTCTTTTCTACATCTACATTTTTTTCCTTTCTCTTTCTTTTTTCGTTTCTGCTATAATTTTGCACCAGGTTAAAGTTAAATTTTGCACCAAGTTAAAACCCGATTTCGTTGCATTTAAGTACAATGACAATAAGGACTATAACTTAGAAAGGGTAAAAGTATAATATAGAGAGAGTATTTAAATAAAGATATAACTTAGGATGTTGATATAGAGAGAGGATTTTTTTTGTAAATACGAAAAAGATGAATACCGATATGGAAAAGATGTTAGGAGTGTAAATTTGCGTTTCGTTTTTTAAATGTTGGAAATTGGAATAAATATTATATTTTTTTTAAAAAAAGTTGGACAGGGGAAGCAATTCCATTGTTACTACAATGGCAGATGTTAATTACCTTGTTCGGCATGGCTGCCCATCGTATTGGCAAGAATAGATCAGGTTTTTGATATGATCCTCATTTTGGGACATTTTGATAATGGACGGCACCTGCGACATGATATTCATGTAGTGGAATCGGTACCACTCTTGAACAGCGTCCACTCCAGAAATGTACACCTTGTTGTAACAGTTTCCACCTGTGGTGTTACACTTGGGAGCAGAAAAAAAGATAAAAAAAAGAAATAAAGGAGGAGGATTAATAGGCTGAGATTCTAAGAAACTGTAATCCCGGTAATCCCTGATTTACGACCGCAATGGAACCCCGACTTTCTGTTGCTAAGGGAGTTTTGCCTCATTTTACGACCTTTTACGACAGTGGTTCAGTGAAAGATGGCCATCATTAAGTTAGTAACACGGTTCTTAAGTGAAGCCGGATTCCGCCCCCTCCTCCCCTGGATTTAGTCTGTCAGAAGGTTGCAAAAGGGGATGTCGTAAAACTGGGACATTGCAACCGTCGTAAATATGAGTGAGTTGCCAAAGGGCTGAGTTTTGATCACGTGGCCACGGGGATGCTGCAGGGTCAGCAGTCGTGAGTCGCTTTGTTCAGTGCTGCTGCAACTTCGAAACGGTCACTAAACAAACTGTCATAAGTCGAGGACTACCTCCCACCGACCGATTCGCTCCCACAGAGAGGGCCTCCTCAGGGTGCCGACTGCCGGTCAATGCCGGCTGGAGACGCCCAGGAGTAGGGCCTTCTCTGTGGCAAGGCCTGTCCTCTGGAACGACCTCCCCCCCCGAACTTCGTACTATCACGGACCTTCCCCTCTTCCGCCGCTCACTTAAGACACATCTTTTTCAGCAAGCTGGACTGGCATAGAATTTAAATTTAGGAACGATAGAGCCTCAGCTAAATTAGATAGGTTTTAATGGGAATTTTAGCACAGGTTTATTATTTAATTTCTTTTTAACTTTTGTATATTTGTTATTTATTATTGTAGATTTTAATGTCTTGTGCACCGCCCAGAGTACGTCTCGACGGAGATTGGTGCCGTTTACAAATCGAATTAAACAAATAAATAAATACAAGTTTTTGATAGATGCTACTGCTTTCTTGGCCACTGCTTCCTACTCTAGAGAGCCACAAATGGGACACAGGGGGCATTTGCCCTGTGAGTAGAGGATTATTTGCCCCTCTGGACTTTGATCTCGCTGGTCTAGCTTTTCTCCTATAGTAAATATGAGTATTATTTTATTATTATTATAATACTATAATTTGCCCCCTTTTAAATGACTTAACACTGCAGCCACTAATGTGATGTTGAAATTAGACGTACGTGGTAAAGATAAAGGTTTGCCCACGCATGCGTGCTAGTCGTTCCCAGTTCTAGGGGGCGGTGTGCTCATCTCCGTTTCAAAGCCAAAGAGCCAGCGCTGTCCGAAGACGTCTCCGGGGTCATGTGGCCGGCATGACTCAACGCCGAAGGCGCACGGAAAGCTGTTCCCTTCCCACCAAAATTAATGGTGCCTATTTTTCTACCTGCATTTTTTACATGCTTTCGAACTGCTAGGTTGACAGAAGCTGGGACAAGTCGCGGGAGCTCCCTCTGTTACGCGGCGCTGAGGATTCAAACCGCCGAACGGCCGACTTTTCTGATCGACAAGCTCGGCGTCTTAAGCCACTGAGTCACCGCGTCCCTGTTATGGACCACATAGCCACCCATAAATCTTGAATCCGGACGTCAAGATACTACGGGATCTTCTCACTGAGCTGGTATCTCTTGAGTTGTTCCATGGAAGCTCTGAGCAATACGCTTCTTGCCTTCCTTAAGCTATCCTTAATTGGCGGGTTTGTTGCTGGGGTTTAACAATAACACATGCCTTAAGCCCATGATTATTATTTATTTTACAGGTAACAAAAGTAGGGAGGCTGTTGTGGGAGAGGCAAGAGCTGTGCAAGAAGTGCCTGGCGCTGGACTGAGTCAATTGTTTGGTTTTTTTTTAAATGCTCCCTCGTTTCATCCATGATAATTCCACACTAGTCAAAGCTCGCCTCACTTCCTGCAGATTGGATGGCTTGGGCTTTCTATCACTCCCAAGCCAGGGAGTAAAATCCTCCTGGTTCGGCCCGGTTCAGCCAAACCGGTAGGGACGATTGTTGTTGGTTCTGCAAAGTGATAGTTTAAAAAAAAAAAAAGCTTCTGAGGATTGCGCAGATCCTCTGTGAGACGCGCGATCGTTGGAAGCTTTTCCCCCGCTTTTGAAAGCAATTTTTTCCCTGCCTATTCGGCCGGAGCAGCAGGAAAAAAATGCTTTTAAAAAAAGGGAGGGGGGGATTGGCCATGCCCACCCAGTCACATGACCCCACCACTAAGCCAGGCCGGCAGAACCGGCGCCAAAAAAAAAAAATTAGATTTCACCACTGCTCCCAATGGACTGATTGACAGTAGAAGCTCTTACCCAAGTGGAGGTTATCTCCTTGCGATTAAGGGTTATCTAATCAGGGAATTAAGAAACTTAAGGAAGATAGCAAGGTTACTGGGCAAAAGTTGTTTCTCTTTTCCAGATCAACGCACCGGGAACGCTGATTTACAATACAATACAATAGCAGAGTCGGAAGGGACCTTGTAGGTCTTCTAGTCCAACCCCCTGCGTGGGCAGGAACCTTATACCATTTCAAACAAATGGCTGTCTAACATCTTTTTAAAGACTTCCAGGGTTGGGGGATTTAACGATCATTCGTTTTGTGACCGTTCAAAGTTACAGCGGCGTCAAAAAAAAAAAGCAACCTATGACCAACCTTGGGGCTCAATTGTGGTCGTAAGCCGAGGACTGCTTGTACTAAATACCTTACGTTGTCATCAGGCATTACGGCACGCCAAAAAAAATGTGTGCGCATTTATACTTAAAAAGGTCTGCGAATGCGTAGAATGTTAGAAAAGGTGGCGAGGGATTGCATTTCTGCAATGGAGATTGTTCTGGGCATGCGCAGAACCAAAAATGAAGGTGGCGCCGCCGAGAATAGAACCGGTTCGGGGGCGTGGGTGGCCGAACCAGTCTGAACCGGTCTGAACCCACCTCTGGTTCTCATTGATCTTTTGTTCAGAGGATGATTTTAAAAAAAAATGTCTACATGGAGAATCCTTCAAATTCTAAATTTGGTGCCAGGGGTCCATAAAGGAAGTGGGTTACAATTGAGGGCGGGGCGGGGCGGGGCGAGGAGCTGCTTCACTTACCAGGCGAAACCCGACTTTCCCGTCCATCTTCACCAGGGCGATGTTACGATCCAGATGAAACGTGGAGCCGTTGACGTGGCCGGGATTCTCTCCCGAAAAGTCGATGCTGACGTCTTCCGCGGTGCTCTTAGGAATGTGGAAGCCGTACAAATTGTACAAAGTTTCCCTCGCCAGATTATCCAGCTTGGCGATATCTCGATTGACTGGGCTGATCCTGGGCAGATGGGCAGACACGACAAAAGGATTAGAAAAGCCAGGAGGAAATTTTCCGAGATCTTGTTTGGGAGGAAATAGGATCCTATTCCCTAAACACTAGAGTATGCTGGGTTATGCTAATTATCCCATTAATTACGTTTGATTAATCGCCGGGAACCTTTGCACTCAACAGTCAACAGTTCAGCTGCCTGGCCTAATTACTCTCTGATCCCTGATTGGCTATGGCACCCATATAAATCATTTGATTCGTTTATGCATCCAATTTGTAAGCTCCCAGGGATGATAAGAGGCGAACAATACTGTATTCCCCCCCCAAAATAAGACCCTGCTTATATTAGGGTTAGGGTTAGTTCTCCCAGGGACAGTAATAAACTAACAATCCCGTGTTTCCCTGAAAATAAGACCCGTGTCTTATATTAGGGTTAGGGTTAGTTCTCGCAGGGATGATAAGAGGTGAACAATATGGTGCTTCCCTGAAAATAAAACTCTGTCTTATATTAGGGATAGGGTTAGTTCTCCCAGGGTTAATAAGAAACAAACAATGCCATGTTTCCCTGAAAATAAGACCCCGTGTTGCCCTGCCATGCCGCCGAACCAGTTCTATTGTCGTCAACACCATCTTGATTTTTGGTTCTGCACATGCGCAGAACAATTTTCATTGCAAAAATGTAAATCCCCCCTTTTCTAATGTTCTACGCATGCGTAGACCTTTTTAGCTACAAAATATTTTGTGCACTGAGCTGGCAGTAATGGCGGTAGCAACCCACCCCTGGCACCGCTCCCTAGAGTTGGGAATGACTAGCACATACATGCTAGAGGGAACATAAGAACATAAGGACAGCCTTGCTGGAACAGGCCACAGCCCATCCAGTCCAGCCTTCTGTCTCACACAGTGGCTCCCCATTTGCTTCAGGGTCTTCCCAAGCAGATGTCTTCACCTGCTTATGATTCCCTGCAAATCGCATTGGGAGATCTCCTGCCTATCTCTCCAACCCGGAGGGTGTCCTTAGGCATCCATCATGATAGCCATGGATACCCTTGTTCTCCATGAACTCCTCTCATCCTTTCTTAAAGGTGTCGAGGCTGACAGCTGTCACCCCTTCTTCTGGCAGGGAGTTCCATAGACCAGGGATCCTCTGGGTGAAAAAGTACTTCCTCTTATTTTTACCTTTACTTTTACCTTGAAAGAATAATATCCTTGGAACAATTGTAACCATTAAGATGGTAAGGAGATTTTGCGCAGCCAGGGAAACGAACTTCGGTCCAATTTCCCAAAAATTCAGAAGAAGGGACACTTACCTAGAAGGATTCAAACTGCAAAGAGTGATGGCGGGGAACATCTTCGGTTCTGAGTGAACCGACATTGACATGACGACCGGGTAGGCCCAGTACTGGTTGAAGATGAGGGCAAACTGCCAGTAGAGCATAGCAAAGCTGGATAGGAAGAGCAGCGCCCAGAATGCTGTTTTCATCCTATTGCTGCCCGAACAGACCAAGCGAATGGTGCCATGGATTGTGGTGTTTAGGCAGAAGAACTCAAAGAGGTCCCTGAAAGAGCTGTAGAATTCAATCAGAGCTGCGTCCTCTTCCTTGGTTGCGCCCTCCGTTTCTTTCGGCAGAGCCTCCCCCATTCTGTCAATCTGAAACAGGAGTTTGGGATTAGGGATTAGGGCAACCCAGAGGGTAAAATACCAGAGTCGGGCCCTTTTCAGGGCTTTATAATCCGTCACTCCTCCTCTTTCTCTCCCCCCCCCACCCTTTCTCTCTCCAAGTTTGAGAATTCCCGAGCAGCGTGATTAATCCGCTGCCTCGGTTCTACCTTGATGCCTGTCATCATTCCTCATTCTTACGAACCTTAAGTAGGTCTCCAGGTCCAATAATTGTCCAGGAGAAGGAGGGTGGAATTTAAATCACAGGATACAACTTTCAGAAGTATCGTTTTGTTTCCCAGATTTCGACACGGGGTTGGTGACAGTCCCAGTTACCAATGGCAGCGTTCTGTGAGTGGGTGAGATGGGTAGATTTTTATTTTATTTTTATTTTGAAAGACTTGTCTAACCTACAAAGGGAATGCAGCAGACTGTTTCTTCACTCTGGGATCCTATGCTAAAATCTGATGAGGCAACATTGGTTTTTTTTTTAATTATCATTTTAATACAGCCTTTTTTTTTTTAAGCGGTGACAGCTGAACTACAAAGACTAGACAGCTATTTTGGAGGAGTCCTTACAACAACTGAAAAAAAAATAGAGCAAAGTCTTTATAAGATACTGCTCTCTGCTGGTTGCGACCGAAGACAGCCGAATGCGTCCTGGATGTTACACTGGGCAGAATGAGGAACAATATTCATGTACAAATTTTCAAGGCTTTCCACAAAAAAATGGTCCACGTCAGGCCAAATTTGGAAGTTTCAGACTTGTAGGACAAACATTTTTCAAGGGATTGTTCTCAAAAGCCGGCACGCAGGAATTTTATAGGCTCCAGAAGCTTGAAGGAAAGGAAAGGACAGCAGCCAGAGAATGCGTGCCAGACACGCATGGAATGCGTGCCAGAGCTCTCTCTGTGGGCAAGCGTGCTGTTGCCCCGGCCCGGTTCCATTACATTTCTTCCACAGGAGGGAGAGAGAGAGAGGGAGGGGAAGAGAGAGGGGGGAGGTGGGGGGGGGGAGAGAGAGAAAGAGAGAGGGAGAAAGAAAGAGAGGGAGGGAAAGAGAGAGAGAGATGGAGAAAGAGAGAGAGAGAAAGAAAGAGCGAGGGAGGGAGGGAAAGAGAGAGAAGGAAGGAAAGAGAAAGGGAGGGAAAGAGAGAGAGAAAGGGAGATGGAGAGAGAGAGAAAGAGGGAGGAAAAGAGAGAGAGAAAAGGAGAAAGAGAGAGAGAGAAAAAGGGAGAGGGAGGGAAAGAGAGAGAGAATAAGAAGGAGAAGAAAGAGAGGGAGGGAAAGAGAGAGAGAATGGGAGATGGAGAAAGAGAAAGAGAAACAAAGAGAGGGAGGGAAAGAGAGAGAGAGAGAGATGGAGAAAGAGAGAGAGAGAAAGAGCGAGGGAGGGAGGGAAAGAGAGAGAGAAGGAAGGAAAGAGAAAGGGAGGGAAAGAGAGCGAGAAAGGGAGATGGAGAAAGAGAGAGAAAGAGAAAGAAAGAGAGGGAGGGAAAGAGAGAGAGATGGAGAAAGAGAGAGAAAGAAAGAGGGAGGGAGGGAGGGAAAGAGAGAGAGAAGGAAGGAAAGAGAAAGGGAGGGAAAGAGAGAGAAAGGGAGATGGAGAGAGAGAGAGAGATGGGGGAGGGAGGGAAAGAGATAATAAGAGGGAGAAAAAGAGAGAGAAAAAGGGAGAAAGAGAGAGAGAAAATGGGAGAGGGAGGGAAAGAGAGAGAGAATAAGAGGGAGAAGAAAGAGAGGGAGGGAAAGAGAGAGAGAAAGGGAGATGGAGAAAGAGAGAGAAAGAGAAAGAGAGGGAGGGAGGGAAAGAGAGAGAGAATAAGAGGGAGAAGAACGAGAGAGGGAGGGAAAGAGAGAAATTATATTACAAAAGTTTTTCTTTTTTACTGTTGCTATACTATTTCAAAAGCAGGGACATAAAAGGGGCATAAAGTTCCATTTATCACATTTTTCATAGAACAATTAGCTGAACTCAGCCTCGTTTATCATTAGTTTTAGGTAGTAAAACCTCATTATTCAAGTTAAATTGCCGTGCCGTGACACTTTGTGATAAATAAATGGGTTTTGGGTTGCCGTTTCGGCACTCAGTCTCTAAAAGGTTCGCCATCACTACTATAAGCACAAGAACAGGAGAAGCATCTGCCTTTTACAGATGTGTCTGTAAGGAAATGTATTTTGGGATGTGGTTTTGCAGAAACATCTCTATCTGGACGGCAGTTACTAAATTCATCCCGTTTCCATTTGCAGTTATCGTTCTTTCTATGCTGACAGACGGGAAAGCAAAACGGGCGAGAAAAGCTTGCCTTTTTTTTTTTTCTTGGTTTTTGTGAGTGAGCAGATTTACAATGAATTCCTTGCAGAGAAAATCACTGCAATAAAACTATCAGTCACTATGTTTGTCTTGGGTGTGTGTGTGAGAGCAATATAGCCAAGAATTGTCTGTGTGTCTTTGTAAGAGTCCTTCTGTCTGGGAAATATTCTGAACGGCAGAGAAATTACTTGAATTTGCACCGTCAGCATCCTAATTCCAAACTCAGATTTCACTATGGTTCTCCTTTTGCGCAGAGGTGAAATTCAATTTTTTTTACTAGCGGTTCTCTGGCTTGGTGGGTATGGCAGGGAAAGGATACTGCAAAATCCCCATTCCCTCCCCACTCCAGGGGGAGGATAGTGCAAAATCCCCATTCCCTCCCCACTCCAGGGGGAGGATAGTGCAAAATCCCCATTCCCTCCCCACTCCAGGGGAAGGATAGTGCAAAATCCCCATTCCCTCCCCACTCCAGGGGGAGGATAGTGCAAAATCCCCATTCCCTCCCCACTCCAGGGGGAGGATAGTGCAAAATCCCCATTCCCTCCCCACTCCAGGGGGAGGATACTGGAAATTCTCTATTCCCTCCCCACTCTAGGGTCAGACAGAGGTGGTATTTTCCAGTTCTCTGAACTACTCAAAATTTCCGCTACCGGTTCTCCAGAACCTGTCAGAACCTGCTGAATTTCACCCCTGCTTTCGGGCTTCTCCTCTCAGAAATGTTCACCTTTTCAGTGTTATAAAAAATTCTGAATTCTACTCCTGTCTTTAAGACACATTAAAAAAAAAAAATCCCCATGTGTGCCTTAAACATGGAAACACTCTGATTGAGTTGTGCCTCTTCCCATTGATTATCTGACTTTGGAAGCTATTTATATTTCTGTTTTTCCTCAGTAGGAAAGTTAAGCCGGATTCCAGGCCGAAAAGTAGTTACGTAACCGTTATATGATGCAAGCAATTGAGTTATACCAATGTCATAACCAAGTAAAAAAGCTAAACACTTGTTATTAGCTGTACTGATGATATCATGGGGCTCAGGACAAGTAGCTACTGAATCATCTTTGCATTTCCAACACCGCGTTGCAGAAAACACAGTGATTCAAAGGCAGGTTCTGCACCCATTATCCAACACTGTGACTTCTGATGTAATGAACGCCTGTCGTAGGATGCATGCCGCCGTCTGATCCACTCACCAAAATTCATTAGTTAACAGGAAAAACCCTTCGTGGGGAGATCGTAAAAGACCCACCTACTCAGTGAGGTGAAATCAAAGCATCATGACGTGAGGCGCACTTCACGTGATCTTGATTCTATCACTCTGTTGATGCAGCCTAGAACTGGGATGGCTTTTTTGGCAGCTGCTGCACACAGCTGGCTCCTATTTCAACGGTTGTCCACTAGGACTCCAAGATCCCTCTCATATTCACTCATTCCAAGCCTCTTGATTCATTTCACTCATTCAGCTTCCGCTGGATCTATCCTTAATTGTAGTCAACAGTGCAAATATATAGATATAGATAGATATATATCACCTGTATCCTGAAGCCACACACTCGTACACTACAATTAAGATACGTTTCACTCCAGGCACGTAGCAATTATAAACTTGTGTCGGGCACCAACGGCAGGGCCACACGATAAATGCCCAGGAAAGAGAAGAGAACAAAATACCTCTGGTCTTTGTGCCCGCTGTATCTTGTGCCCACTGGAGATTGGCAGAGCTGTGGGAAGGCGTCTCTGGGGTTGGCCGGACAAAAGTATCAGAAACGGATTCCAAAAGCGTTCCTTTATAACCACAGAAGATAAGGCCTAGGAGCTGTCCAGCCTTAGTATGCAAATGGGGACCGTTGAGTCATCTTCCCAAAGGGCTGGAGCTTCGCAGCCTCTGGTCCATCAGCTGGGCTTCCTTGCCTTATCAAAAGGAATCAGAAAGTGATTGGACCAGAAAAGCCAGTTAGGAAGAAGTGGAAGGGGGGGGGGGTGTTGATGACAACTTTCACTGGAATGCTGATGGTTCTGCTTTGTTTGGAAAGGAAGGGATCTTAGGAGGGTTTTAAAGAGGTAGTTTTGGGCCGTCTTGTGCTCCTTTTCAGAACCGCTCGCTCCTGGGTTCCAAGTTCAAAGATGGTCTTTGAACGTCCAGGTTCCCATGCCTTTTCATCATTCTAAAATAATTCGGATGTTTCTTCTGGTTTTTTAATAGAAGCTGTAAGGCTTCGCTTCCTGTATCCCTTGCGGTCCCAAAGTGGCTTCGTGGAAGGACGGCTACTCTAGGATGAGAGAGAATACAGTCAGAAATAAAAGGCATGCACACTGTTAACAAAACATAAATGTATTACGCATCTCCAACTTAAGCAACTTTTAATCCTTTGTCTTATTTTCTTCATGCACATATACTTACCCGTTGTGTGTATATACCAATGTCTAAGGGCGTAATAAAAGCACATGGCAAAAAAAAACCATATCAAATGTATTTCTTGTCTGAGGATCTAGTCAACACACCGGGAATGTTTTTATTTCTTAGATTTTCATCTTGCCTTTATTATTTTTATAGCGGACTAATGAGCTTTCTCCCGAGATTTGACATCATAGCCTTACAAGAAACCTGGTTAAAAAAATATTATTTTTATAAATAACTTGAGGTGGCCCATATCAACAATCACCTAGTGACGGTGACTGACACAAAGTCACCCAGCCAGCTTTCAGGTCTAAGGTGGGACTAGAACTCACAGTCTCCTGGTTTCTTAGTCTTAAAACAATGAGTAAAATCCTGCAATGAGTCTTCCAAAAATACATGGGAGATTCTTCTGCACGATTATGCACAGATTGAGATCAGGAGGGCCAGAAGCGTTATTTGTTAACAGATAAGACTTAACGTTCTGACCACAACACTTTAAATGCCTCTGGATATGAACATTGATGGCCGGGGAACAGAACTGAACCCAATGATGTAATCTTAAATATTTTACAGCACTTATCTTAGAAGTAACCCTATACTCTTGAACAATCATCGTTCCCCGGAGCCAGGGGGTCAGCAACCTTAAACACCCAAAGAGCCACAAAGGTCCTAACCAGAAGCTCCCCGGTCAATTCTGAAGCCGACTATAAGTCCGGTTCTTAAAGGTGAAGGTAAAGGTTCCCCTCACACATATGTGCTAGACTCTAGGGGGCGGTGCTTATCTCCGTTTCAAAGCTGAAGAGCCAGCACTGTCCGAAGACGTCTCCATGGTCATGTGGCTGGCATGACTAAACGCCCGAAGGCGCTTGGAACGCTGTTCCCTTCCTACCAAAGGTGGTTCCTATTTTTCTACTTGCATTTTTTATGTGCTTTCGAACTGCGAGGTTGGCAGAAGCTGGGACAAGTCACGGGAGCTCACTCCGTTACACGGCACTAGGGATTCGAACCACCGAATTGCCGACCTCTCTGATCAACAAAGCTCAGCGTCTTAGCCTCTGAGGCACCACGTCTCAAGAAATATCAGTAAGAAATATCGCCCAACTGAGGATAAGCATAAACCTGTGAATTTAGCTTTTTAAATACCCATGTAAAAGCTTGCGTTGAAGGCCGTGTCCAAATGAGCTATGTTTGAACTGATGCAGATAATTCAGCACAGCCATTCGCTGTGAAAGCAATCTTTCTTTCCTTTTTTTCCCCTTCTAAATCCTTTTAAGATGCCTTGTGCTTAGAGGGGAATGCCTTAGTTGAGAAGACACTCCCTTTCTGTGGTCAAAGAAGTAGTTCAGATGGCTTGGGGAAAGTGTACACGTGTGGATTCATTAAGCGATGAACCAAAAATAGTGTCCCTTAAAATGTGATCACAATCAAAGGGATTCTTGTTTTCTTTATTGGCCAAGAGGCAATCTCCTGCGCTCGAGAAGAGGGAAAAAAAGAGGCTAAATTTTTGAGCAAAGAGGAAGACATCCGAAATGATTCATAAGTTCTGGTCTGTTGGATGCTAACCTTGGCCTTAGATATTGAAACTGGTGCTCAGGGAAAGGCGGAGAATTTATTTTCAACTGAGATGAGAGAAGAAACTGAATTTGGCGGTTTCACCCAGGGTGTGCATGTGTGTGTGTGTGTGTGTGGCACTTTTCCACAGCCAAGATGACAATGAGCTCCTTGTGGGTTGGATGAAGCAGTCATTCCCAAACAAGCAAGCACCACGAGACTGGAAGTGACACATCCCGCCTGCATCTCGGGTGGCAGGAAAATGCAAGCAAGCGACCATGTGAATTGTTCTCCGACCAGAGTGCCGTGGCAGACGCACTCATGCGTCATGTCTAGGCTCATGATACCCCTGAAGAGCTTTTGTCTGGAGGAATGAAGGCATCCTAGGAATGAGGCAGCCAAACATGAGCCTCTTTACCTGAACGGGGCGGGGGGGGGGGAAGCAGGTTCGGTTTCAGTGGAGAGACAACTCCAAGCCAGCAGGTGATTTGCTTCCAAGAATTCCATAAATGGAGGTGAAAATATAGCCCTCCCCTCCCTCTCAGACTTTCCTCCAGGGAACATGGTTTTGGCTCATCCCGACTCCATGATGTTGCAGCACAAATTATTTGCCTGGAGCTGACGATGATAAGTGATTTACTGCAGGTCAAAAGGTGTTCAGTATGTATATAATTGGCTCAGCCCTGTAGCTCCTGAAGGGTTAAAGGGATTCTATCCCACTGCTGGTGTTGAAAATGCATTGACTGGTTGAGAGCTTCAGTGCATGGAGCTGTTGGGGCCTGCCAGCGGCCAACAGTGAAGATGGCAGCAGATTCGGACAGTGAGGAGGTTAGGGAGGAAGATGGGTCAGTCCTGGAGTCTGGGGAAGGCTCGGATGAGGGCTCTGCGTCGGAGGCAGAGAGGGGGCCAGAGCCGTATGCCAGTGATCAGCTGCCTTCAGGGTCAGACATCAGTGGGGCAGATGAGCAACTGGAGTCTATTCCCAGTGTGTACATACACAGAGTTGCCAGACGAAGGGAACAGCTAAAGAACAGGGGTCGACTTGGGAGGAAGGCCACAGATGGATGATGAATGGCCCCTCCCAGAGGAAATAAAAGGGGAGTGGAGTTTGCAGGAGACAATTAGTTCCCTTAATTAAAGTTTTTAAAAAAGCATAGCAACTTGAGTGTTGAAGCGGGCAGGAGACGATGGATAGATGATTCTCTTTTTTTGTCGTTCTGATTTGCCTCTCCCTTTCTCTCTCTCTCTCTCTTTTAAAGCATTTAAAATACTGAAGCAGGCAAGAGACCACGGATAGATGATTTCTCCTTTTTGTTCTGATTTGTTTTTCTTCTCTCTCTCTTTCTCTCTCTCTCTCTCACGTTTTTCTTTACTTTTTTTTAGGTGGGTGACATGATAAGAAATTAGATAAGATAGAAAGGAAAAGTCTTTTAATAAAGGGTGACAGGATTAAAAGCTAGAATAAGTGACAGAAATAAAAGAAGTGGGGAATATTAAGTGTATACATTTTTATATAATGAAACAAAAGTAACAACAAAAGGAAATATGGAACAATTGAATAACGATAGCAATATAATATAAACGTGCATCATTATTAGAAAAAATATGATGATTAAATGTAAGAATTGTGATTACCTTTATTAGTTTTGCTTGTAATAGAACGTAAGACACTGTTGACCACTTGAAAGCATCTACCTGACATTTGACTGGCCTTAAAAAAAGCGTGCCAGACAAAACGACCTTTGCTCGGATGCCATCTGATGCTTTTTTTAAAACCCAGGTTCCCTTGCATATCCGTAGATCTATTACTTCCCTTGTTCTGCTGATTACTAAACTGATAACTAAACAAATACGAAGAAGGGGCCCTTGTAGCTTTGCCATCCTGAGTCAGCAAACTTGGAAAGCTCTCGATGACTCCCGCCGGTCTTTAAGAATTATGACGTGTTTTGACGAATTACGAAACACCCTTCTGATTAACTCGTTTACATTTGGGACGTTTGCCTTATTTAAATATCCCGAAGTTTGAGTTTGACTGTCGCTTTTATCGCCTGGCCCTGTGCCTATCTGTGTTACGTACGCGTGGTGCTCAAAACGAAATGAAAGAAAACCGAACCAGGTGAAGGTTCTCCCGCCAAATTTAATCATCTGAAGCCTGCAGAGTGCTGGGGGAAGGAAAAAACGCCTCTGTTTTTGCAAAAAACGGCTCATTTTTTTTAAAAAATGGGATACAGGGGCAGGGCTTCAGGAGCCCCAAAATGGTGTATAAGAAACACCAATATTTCCACGCTTTTTTAGGGGGTGGAGGTGTGCCTTATACTCTGAAAAATACGGTATTTTGTTTAATACCTGGGAGCTAATCTGCCCAGCATGACTCGTGCGTTTGCTATAGCAAACCACCTTTCCTCTTTCTTCCAGCAATTAAACAACTTAAATTCAGGATTGGCAGTTTCAGGATTTATACTAAGGCCCTACCCAAAAATTACCTTGGAAAGGGCCTGTTGAGGCAACGACCAGAAAATCAAGAAGGGAGAGAGCTCTCCAGCTCACTCAAGGAAAATGTCACAGAACCAAGGGCACATGCAATTCCCACTTTGTGCAAACAGGGACACAAAAGCCCATAGCTCCAATGATCCACCGTGATTATTCCTGTTGCCTGGGGAGATTCTCAGTCATCCAGGTCATGGTTGTCCCAAAGGTGCTTTTTCAAAAGGCAACTGAACTTTTTTCCCCTGGAAAATGTTTCACTTCATCATATCCTTGGATGAGAAATGAAACATCTTCAAGGAAAACCAAAGTTCATTTGGTCTTTTGAAAAAGCACCTTCGGGACATCATTCTCCTGTCTTTTCCACTATGCCTAAAGGTAAAGGTTCCCCTCGCACATCTGTGCTAGTCGTTCCCGACTCTAGGGGGTGGTGCTCAGCTCCATTTCAAAGCCGAAGAGTCAGCACTGTCCAAAGATGATAATGATAATGATAATGATAATGATAATGATAATAATAATAATAATAATAATAATAATAATAATAATAATAATAATAATAATAATAATAATAATTTAATTTGTAGACCGCTCCCTCTCCCCATGGGGACTCGGAGCGGTGCACAGGAAGAATAAAACAACAAATATACAAACATATTTAAAAACAGATTAAACCTTATTCCTGTGCTAAAAATTCCCCATTAAAACTAAAACTAAACTAAACTAAAATTCCCAATAAATTAAGTATAATAAAACCCCATAGAAAGAGAGACTACCCTAGGCCGGCCAGGCAGAAAAGATGTGTTTTTAATTTTAGACGGAAGGAGCGGAGGTCCGTGGTCGTTCTAATGTCGGGGGGAAGGTCGTTCCAGAGGGCTGGGCCCGCCACAGAGAGAGCCCTTCCCCTGGGCGCCGCCCGCTGACAAAGTCTAGTGGACGGCACCCGGAGAAGTCCCTCTCTGTGGGAGCGAATCGGCCGTGAGGATGTATGAGGCAGGATCCGATCCCGCAGATAGCTAGGTCCCGAGCCAATTAGAATAAGGAATGGAATAGAATAGAGAATAGAATAGAGAATCAGGAAAAGAATAGAATAGAATAGAATTAGAATAAAGAATGGAATAGAATAGAGAATCAGGAATAGAATAGAATAGAGAATAGAATAGAGAATCTAGAATAGAATAGAATTCTTTATTGTCATTGATGCAGATGCTCTCAGTGTACAGAAGCAGAATAAAATACATTCATCAAGAATAAAAAGACGCAACACTTAATGATAGTCAATCGTCAATGATGTCTCCGTGATCATGTGGCTGGCATGATTCAATGCCGAAGGCGCACGGAACGCTGTTCCCTTCCCACCAAAGGTGGTCTCTATTTTTCTACTTGCATTTTTTTACGTGCTTTCGAACTGCTAGGTTGGCAGAAGCTGGGGCAAGTCAGGGGAGCTCGCTCTGTTACGCGGCGCTAGGGATTTGAACCGCTGAACTGCCGACCTTTCTGATCGACAAGCTCAGCGCCCACCATGCCTAGGAGTACACTAATGTTGAAACGACAAGCGGAAAACAAACATCACAACATCCATCAGCAACCCAAGATGTGCCACCTCACATCGGTTCTCTTAGTTTTTGCTCCCTATTTCTTTCAGTGGAACAAAAGCTAATGAACTCTTAGTGCACTCGCTTGACCGGAAAAGATTTGGGATGTGGCGACTGGAAACATCTGTGAGGGTGTCACCCAGTCTATAAATATTTAGTTTATATTTAATTTATTGAAATGTTTTGGTTAAAATTTTATTTGGGTCAAAATCTGAACGGATGTTTTTGCTGCGGGAGGATTCTTTCCAATATAAAGAACCAGCGGACCAACGTTTAAGAGGCACCATTGTAATCCATGAATTCCTCAGGAGTTGAGCTCAAACTGAAGGAGAGTTTGGTTTAATTTATAGCAATATTTTGCTTACCTTCAGCTTTGACTCCATGCCAGTCAAGGGGACAAAACTCTGCAGTTGGAATGGATCCCTGAAGAAGGAAAGGGCAAAATCCTAGGTTCTTTTCTGCCTTGGCGAAGTGCATCCATCCTCAAAATGGCTCAGCAGATCTGGAGAGTTTCGGCCTTCCTTTGGGAAGAGGAGTGATCCCTGATCCTACAGTTTGATTAATCTGCATGCGGGAGAAAACAAGACGTGTTGAAATCTTTTTTTTAAATGAGCCCTGGCTGCCCTAGCAAGGCACGTGGGATCACTTAATAGCAGTATTAAAATACCAGAGAAATGAATGTAACCTGTCAAGCAGCATTAGCTATCCCAAGAGGTGAGGTGGATAGTGGTGAGAAATAAGGCGTGTTCGGTAAGCTACCCTGAGTTTGATGGATGCCTCTTTATCCTGACAGATGATTGTCATATTAGGCCAGTGCAACGAAATGGGCCTTTTGTAGTGGAAAGGAAAGTAGATAGGTAGGTAGGTTGGCAGAAAAGTGGGAAGGGAGGGAAGGGAGCCGTCGAAGTGATGTCCCGGTGTCTAGAGGCCGTTTGGGCGTCCTCCTGGATTCTCGGCTGTCTTTGGACGACCATGTGACAGCCGTGGCCAGGGGGGCTTTTTATCAGGTCTAACTGATACGCCGGTTATAATAATAATAATAATCTTTATTGTCATTGTAAAAATTACAATGAAATTGGTTTTAACTTCACTGGTGCAAAATTATAACAGAAACAAAAAAAGAGAGAAAAGAAAAAAGAAAAACTAGCCTGTGCATGGAGTGATTGTGGTTGTATTTAAAAGTCTGACAGCCCAAGAATAGAAGCTATCTTTAAACCTGTTCGTTCGGCGGGCTATACTTTGATATCTTCTGCCTGATGGTAGAAGGGCAAAGAGATACCAACCAGGGTGTGAATCATCTTTGAGAATCTTCCTTGCTCTGCTAAAGCAGCGAGATCTGGCGATGTTATCCAGTGATGTCAGAGGGCAACCGATGGTTTCTTGTGCCGAATTGATCCCTCTCTGTAGTGCCTTCCTCTCCGCAACTGTTAAACCAGCATACCACACTGTGATACAATATGTGAGGACACTTCCTATGGTGGACCGATAGAAAGAGGTCATCGGCCGTTGTTCCACCTGATTTTTCCGCAGGACTCTAAGGAAATGAAGTCTCTGTTGAGCTTTTCCAATCACCAGAGACGTGTTGCGCCCCTATCTAGATTGTGATGCCTTACGCACAGTCACTCAAGCGCTCGTCACCACCCGCCTGGACTATTGTAACGCTCTCTACATGGGGCTCCCCTTGAGGTGCATCCGGAGGCTCCAGCTAGTCCAGAATGCGGCCGCGCGGGGGATCCTGGGAGTTTCTCGATACTCCCATGTAGCACCTCTCCTGCGCGAGCTACACTGGCTGCCTGTGGCCTTCCGGGTGCGCTTCAAGGTGCTAGTAACCATCTTCAAGGCGCTCCATGGCACGGGACCTGGTTACCTGCGGGACCGCCTCCTACCACATACCTCCCTTAGACCTGTCCGCTCCCACAGAGTGGGCCTCCTCAGGGTACCAACTGCCAGACAATGCCGACGGGTGGCCCCCAGGGGGAGAGCCTTCTCTGTGGCGGGGCCTGCCCTCTGGAACGATTAAATATTAAATATAGTTGGGAGTTACATTATTCAGTTCCTTTACTTAAACTATAACAGAGGCAATACTCCCGACTTATGTCTCTTTTGCTTTCTACTGAAAACTTTTCTTCTTTCTATGGAGTTACATTATTCAGTTACTCGTTTTAACAATTTTTAAAAAAAGTTTGAAAAAGATGCTCTGAGGCGGCCACGAGCACCTTGAAGTAAAATAGACGTTGGGTCACTTTGCATAATTTACCAGGTGTGGGCGGGTCAAAAAGGTCCATTTGCCACTTATTGGAATAATAATAATAATAATAATAATCTTTATTGTCATTATAATAAAATTAAAAAAAATTACAATGAAATTGGTTTAAAAATAATAACTTAACTCCCTGTGGGTATAATAAATAATACATTTATTTTTATAAATGCTGGGTATTAAATATAGTTTGTTCTCGACTTCTGAGGTGGGAGACCGTTATGGTCTTCAAACTTGGCAGCTTTTAGAACTGGTGGACTTCAACTCCCAGAATTCTCCAGCCAGCATAGCTTACCTAGCACAGCTTAATATAGCTGGCTGGAGAATTCTGGGAGTTGAAGTCCACCAAGTCTTAAAGCGGCTCCATAACATGGCGTTGGCTGGACCGCGCTCGCTTCATCTCGCGCGGTTTCCACGGCAACGGCCCAGCCAGAGGGGGGGGGGGGAAAGGACCAAAGCGCCTCGAGCGGGCCCCCGCCTTACGCGCACGCGCACACACTAAGCATCCCCCCCCCCCCCCATAAACGAATGAGATGTGTGCTGGCGGTAAAGAACGCTCCGCCCTGGAAAAAAGCCGGTGACGGCCACGAGGAGGGGGACGACGCGCTCGGGCGTCGCTCTAGCCCGCCCTCCGCCTCGCTCTATGGCAACCCGAGCGTTCCTTCCCCTTTCTTTCCACCACACCCCTTCATCAACCGGAAGTGCCGCCTTTCGCCGGAAGCGGAAGTGGCGAAAGGAAAGCAGGGCAGCCGGCCTTTTAGTTGGGCCTGCCCTGGGCGGCCATCTTGGAGGGTCGCGGTGGCCGGAGCTGGGCAGCCGCGTCTGAGAGGGAGACAACCAGACGCCGCCGGCGGGTCGAGAAGCCGGCGCCCAGCTGCCCCTCCTTCCCCTTTCCCCCCTCCCGCCCCGAGCGAGAGGATCGGAGCCCAGCGAAGAGCGGTAAGGAGGAGCCGGGAGCCGGAGGCCCTTTGTTATGGGGGTGGCCCCCCAGGGGGCTGGCACCCATCGGGCACAGCCTGGGCGCCCTGGCAGGGGGGCATCTTCACCCTCCGGGCGGGGAAAAGGTGGCTAGTTGGTTGGTTGGTTGGCCGGAGATCGTTTAACAGTAACATAATCGGAAGGGACCTTGGAGGTCATCTAGTCCAACCCCCTCCCTGAGGGTCACGGCAGGGGACCCTCTTCTAGGGATTCGAACCGCCGACCTTTCTGATCGACTAGCTCAGCGTCTTAGCCACTGGTCAGAAAAGGGGGCGAATCCAGGAAGCGTGTGAATGCAGAGTGGGGGGTGGGGGCAGCCCAACACGTGTACTCCAAACGGCATTTGGGCAGAGTTAGTTAGCTAAGGAATACACCCCCCCCTCCCAAAAAAAACCCATCCCGGGTTGGTTGCTATGGAAACCGCAGCTCGGGCTTTCAGGATGGATACATCTATGCTTGAGATAGGCGGATGAGCAACTCCCCTCCCCATCATTCCCGGCAGCGAGCAGCTGGGGCTTCTGGGTGTTGTGTCCTAGAGTTAATCCATGAGCCCTTTAAAGCTATTTGCTGTAACTAAGGGTGACAGGGATGGTGTGGGAAGGCGGGGGGGGGGGCAACTTAGCAAAAGCAGACAGAAAGAAGATGATGATGGGTGGGTTAGACTCCAAAGACTCCCATCGGGCACAGCCTGGGCGGCCTGGCACGAGGGGGCCATCTTCACCCTCTGGGCAGGGAAGGATGGTTGGTTGGTTGGCCAGAGATCAGTTAACAGTAAGAGTCAGAAGGGACCCTGGAGGTCATCTGGTCCAACCCCCTGCTCACGGCAGGGGACCCATACTAGGGATTCGAACCGCCGACCTTTCTGATCGACAAGCTCAGCGTCTTAGCTGTCGGCATCTTTACCCTCTGGATGGGGAAGATGAGGATGGGTGGCCGGAGATCAGATAGAAAGGGGGTGAATCCAGGAAGAGGGTCTTGTGAATGCAGCCAGGGGTGTCAGGTTAGAGAATACGCCGAGACCCATAGAAGTTTGAGAACAACATCCTACGTCAAAATGAGACTTTAGACAGAGACTTGAATCAACAAGCAGCGTTTAATCCTTGATCAAAGTTTAAAGACATGATGATGGTCAGTTGTTCCAAACATACCCCCAAGGATAATATGCGGGGAGGAACCACACTTCAGAGAAGGTGTAACTCCTTTTTAATTCCAGCCAGAAACTTGGTTGTTGGCTTCCTAATTAGGTTTGTGTAGGCCTGAGGAAAAGGATACAATACTCCTCATTAGCCCTACAAGGGTTGGACTAGATGGCCTCCAAGATGACCACCTTCAGCATTATCTCGTTCCTTTGTTTTCAGGATTGGCCATTGGGCCCCCTGTTGTGAAGGGGACAGATCAAAGGTGAGATAGGCAGAAGGGGGGGAGGCTCTGATCAAAAGGTGAGGCTGTATCTTTTAATAAAGGCCAGGTACTTTGCAGACACCAAGGACAGCTTTTTTCCCCTTAGTTGCAGGAAGTACAAAACACAAGGGCCTGATGTGGCATATTTGTGTTACAACTACAAAGGGGCATAACACATAACCCCATCGTTCCCGGCAGCCACGAGATGTTCACCACTGGTTGCTGCGTGATATCGGATGTATTCCCGCTCCGTCTGATGGCGGTTATCCATGGTCTTTCCCAGACCGTCAGACAAAGTTCCCGTGAACTGCCGTGAAGATTGGGAAAAGAGAGAGAGAGAGAGAGAATAATTGTCCAGAACATAACTACCCTACACGTAGCTATATCTTATAAGCTACACCTTAAGTATAGGTACTCCTGATGCCTGATCAGGAGTACCTATGGATGGATGGATATACTAGATAGATATAGAAGATAGATAGATTATTGATTTATAGATAGATAGATAGATAGATAGATAGATAGATAGATAGATAGATAGATAGATAGATAGATAGATAGATAGATAGATAGATAGATAGATATAAAAGATACAGAATACAGATATAGATAGATAGGTAGATTGAGAGATGATAGAGATGATATAAATATAGAAGAGAGATAGATGATAGATGATTGATACATAACCCCATCATTCCCAGCAGCAAGCAGGTGGGGCTTCTGGGAGTTGTATCAAAGCAGCCAGAAAGAAGATGATGGGCGATTAGGCTCCAAAGACTCCCATCGGGCACAGCCCTGGCAAGGGGGCATCTTCACCCTCCGGGAAGGAGAGGGTGGGTGGGTGGCTGGCCGGCTGGTTGGAAATCACTTAACAGGAACAATGCCGGTTGGCGGCTCCCAGGGGAAGGGCCTTCTCTGTGGTGGGCCCTACCCTCTGGAATGGCCTACCTCCCGATCTCCGTTCCATCACAGACCTCCGCTTGTTTCGCCGGCACTTAAAAACTTACTATTTTCACCTGGCCGGCCTAGCATGATCTACTCTACACCCATTGTTTTTATAACAAATCAAAAATTTTAATTTATGGGTTTTTGAATTTAAATTTTATTTTAAGCAGGGTATTGATTTAATTTAGTTATTATTTAATAATATTTTGTATTTATGTATATTTATTTTAAATCTCTGTTCGCCGCCCCGAGTCCCTTTGTGGTGAGATGGGTGCGGGTTACAAATGTGAAAAATAAATAAATAAATAAATAAATAAATAAATAAATAACAAGAGTCGGAAGGGACCTTGGAGGTCATCTAGTCCAACCCCCTGCTGACGGAAGGGGACCCTGTACTAGGGATTCGAACCACCGACCTTTCTGATCGACAAGCCCAACGTTATATTTTTTTGGGGGGGGCCATGCCCCACCTAAGCATCTCTAAAATCCTGATGCCCTTCCTGGGACATACAATTCTTACTTGACTCAAAAAGTGAACCCTTCTCACGCAGAGGAGTGAGTACCATTAACTTGGTTTAAGCAAGGTTCAAATTGCCCCCCTTTAAAACTAAACTGGGCCCCTTGTGGGGCATGGTGCCCCACGTTGTGAACCACTGTTCTGTTGTACGCTTGAGCTAGGCTGATGAGAAACTCCCCTCCCCATCATTCCCGGCAGCAAGCAGCTGGGGCCTCTGGGAGTTGTGTTCTGGGGGTTAATTCATGAGCTGTGATAAAGCTGGGGTGGCAGGTATGATGGAGGGGGGCGGGGGGGGGGCACTTAGCAGAAGCCGACAGAAGAAGCTGGATAGTTTTGGCTTTAGGTATTGCGCCAAGCCGGAGATTTTGGTTTAGTTTCGTGGCTTCGCTCAGCGATTGTGGCTTATTCGCTGGACAATCTCTTTAATTGATTTATTCGACTTCCCGACTCGCACAGTATAACTTTTGGGGCGGCTTATGGTGGAGTGGAAACAGAAAACCCAAAAGAATTCAAAACCAAACGCAGCAGGCATCTGGAACCGCAAGAAAAGAATAGCAGAGGAACAATATAATTGAGGACGACGACCCCAAACAGATGAGGCCACCTGTTGTACAGTCCATTCACAAATAGCCTTTTCATTCTGGAGAAGTTATAGAGGGATCCAGGTGATCCTTTTTAAGGGTCCTGGGCAGGTGAGACCTTGTTTCGACCCAAAGCTGGAGCTGCCCAGGACCGGCTGAGAGCGATGGAGACGGGCGTGGTGCCAGGATGAGGCTTTATGAAGTCTCAAATCTCCGATTCACCTTGGAAATTGTTAGGGAGCCCCGCGGAGCTCACGGCGCGCAGGTGTTATGCGAGCGCACCAAGCTGCGCCTATAATTAGTTGCGTTGCTGCATTCTGGAGCGGTTGCAGCCGCGAGTGGCTCCTGGATTTCGAGGGCCTTCCCACGCAAACGCACATGGCGGTTGTTCAAATGACAAGTGACCGGGGCGTGAGTGATCTTAAAAGCAGGCCTTAGGATCAGGCACAACTGACAACACACGATGGGCCAGTGCAACGACCCCTCTAGCCCAGGGGTCACCAACCTTTCGGACCTCAGGGACCACTCAAATTTTAAATCCCGCTCGGACCACGAATACGCCTTTTTTTCTTCTTCAAAAGATCAATAGTATTTGGTGCAATATTTTTAAAAAATGCAAATATTTTTTCTGCAGTCAACATTTTCTCATGGGCCGCCAGTTGGTGACCGCTGCTCTAGCCCAGGGATGGTGAACCTTTTGGGCATCAAGTGTCCAAACCAGAACAAGCATGCACATGTGTACACTGGAGCGCTGGAAACCAAAGACCGACTGGCCAGTGCGCACATGCCTGGGTTTTGGCAATTTTTCGGGCCACTTTCAGGCTGTTTTTGGCACAAAAAACAGCCCGAAAGTGCCTGGAAAATGGCCTGTTTTTTGGCAATTTTTCAGGTTGTTTTCTGGTGCTCCGGTGCCCGCGAAGACCAGGTAGTTGGCATGCTGGAAACCAGAAGAGCAGCTGGCGATGGTGCACATGCTCACAGAGAGAGCTCTGTGTGCCACCTTTGGCACGCCTGCCCTATGGTTTGCCATCACGTCTCTTGCCCTTCAGCAAAAGCCCAAAATGGAGGGCCCCCTAAATTGCACCTCTGTTTCCGATCTCTGCTCCATCCAGAAAGAAAATAAGAGAACCTCCCCAAACGCAGCAAACTCAAAAAACCTGCAAGTTGCTTGGGTTGAGCCAAAGCTTATTTCTCACTAACCGGATCCCCAGAGACCTTTGGCCACTGGGGAAGAATCTTCGCTTAGGTTGTAGTAATATATTGACTTGGTATAAAGCTTCCACCGAGTCCTTAAGGCCGATTCCGAAATGTGTGGATTGTCCCAGTTAATAGCTGCGCATAAGTTTTTTGTCTGGTGTGACCTTGTTTAACTTGTGATCAACAACAAAGGAAATGCGTTCCTCCTTCATCTGGGTCACCATTCCAGCCTGACCGCCATGTAGGGCATGGCACATGGTCTTGTTTGTCCCTGGCATCTGTCCTGTTGAGCCTTGGCCCCGCTGGAAGAGACCGGTTCTGTTTCTGGGAAAGCTATCAATCAAAGTTTAGAATTAAGGAGAAATTTCCTGACAGTTAGAACAATTAATCACAACTTGCCTCCAGAAGTTGTAGGTGCTCCAACACTGGAGTTTTTTTTTTTTTTTTTTTTAAAGAAGAGATTAGACAGCAATTAGTCTCAAATGGTATAGAGCTGTGATGGAGAACCTATGGCACACGTGCCTCAGGTGGCATGTGGAGCCGTACATCCTGGCACGCGGGCTGGCCGTTCTTGCGCGCATGCAGTGCCGACCAGTTGGTTTCCGACCGTCTGGGGGGAGGCTGTTTTCGACCTCTTCAGGCTTCAGGAAAACTCCCTCCCTGCGCGGGTGGGGTGGGGGGGTGCACGCGCATGCGCAGGTGGATGAGGCACATTGGATTGTGGGTGTGGACACGCGCCCCCACGATTTTGGCACGCCTTTACAAAAAGATTCGCCATCACTGGTATAGAGGGTTGGACTAGAACAGGGATCATCAGCAACCTGTGTGGCTCTGGAGCCGCATGTGGCTCTTTTCATCCCTCTGCTGCGGCTCCCTGTCGCCAGTCAGCTCCACAATTGATAGGGCTCTCGGTTAGGACAGGTAGGGGAAAAAGGATGTCACACTAGGAGGAGACTCTATGGGGGGGGGGGGTGTCTGGATTTCCGGTTGGCAGTTAGGACCTTTGTGGCTCTTTGATTGTTTAAGGTTGCTGACCCCTGACTTAGTGCAGTGGAAGGAGTACCCACTCTCCAAAATCATACCTGGGTCATTCAGGCTGACATTCAGCCTGGCTGTGTGAAGCAGAAATTGGAATGGTGGCAGTGGAGCTGGAATGACAGCAATTATAACTTTCATTTGTCCCGTTCCCCCCCCCCCCCCAAAGTCCTTCAGCTTGGTTGTTCCTTACGTGTGTTCTCCCTCTCTGCCTTCAGATGAGCAACTCCAGCAACAAGCGCGCCCCCACCACGGCCACCCAGCGACTCAAACAGGACTACCTGCGCATCAAAAAAGATCCAGTGCCTTATATCTGTGCCGAGCCTTTGCCATCCAATATCCTTGAATGGTAAGAATTTGGAGGGGGGGGGGGGCTGCTGAACCTGAAAAGGCGCCGAGAGATTGAACCTCCTTAAGGCAAGAATGGGGGGGGGGGGAACAGTGGTAGGGGAGATCTGTAGAGCAGGGGTGTCAAACTCAAGGCCCGCGGGCCAGATGTGGTTCACAATGTGGCGTGATCCTGCCCGCAGGACTGTCCTGGTCCACCCAATGCGAAGAGGGAAAATCAGGCCACAGGCTGCTTCAGCCCCAGTCTGTCCAAGAAATAACACGACGGCGGTTTGGGGAGTGGCGTCAAGCTGGCCGTGCCCACCCAGTCAGCCACGCCCGGCCACCCTCCCTCCCTGAGGTCAACCGCAGCCCTGATGCGGCTCTCAATGAAATTGAGTTTGACACCCCTACTCTAGAGGCTAAAATTCCTGATCCGGCTCATTTTTCCCAAAGAGTCACCAGCTACTTAGTAGTATTTTTCACACTATTGGAAGTTGGAGTATTATTTCCCTGGGCCTTTTAAAAGACACTTCTTCAATTTCTGTAATAAATCTCCCACGTCCGCAAACAGGGAAATGTGCAGGTCAACAAGAAGAAACCAGATAGCGTCAGACACGAGAAAACGGTAGTCAGAAACGATACCGAAATTTAGAAATACGGCTGTGGTGTAACACAAAAAAGGACGCAGTGGCTGATGCTTGAGCTTGTCGATCAGAAGGTCAGCGGTTCAGCGGTTCGAAGCCCGCGTAATGGAGTGAGCGCCCGTGACTCATCCCAGCTTCCGCCAACCTAGCAGTTCGAAAGCACGTAAAAAATACAAGTAGAAAAAATAGGAGCCACTTTTGGTGGGAAGGTCACAGCGTTCCGTGCGCATTCGGGAGTTGAGTCATGCTGGCCACATGACCACGGAGACATCTTCGGACAGCGCTGGCTCTTCGGCTTTGAAACGGAGATGAGCAGCGCCCCCTAGAGTCGGGAGCGATTAGCACATATGTGGGAGGGGAACCTTTACCTTTTATAAAACAATCTTAGTGGGTCCTGGGTGCAACAGAGCAGATTTCCATCTGGGAACCTTTTGAAGGGACAGGACCACCCTCGTTCCTCACTTCTGATTCGAAATACAACTCGTGTAATTGTATTTTTGTTTTTGTTTTTTCGCAGGCATTATGTTGTACGAGGACCTGAAATGACACCGTACGAAGGTAAATCGCAGCTTGGCATCAGAGTAAACTCACCCTAAACACCAGTCTCCCTCATGGAGAAGTTGGGAACGTGTGTTTTGGTCCTGCTTGAGAACACTGGGTTTGTTTTCCGCCCTGTTCTCTTTGCTTAATATTTTTATAATCGTGTGTGTGTCTATCATAGAATCCTACGTAGTTGCTCAAGATTGATTGAATGTTTGGAAGTTGGCAGGTGAGATTCAGATGCGGCAGAGCCTCGGCGCCGCAGTGGTCAGAGTGCAGTACTGCACCTGCTGACTGCCGTCTGCCTGCAGTTTGGCAGTTCGAATCTCACCAGGCTCAAGGTTGACTCAGCCTTCTATCCTTCCGAGGTGGGTCAAATGAGGACCCGGATTGCTGGGGGGCAAGAGGCTGACTCTGTAAAAACCGCTTAGAGAGGGCTGTAAAGCACTGTGAAGCGGTTTATCCCGTATTTCTTGGTGTAGAAGACGCACCAAGATTTTGAAGAGGTAAACAAGGGGGGAAAATTTGTTTTTGCCCTCCCTGGCCCCCAGGAGAACTCTGCAGGCCTCCCAAACCCTCTGCGTGTCCCATTTTTCGGGAGACGTGCAGAGTGCTCCTGGGGCCTGAAAAGAGCAAAAACGGCATTCCTGGGGGGGTTTGGGAGACACAAAACAGGCCTGTTTTTCGCCTCCGAAACACCCCCCCCCCCCCACGCATCATGTTTTTGCCCTCCCCATACCGCAGGTCTCCCAAACCCTCTGCGTGGCCCTTTTTTGCAAAAAAACCAAGCCTGCTTTTGGTGAAACGGGATGTCCGAGGCGGGGTGTCCGCACCAACATTCGCACCCTCTTTTAGCGGGAGGGGAAGTGTGTCTTATACTCCGAAAAGTACGGCAAGTCTTAAGTACTATTGCTGTTGTTGAGAAAATCCTCGTAGGAGGATAAAGGGAGATGGCCAGAGTATAACTCATCAGGCAGGACTCGTTTTTAATCTCATCTGCATATTTCAGAGAATGTTCTCCTTTTTGTCGAGTCGCTTGTAACAAAAAGGGCCCCACACTGACATCTCCTAGAAGTTTCCTTCTCAAACTCTTGTTCGTCAACTTCTTCGGACGACATGCTTTGCTGTGAAATTTTTTAAAAAACGGTTTTCTTTCCCCCCCGTTATCCCTCTTTTCAGGTGGCTACTACCACGGGAAGTTAATTTTCCCCAGAGAATTCCCTTTTAAACCTCCTAGTATTTATATGATCACACCAAATGGAAGATTTAAATGCAACACGAGGTAAGATCGTTTGCTTGATTTTATTTCCTGGTTTGTTTTTCTTGGCCGGTGACTTGACTTTCCACCTCTTGCGCTTGATATTGAGAAATATTTCACTAGAGACGACTTGACCTCGTGTTTTGAAGTAAATCAAGTTAAATCAAGTAAATCTTCGCTTTGAACGTGATTGCTTCCCTCCTGTGCATTCTCGGTGGTTGTCTTGCATATAGGGGTAGAGTCCTTGACGTACGACCACAATTGATTCCCCCAAATTTCCATTGCTAAGCTAAGCAGTTATTAAGTCGAGTTTTGCTTTTTTTTTGGTTTATTATTAAGCAAATTGTTGTAGTTAGTCATACGGTTGTTAAGCAAATCGTACTTTTTTATGTAATTTGCTTGCCAAAAGATAAAGGTTCCCCTCGCATATGTGTGCTAGTCATTCCCAACTCTAGTGGGGCGGTGCTCATGTCCATTCCAAAGCCGAAGAGCCAGCCCTATCTGAAGACTTCTCCATGGTCATGTGGCCGGCATGACTCAACTCCCGAAGGCGCCTGGAACGCTGTTCCCTTCCCACCAAAGGTGGCTCCTATTTTTCTACTTGCATTTTTATACGCTAGATTGGCAGAAGCTGGGACAAGTCACGGGAGCTCACTCTGTTACGTGGCGCTAGGGATTCGAACTGCTGACCTTCCTGATCGACAAGCTCAGCGTCTTAGCCACTGAGCCACCACATCCCTTCTCTGCTAGTTAGTCATTGATAAAACAAATAATAATAATAATAATAATTTTAATTTATATCCCGCTCTCTCTCCCCAAGGGGACTCGAGGCGGGGCACAGGCAATTAAAAATACAAATAAACCACAAACAAATACAAAATACAGAGTTAAAAATAGATTAAATAGATCCTGCGCTAAAACCCATAAACTAAACTAAAAATTACCCCTAAAAAACCCTAACCTAAAAAGAGACTACCCAAGGCCGGCCAGACGAAAAAAGTGCGTCTTTAATTTTAAGCGGAAGGAGCGGAGGTCCGTGGTTGTCCTGATATCGGGGGGAAGGTCATTCCAGAGGGCTGGGCCCGCCACAGAGAAGGCCCTTCCCCTGGGCGCCGCCCGCTGACAAAGTCTAGTGGACGGCACCCGGAGAAGTCCCTCTCTGTGGGAGCGAATCGGCCGTGAGGATGTATGGGGCAGGATCCGATCCCGCAGGTAGCTAGGTCCCATGGCACTGGCTCTTCGGCTTTGAAACGGAGATGAGCACTGCCCCCTAGAGTCAGGAACGGCTAGCACATATATGTGAGGGGGACCTTTAGCTGGCAGAGACAGAAGTTAGAAATTTAAAAGCGTAAGGAAATGATTAATAATACTGCAGATTTACTAAAATGGATAAGCAAATATGTGATTACAGTGATCCCTCGTTTTTCGCGGTTAATGGGGACCGGAACCTTCCGCGAAAACTGAAAAACCGCGAAGTAGGATTCGCACCGGAAACTTGAGTTGGTGGACATCGTTTAAAGCAAGCGCTAGGGGGCGCTTGCCTCCTACCGATGCATTTTTTTTTCTATTCTGTATTTTTGAAAAACCCGCGAAGCACCGAAGCCGCGAAACAAGAAGCCGCGAAAAAACGAGGGATCACCGTATTATTAATTTTATGAATATTATTACCATTTCTTAAAAACAAAGGGTGCTCAGACAACACGCTGTTTATATAGACATTGAATTTTTATGTTTAATATTATTTTTAAAAAATTATATTTAAAAAAACCCAGAATCTTCTCCTGGTGAACGTTTTCTGTATCTCTGCTTTGATGGAGCTTTGGTGTGTCTGTTTCTTCCCCTCTGTAGGTTGTGTCTTTCCATTACTGATTTCCACCCCGACACGTGGAACCCAGCTTGGTCTGTCTCCACAATCTTGACAGGCCTCCTTAGTTTTATGGTTGAAAAAGGGCCCACTCTGGGCAGTATAGAAACAACAGAATTTACGGTGAGTCAGCCTCTGTTGCTTATTTTGTTCGCTGCGGATTTAAAAATCAAGCCACAAAGGAATCCAGAGGCAGAAATGGGACTCTGGACGTCTTTTCCATTCAAATGGTAGCTCCAAGATTGACTTTTTTTCCTTCTCTTCTTTTCTCTTCTCTTCTCTTCTTTTCTCGCTCCCTCAGAAGAGGCAATTGGCTTCACAGAGTTTAGAATTTAACGTCAAAGACAAAGTCTTTTGCGAATTGTTTCCCGACATGGTGGAGGTGAGTGACAGGCTAAATCTTTTCCCTTGGGCGATATTTGCAATTGTTCTTCTATTTTATTTTTTAAATTAACACCTGGTCATTTTTTTAAAAAAAAAAAATTGGAGATGTCAAACAGCAAATAGCAAATTTCACTGTCAATTTCAGCACCTCCTATTGTCGTCTCTGCGTGCGCCATTTTCTCTGTTTGCTGCAAGGAGGCAGAGGCCAAAGGGTGGGGGCCGGTGAGTGGGCGGGGCTACATTCAGTGTATAAGATAATAATAATAATAATAATAATAATAATAATAATAATAATAATAGTTTTATTTATAACCCGCTCTCTCTCCCCGAGGGGACTCGAGGCGGGGCACAGGGAATTAAAAAACAGTTAAAAACAGGCAAAATACAAACATAAAAACAATAAATATAAAATTAAAAGGCAGATTAAATAATTATCCTTGCGCTAAAATCCCCCAATTAATTAAAAAGAGACTACCCTAGGCCGGCCAAGCGGAAAAGATGTGTTTTTAATTTTAGACGGAAGGAGCGGAGGTCCGTGGTTGTTCTAATGTCGGGGGGAAGGTCGTTCCAGAGGGCTGGGCCCGCCACAGAGAAGGCCCTTCCCCTGGGCGTTGCCCGCTGACAAAGTCTAGTGGACGGCACCCGGAGAAGTCCTTCTCTGGGAGCGAATCGGCCGTGAGGCTGTATGGGGCAGGATCCGATCCCGCAGATAGCTAGGTCCCGAGCCATGGAGCGCTTTAAAGATGACAACTAGCACCTTGAAGCGCACCCGAAAGATGACAGGCAGCCAGTGCAGCTCGCGCAAGAGCGGTGTTACGTGGGTAAACCTTGAGGTTCCCATTATTGCTCGCGCGGCTGCATTCTGGACCAGCTGAAGTCTCCGGGTGCACCTCAAGGGGAGCCCCATGTAGAGAGAGTTGCAATAGTCCAGTCGGGATGTCACGAGAGCATGAGTGACTGTGCGAAGGGCATCCCGGTCCAATAGGGGCACCCAAATTTTCACTCTCTTTTGGGGGGAGGTGCGTCTTATACGCCGAAAAATACGGTAAGTATCCATCTCGAACTGAACTTCAGTTTGCTTCACTGGGAGACCTTTCAACCTAGCGCGTTTGACGTTTGATCTTTTCCTCCTATCTCTCTCCCGCCCTTCGCGGCTGTCCAGGAAATCAAGCAGAAACAGAAGGCGCGGGACGATCTCCACAGCCGGCCCACGACTCTCCCGCTTCCGGATGTCATCCCCGACGGGGAAGCCCACCACGGTCAGAACGGCCTGCCGATCCTCAACGGGCACCCGCCTTTGGCGGCGGCCAACAACCCCCTCGGCCTCCAGCAAGCGAACCGCCACCACGGACTCCTGGGTGGAGCTTTGGCGAACTTGTTCGTGATTGTGGGCTTTGCGGCCTTCGCCTACACAGTGAAGTACGTCCTGAGGAGCATCGCGCAGGAGTGAGCCGACGCTGGAGTTCTCCTCCTTCTCCTCCTTCCAAGTCTGGGTTCTGAGACCAAAATAACAGTAGCGGCAGGAAGGAAACCAAACTCAACAATCAGACTCTGTGGGTCTCGCACTCCCGACTGTGGGCTAACGGCTGTGATGTGTACAGGGGTTGTTGGTTTGTTTGTTTTTTTGCCTTCCCCCCCGTTTTGTTTTAATTACTGGTTTTGGCCCATGGAATTAAGTTTCCAAACTCCCCCGTTTGGGATGGAAAAGGATGGGATGGGATGGGATGGAGCGAGGAAGAGGACGCACACACATTGTCTGCCATGAAAAGAAGAAAGGGAGGGGGGCGAACCCGCTTTCTGAAACTTGTAGGATCTAAATTTAGCGGCCTACAAAATCCCCCTGTGTTTCTTTTTCTTTCTTTTTTTCCAGTGCACTCTTGAATCCGTTCTAACATCTCGGAGCTTGGGGGAACGTGCGGGGTGGGGAGGAAGCGTCCCCTCTTTAAGGCAAACGTGGGGCAATAGAGAAGACGGGTTGGGAGAGGATGGGGCAGCCCTTGCCCGTTTTAATTACGGGTGGGTAGCTGAAGAAGGGGCGGTGGGGGGCGGAGTAGAGGAATAAGGGGAGCGCTCTTCGTTTCCTTAAGACACACTTTTCGATCGCCTCGCTTGACGTGTTTGGTGTCTGCTGCTGAAACAGGTTCCCGAGCCCAGCGGATTGTTTGTGTGAACGCTTAGATCCTCCAGGAAGCCTTTTGCGCCCTAAGTCGCCGGTGCGGGAGAGCTTGAAGTTTAAAAAGCTCTTTTTCAGAGTCGAGCGTAAAGCGTTTGCTCTTTTGAATTGACGTTGAGCCATCCCACAAACTTAGGAGTTTCGGGGCTCACGGAGATAGTTTTTCGCGAAAGAGAAACCGCTTCCCGCTCGTACCAGGCCAACCCCAGGGGTCGGCGGCGGCCCTTTTCTGAGTTGACGCGGTGGTGTTTTAAAGCAGGCACCTTCTTGGCCCAAACTCCTCACAATAAAAGTACAGGGTTTTTTTTCCCTCCTTTTAAAAAAATGCTGGCCCAGTAAAAAAAAACTTGCCCTAATGCTCTTTGAGAGGAGGGAGAGAGAGAGAGAGAGAAAGATAATGAGGGAGAGAGAAAGGAGAGAATGAGGGAGAAAATGAATGAGGGAGAGAGAGCAGAGAGAATGAGAGAAAGAATGAGGGAGCGAGAATGAAAGGGAGAGAATGAGGGAGAGAGAATGAATGAGCGAGAGAAAGGGAGAGAAAGCAGAGAGAATGAGGGAGCGAGAAAGGGAGAGAATGAGGGAGCGAGAGAAGGAGGGAAGGAGAGAAAGAATGAGGGGGAGAGAAAGAAAGGGAAAGAATGAGTGAGGGAGAAAGGGAGAGAAAGCAGAGAGAATGAGGGAGAAAGAAAATGAGGGAGCGAGAAAGAAAGGGAGAGAATGAGGGAGCGAGAAAGAAAGGGAGAGAATGAGAGAAAGAGACATGACATGGAATAGCCAGCTCTCCTTAGCATTTCTTTTTTTTAAAAAAAGTTTAAACGTTTGGTGTTCTGTGTTCCTTTTATTCCCCCCTCCCCCTTTCAAAAGGACCCCGTTTGATGACTTGTGGGGAGGGGGGGTTGCAATCATGTTACGTTTTGTCATTCATCTCCAGGTTTTGCTGCTATAAAGAGAAGGGAAATGGCAAAAAGGAGTTGAGCCCCACCGGTTGGCGTGGGGAGGAATTGTTCAATAAATTCCATTCTGGGTTTGACACCCATCTACCCACCGGCAGGCTTTGGAGTCTGCATTCGTTCTCTTGCTCCAATTGAAGGCATCTCTCTCTCTCTCTCTCTCTCTCTCTCTCTCTCTCTCTCTCTCTCTCTCTCTCTCTCTCTCTCTCTCTCTCTCTCTCTCTCTCTCACTCACTCACTCACTCTCAGGGGTCCCTCAAAAGCTAGGACTTAACATGCTTTACACGGGAGAAATTCTACAGATAATATTCGTTGGCGGGCGGACGCCCTACTTACTCTCAACCAGGACAAGCTCAACTTTTAACATTCTGGGACCGGGAAAGAAACCCCATAGTTAACGCTTCCGGAATAGTTAGGCTGGTCCCTGTCCATCCAGCTTACTGGCCGGCTTGGGGTTAAATATATAGGCTATGGGAAGATAGATAGATTTTTTTTTTAAAAACACAAGAAAAAGAGAAAATCGAAGCCCAACCCGTTGAGCGTGGTTTTATCAGCCGTACTCCGTTGGTCCTGCTAAATAACATCTTTTTAAGCTTTCCCTTTGTTCAGAGGTGTTTTCAAGATGAGATTTTTTGCTTTCCGTGAAGTTTTGAGTGATTGGCTTTATTCCAATTTTTGTCTAGCTTTCCCCCCGCCCCCCTTCTTTTCCCGAAACAAATTGGGGGGGAAAATTGACTTTTACAGGATGATATTGGGAGGAAAGGGGTGAATTAAATCCATCAGCTGTTTAACTTCGGAAGGTGAGTGAATTAATCTGCTTTTGACCAATTCCTCGGCCGGCAGGTGTGGCTTACTTGTCATTCCCCCAGTGGCTCTGTCCGCGAAACAAGACATTTGTTAAAATAAAACTTATCGTCGGCGTATGGATGGGAGAGAGAGAGAGAGAGAGAGATGACTACGATGGAAAATCATTTTAAGAAAGCCTTCTCCATGTGCCAGGCCGCTGTTGTGGGACTACATCGCCCATCGTCCCTGGGCCAGCTGGAGAAGGGTACTTCATTGGGGGAGACGGATTTAAAATACGTATTTCCATTTTTAGAAATACTTCAGGGATTGTGAGATGGTGTCCCATCTACCCTGTCTTTTGATGAAACTTTGTGGTCGATCTTCGTCGTCTTCTTCCTCTTCCTTTTCCTCCTCCTTCTAAAGCTTGGCCTTCTGTCCACATTTTGCACCCCGCGGTTGTCACGAGATCTTAAATGTACATATTCTGTGCAAAGGCATTTCTTTCTACTTGAAAAAAAACAACGAAGCATAGATCGCGTTCTTTAGTACCTTTTAAAAAAAAGGGAGTAGGGAAAAGTGGCCTGTTTAGTTCACCAATGGAGCTAAGCTTGGGGTTTGTTTAACCATAGTTTGTTGAATAAATCACTGTCTTGAGTTCACACTTTGTGCTCGATTGCCTGGGGGTGGCTTGCAGGCTGCATCGATGGGAGTTCATACGCGGGTTTGACTTCCATATGAAGGCGCTAGCTTAAATCGGCTTCATGGATTAATTGGCCTACGGGCCAAAATTGGACTTTTTAGAGGCATTTTTTTTTTCTGTAGCAAGGGTGGATCGGTGGCTAAGATGCTGAGCTGGTCGATCAGAACGTTGGGCGGTTCGAATCCCTAGTGCTACGTAACGGAGGGAGCTCCCGTGACTTGTCCCAGCTTCTGCCAACCTAGCAGCTCGAAAACATGTAAAAATGCAAGTTGAAAAGTAGGGACCACCTTTGGTGGGAAGGGAACGGTGCTCCGTGCACCTTTGGCGTTTAGTCATGCCAGCCACGACCACGGAGACGTCTTCGGACAGCGCTGGCTCTTGGGCTTTGAAACGGAGATGAGCAACGCCCCCTAGAGCCAGGAACGACTAGCATATATATACAAGGGGAACCTTTACCTTTCTATAGCACCTTAAAAAGAGCAAAACTTTTCAAGGTATGTGTATTTGTGTGTGTGAAGGGGAAGAGAATGTTTGGGCGAAAACCTTATATATATATATATAAATTATATTAATTATATATTAATCCAACAATATTTGGTTGGTCAATTGCAGAAGAATCCTCTAGTTGCAGGGGTATCCAACTTTGCCAAAACTTTTAAGACCTGCCTGACTTCAACTCCCAGAATTCCCCAGCCAGCCATGCTTCCTCCCCATGCTGGCTGGGGAATTCTGGGAGTTGAAGTCAGGCAGGTCTTAAAATCGGACATACCTCTGCTCTAAATTGGACGTACCCGCTCTCTAGTGCCTTAGGATCTCAGCCAGCAGTCAGGGAACCAGTTGGGCCTACTGGGGGTAGAGTCAATATTTATTTAGGCAACCGTTACAGAGATCATGGAGGGAATTGGGACCGAACAGAACTTCTGACTCTTTGCAAGACATTGCATGCCAAATAAGGGGGATTCATTTAGGTGGGATGGGTATTATTTAGCAGGGACATGATAGATATAGATGTGGAAAGCTGATGTCCAGAAGCTTCCAAGTATTGGATTCTGGAGACAAGAGGTCCACTACTTTGGCCTGAGACAAAGCATGTTTGAAGTAACCCAGGGCTAGGAAGATTTAGATTTTAGATTTTATTCAATTTGTATCCCGCCCTTCTCCAAAAGGACCCAGGGCGGCGTACAGGAATTTAAAACAACATACAAAAGTAATACAAAATACTCAAATTTAAAACCTATTAAATAACAAAAACCTGCGCTAAAACCAAATAAAATCCCCCATTTAAAACTAATACTAGTCACAGCGGAGGCTATGTTAGGCCGGCTTGATGAAACAGGTGTGTTTTTAGACACTGGCGGAAGAGGCGGAGGTCGGTGATGGTGCGGAGTTCAGGGGGTAGGTCGTTCCACAGGGTAGGGCCCACCACAGAGAAGGCTCTTCCCCTGGGTGTCGCCAGCCGGCATTGTCCGGCCGATGGCACCCGGAGCAGGCCCTCTCTGTGGGAGCGTATCGGTCTAAGGGATGTATGGAGCAGGAGACGGTCTCGCATGTAACTAGGTCCCGAGCCATGGAGCGCTTTGAAGATGGTCGTCAAGACCTTGAAGCGCACCCGAAAGACCACAGGAAGCCAGTGCAGCTCGCGCAGGATCAGTGTTATGTGGGAGCATCTAGAGGCTCCCGTAATCATCCGCGCGGCTGCATTCTGCACTAACTGTAGCTTTCGGGTGCACCTCAAGGGAAGCTCCATGTAGAGAGCATTGCAGTAGTCGAGTCGGGATGAATCTGTAGAAGAAGAATCTGTAGGCTCTTAGAAATCTAGTGGACCACACTGGGAAGTTGAAACAGGTGCCAGGAGAAAACTCATTACTGCCAAGTAGTCAGCTATTGCTGCCAAGACGTAGTCCTCACTTAGTGACTTCTTGCTCAGCAACCATTTGAAGTTACAACAGCGCTCAACAAGATGGCCGGTCCTTGAAGTTGTGCCTGTCGCAATTGTCCCTACAGTCACAGGATGATGATGATGACTGGGGCGCTTGGCAACCGGCACACGGTTACAGTGGTCACCGCTTCCCACATCCCTTGCGATCTTCACGGCCAGCTTCCAATAAGTCCAGGGGGGAATGCAGCTGCCCCCTGTGATTGCGCTGAAGGACTGCGCATGATTCCCTAACAACCATAACCTGAACTGTCGTCGTACACCGAAGATCGCAATTGAATTTCGTCGCGCACGGCGCCATGACAATAATGGAAACGAAGCTAAGAAGTTACACGGGGTTGAAGGATCTTTTTGACGACTCGGGAAGTCCTTCAAAATGGAGCTGCATTGGGCTTCGTGTTCATTGATGCAACAACATTCTGCTTTAGATTTAAAAAAAAAAAAAAAGCTTAGATTCTTAGGTCTGGTTGCAACTTGATTGAAGTAAGAGGGGGAGAAAAAGATGGAACAAATGACCCTGAGAGAGAGAGAAGCTAGTGACTTCTTTCCAGTGGTGAAATCTATTTTTTATTTATTTTGACACTGGTTCTGTGGGTGTGGCTTGGGATGTCATGTGACTGGGTGGGTGTGGCCCAACTTTTTCACTTTTTAAAGCATTTTTTTGCCTGCCGGTTTCGGGCGAAGAGGCGGGGGGGGGGAAATATATAATAATAATAAATAAATAAAATTTTATTTATAGACCGCTTCCTCTCCCCAAAGGGACTCGGAGCGGTGCACAGGGAAATTAAAAAATACCAATAAATATACATAAATAATTTAGATAAAAAGCAATTTAAACAAAGATTATCCCTGCGCTAAAATCCCCCATTTTAAATTAACTAAAACACCCTAAACCCTATTAAAAGACTCGAGACTAACCTAGGCCGGCCCAGCAGAAAAAGTGTGTTTTAAGTTTTTGACGGAAGGAGCGGAGGTCCGTAGTTGTTCTAATATCGGGGGGAAGGTCGTCCCAGAGGGCCGGGCCCGCCACAGAGTCGCTTCTTTCCCTACCTGTGCTGCCTTCACCTGGCTAATTAATACGCATTGGATACAGGTAATTTCGTCTGCAATGTCATCGTTTAACCAGCAGGTGTCGCAACGACACCAACGTTAAGACACATGGCAGATAAGCCATGGTCTCTCTTTAAGTTGTTTTATTGGGGGTGAATTGAGTCGAATCTTGGTCCCGCATCCTCTTTTGTTTCTGGGCTGTAAAATAAGGGAGGGGGGGGGGCACACCTAGAGAAACCCTAATCCCGCAGGCCCCGAATTCGAAATCTGCCCGGAAAACAAGGACGGATACGAAGGGGAAACCAGTTTAAAAATCACATTTTCGGGGAAAGTGATAAACCAACTCCATTGGGCTCTGTGGGAATGCAACGTGGGGGATTTCCTGGTGGTCTCTTATCCAATTACTAAACAGAACCTTGGTCTGTTTCTGGCCCCTAAGGATCCGTAGGTGCCCTTCCCTAGCGAGATTAAGACTTCAATTTAAAGAAACAATTCTGAGAGAGGTATACATTCAGAGTAGTTATTCTTTACATTTGTCATTCTTATACATTTGTTACTCCATTTAAAAAGGTTATAATATACAGTTTGGGTTGCTTTATTCGCCATCCCATCCGCCTATTTTGACACCACTTTCTTTTCCCTTCTCTGCTTCCTTCCTTCCTCCTCTCCTTCCCCTCCCTTCTTCCCTTATCTCTCCCCTACTCCTACTCTTCCTTTCCCCCTTCCTACCCACTCTCCTTCTCTTTCTCTCCCTTCCACCTTCCTCTCCTTCCCTCTTCCTTCCTTCCCTCCTCTTCTTCTCCTCCTTCCCTTTCTTTTTTTGTTAGAATAGAATAACACAGTTGGAAGGGACGTTGGAGGTCTTCTAGTCCAACCCCCTGTTTAGGCAGGAGACCCTATACTATTTCAGACAAATTGTTATCTAACATCATCTTAAAAACTTCCAGTGTTGGAGCATTCACAACTTCTGCAGGCAAGTTGTGAATGCTCTGATTAATCCACTGATGAATTGCTCTCACTGTCGGGAAATTTCTCCTTAGCTCTAACTTGCTTCTCTCCTTGATTAGTTTCCACCCATTGCTTCTTGTTCTACCCTCAGGTGCCTTGGAGAATAGCTTGACTCCCTCTTCTTTGGGGCAGCCTCTGAGATATTGGAAGGCTGCTATCATGTCTCCCCTAATCCTTCTTTTTATTAAACTAGACATCCCCAGTTCCTGCAACCGTTCTTCCTATGTTTTAGTCTCCAGTCCCCTCATCCTCTTGGTTGCTCTTCTCTGCACTCTTTCTAGAGTCTCCACATCCTTTTTTTACATCGTGGCGGCCAAAACTGAATGCCAGATTCCAAGTGTGGCCTTCCCAAGGCCTTATAAAGTGGTATCAACACTTCCCGTGATCTGGATTCTCTCCCTCTGTTGATGCAGCCTAGAACTGGGTTGGCTTTTTGGGCAGCTGCTGCACACAGCTGGCTCCTATTTCAATGGTTGTCCACTAGGACTCCAAGATCCCTCTCACAGTTGCTGCTATTGAGCAAGGTCCCACCTATACTGTCCCTGTGCATTTTGCTTTTCCTGCCTAAATGTAGAACCTTACTTTTTTCACCAATGAGAACAACACTCTTGTTGTTATAGGCATCTCTTTCAAATCTTCAAATGAGCCCGATTGCTCTTATTATCGTGGGAGAGCTTATTTTGGGGGAAACAGGATATTTATTTATTTATTTATTTATTTATTTTATTAGATTTATACCCCGCCCTTCTCCAAGAGGACCCAGGGCGGCGCACAGGAATTTAAAAGATACATACAAAAATCAAATAGAAAATTTAAAAACCTGTTAAATATCCATCCTGCGCTAAAAACCAAATTAAAATCCCCCAAAATTAAAACTATCTAAAATAGGTACAGCGGAGGTTACGCTAGGCCGGCTTGATGAAAGAAATGTGTCTTTAGACACTGGCGGAAGAGGCGGAGGTCTGAGAAGGTGCGGAGTTCAGGGGGTAGGTCGTTCCAAAGGGCAGGGCCCGCCACAGAGAAGGCTCTTCCCCTGGGTGTCGCCAGTCGGCATTGTCCGGCCAACGGCACCCTGAGAAGGCCCTCTCTGTGGGAGCGGATCGGTCGAAGGGATGTATGGGGCAGGAGACGGTCTCGCATATAACTAGGTCCCGATCTAATATCCATTCGATCTAAACGGCTGGGCTAAAATCAAGTCGGTTTAAAAACCATGCTGATTGCATTGAACCAAAACTCCACTTAAAGAGGCCGGATCTTCCTAGAACCACGAAATAGTTAAAACAGCCCATCGCTTCACGCCATATCTTTTTCCTTCTCTTTCCCGCCCCCCCCCCTCCTTCCCCAAAAATTAAAAAAAAAACTATCTTGCATTCCTTGCAAACTATGCTGGCAACCGTTCTTTGTTAATAATATTTAACTTGCTTTGGCGTCCCCCGTTCGTTAGCTGCAGACAGGCTGCGAATCTGTTGGGAGTGGGGGGTGGAATGACGACTTGATGACATGTTAATAGGACAATCTGTCATATGGCAGCTCTGCAGACCGTGGCGAAGGCGAATCTTGTCTTGTGGCTGGGTTATCCTCCCGTCTCACTTGCTTATTCCTGGCTTCTTTACTTATCCTTTCCACACACACCCACACCCCTCCCCTTCAGATTGAGTGCACGGCAGTGGTGGGTTTCTGCAGGCTCGCACCTACTCGCAAGAGCCGGATGGTGAAATTTAGAGAACCGGTGAGAGGGGATTCCACCGGCGGACCCAGAAGTAAGTCTGGCCTGCCGCTGCCAGTGACCCAATGGGAAGGAAAGGAAAGGAAGGCAGAAAGTAAGAAAGGAAAGGAAGAAAGAAGGAAGGAAGGAAAGAAGGAAGGAAGGAAAGAAAGAAAGAAATATCGGTCCCTTAGACCGATACGCTCCCACAGAGAGGGTCTTCTCAGGGTGCCGTCGGCCGGACAATGCCGACTGGCGACACCCAGGGGAAGGGCCTTCTCTGTGGCGGGCCCTGCCCTGTGGAACGACCTACCCCCTGAACTCCGTACCATTACTGACCTCCGCCTCTTCCGCCAGTGTTTAAAAACACATTTGTTTCATCAAGCCGGCCTTACATAGCCTCCACTGTTGACTAGTATAGATAGTTTTAAAATGGGGGGTTTAATTGGTTTTAGCGCAGGATTTCATATTTAATAGATAGATAGATTTTATTTTTCTATACCGCGTCCTCTCCCCAGGGGGACTCGGAGCGGTGCACAGGGAAAATTAAAACAACATAAAATATATACATAAATAAATACAATAAAAACAAATTAAATCAACTGTCCCTGCACTAAAATCCCCATTTTAAAATTAACATTCCCTAACCCCTGAGGTAGAGACTAACCTAGGCCGGCCAAGCAGAAAAAGTGAGTTTTTAATTTCTGACGGAAGGAGCGGAGGTCCGTAGTTGTTCTAATGTCGGGGGGAAGGTCGTTCCAGAGGGCTGGGCCCGCCACAGAGAAGGCCCTTCCCCTGGGCGTCGCCCGCTGACAAAGTCTAGTGGACGGCACCCGGAGAAGTCCCTCTCTGTGGGAGCGAATCGGCCGGGAAGATGTATGGGGCAGAATCCGATCCCACAGATAGCTAGGTCCCGATAGGTTTTTAAATTTTTGTATTTTTGTATTGTTTTGTATATTATTTTAATTTTCCTGTGCGCCGCCCTGGGTCCGTTTGGAGAAGGGCGGGATACAAATCGAATAAAATCTAAATCTAAAGAATTTATCATCACAATTGAGCCCAAAATTTTGGTTGCTAAGCAAGAGCGTTGTTAAATGAGTTTCACCCCAATTTACAAGTTGGCCACTCCCACCCTGTCACATGACTGCCAAGCCACGCCCACAAAATAGGCCACACCTAGCCCAATGTTAAGAGTCGGCCCTCTTTGGAATTTCGTTTTAGATCAGAATCCCATATATTGACTCTAATTGAAGCTGGTTTTAAAACTGCTTATGCCTGAAATGAAATCTCATTTCCCATCTTTTCTAGCAATATTAAATTTTGGATAAGAGCTCATTAAGAAACAGGAAAGTGACATCTTGTGGACTAGATCGTTGGGTAAGAAGGGAGAAAATTATAGAGTGGATGAAAGTTTTTATTTTTTTTTCTTCTGTATCATTTCTAAGTTGTCTCTTTCCATGTTCATATAATACACTAAGATTTTGACTTTTCTTAGTTTATTAAATAAAGAATGGACTGTAAAAAAAAAAAAAATAGGCCACATCTAGAGAGTAGGTTCTAAAAAATTTTGAAACCTGGTGCACGGCATCGCAAGACACGAAATATTTTTTTTTTAATTAAATTTATACCCCGCCCTTCTCCAAAAGGACCCAGGGCGGCACACAGGAATTTAAAATACAATACAAAATCAAGTAAAAAATTTAAAAAACTTATTTGATACCATCCTGCGCTAAAAACAAATTAAAATCCCCAAATTTAAAACTGTCTAAAATAGTCATTTGTGAAGGTTACGCTAGGCCGGCTAAATGGAACAAATGTGTCTTTAAACACTGGCGGAAGAGGCGGAGGTCGGAGATGGTGCGAAGTTCAGGGGGTAGGTCCTTCCAAAGGGCAGGGCCCGCCACAGAGAAGGCTCTTCCCCTGAGTGTCGCCATTCGGCATTGCCTGGCCGACGGCACCCTGAGAAGGCCCTCTCTGTGGGAGCGTATCGGTCTAAGGGATGTATGGGGCAGGAGGCGGTCTCGCATATAAATACATTGCCAAACAGGCCCTCCTCTTCAATTGGGGGGGGAAAAAGTTTTATTTGTAAAATAAAGATGTCCTATTTTGCCATTCCCCTTCGGACGGCTCTGTTCTGCGCACAAACTCGCAAAATGAAAAACTTTCGGAGACGTTCAAACCATCCTCCGAACGGCCTTGATAGAACGGAAGGTGAAATCTGTTTATTTATTTTCATTTGTCGACAAGTGTGAAAACACATGGGGGAAAAAATGGCTATAAATGAGCCGCCCTGGGTCCTCTTGGAGAAGGGCGGGGTATAAATAATAAAATTAGATTTAGTCCAGAATGCAGCCGCGCGGGTGATTACGGGAGCCTCTCGATACTCCCATATAACACCAATCCTGCGCGAGCTGCACTGGCTTCCTGTGGCCTTTCGGGTGCGCTTTAAGGTTCTGACGACCATCTTTAAAGCGCTCCATGGCTCGGGGCCTAGTTACATGCGAGACCGTCTCCTGCCCCATACATCCCTTCGGCCGATCCGCTCCCACAGAGAGGGTCTTCTCAGGTTGCCGTCGGCCGGGCAATGCCGTCTGGCGACACCCAGGGGAAGGGCCTTCTCTGTGGCGGGCCCCGCCCTTTGGAACGACCTTCCCCCTGAACTGCGTACCATTCCGGACCTCCGCCTCTTCCGCCAGTGTCTAAAGACACATCTTTTCCAGCAAGCCGGCCTAGCCTAACCTCCCGTGGGGACTATTTTAGATAGTTTTTAAACTGGTGGTTTTAATTTGGTTTTAGCATAGGATTGTAATTTAATATGTTTTTAAATTTTGTATTTATCGTTTTGTATGTTTTTAAATTCCGCCCTGGGGTGCGCCGCCCTGGGTCCTTCGTGGAGAAGGGCGGGATATAAATATGATTCAAATAAAATAAATTAAATTAAATAAATAAATAAATAAATAAAACGTAGCCCTCAGCACATCAAAAGAGCACAGATCAATGGGGGCAGTAGGACAGGGACGATAGACATGCTGGTGTGCTTATGCACGCCCCCTTAGGGACCTCTTAAGTAATGAGTAAAGTCCACGGTAGACAGCTCAAGGTAAAAGGTATGGGTGTGTGTGTGTGTTAGAGGAACTAACAACAGGATCAGTAGGGTCTCCCACACATTTACTACTTTGATTGATGAAGTTGTTTTTCCTGCAATCGACATTGAGTTTGTATCTATTGATCGCCTTTGTGTAATTGCAGTTGAAGTAAAAGTAGTCATTTACACATAGGATGTTAAGGCATATTGTCCTGTGCACTTAGCTCAAATCCTATGAATCTGGACACTTATGGGGGAGATGTTTGAAAAGACCTAGAGATGGACATGCGTGCACACGAGAACCGCATGAGCGAATAATCCAATCTTTGGAGATGTCTGAAATCAAATATACAACCTCTATAAAGCCACACCTGCGTCCAGTTTTGGTCACCACACTATAAGGAAGTGGTTGAGACTCTAGAAAGTGTGCAGAGAATAGCAACCAGGAGGATTAGAGGGCCGGAGGCTAAAACATATGATGAACGGTTGCAGGAACTGGGCATGGCTGGTCTAGGGAAGAGAAGGACCAGGGGAGACAGGAGAGCAGTCTTCCAATATTTGAGGGGCTGCCACAGAGGGGAGGAGGTCAAGCTATTGTCCAAAGCACCTGAAGGCCAGACAAGGAATAATGGATGGAAACAGACCAAGGAAAGACTCAGCCTGGAAACGAGAAGTTTCCTGACAGGGAGAGCCATCCACCCATGGAACAGAAGTGGCCTTCAGAAGTTGTGGGAGCTTTATCACTTGAGACTTTCAAGAAGAGACCGGGCTGCCATTTGTCAGAAATGGTGTAGGGTCTCCTGCTTGAGAAGTGGGGGGGGTTGGACTAGATGACCTACAAGGACCCTTCCAACTCTGTTATTCTTCTGTTAGCCAGAAGTGGTGGGAGCTTCATCCCTGGAGGCTTCCAAGAAGACACCGGGCTGCCATTTGTCAGAAATGGTGTAGGGTCTCCTGCTTGAGAAGTGGGGGGGGGGGGTTTGGACTAGATGACCTACAAGGTCCCTTCCAACTCTGTTAATCTAATCAAGGAAGAAACAGATCGATCTACTTTCGACTCGGCTGTTGCAAGCAACCGATGCAAAAGGCAATGAAATAACATCGGAGGCCAGCAGTAAACACAAATCTTTACAATTATTATTTTTTTAAACGCAACATGCTAATGAAAACCAGCCCACTTTAACAGCAAAAAGCAATTAGCTGTAATCCTGGGGTTTAGAAAAAAACAACAACCGTGTTGATAAAAGCAGCCAATTAACTAAAGACTTGGTAAACAATTAAAATGTACAAGCCAGCATGCTACCACTCTGGCTAAGGATGAAAGTTTGCAGCGTTGCCTAGGTGATCAACTGCCAGGTGATTGCCAGCAGGCAAGGAAAAGTTTCGGTACGTTTTTTACACTAATATTCCCATTTCCTCTGCCCCTTTAATAAATGTAAGGCTACGAATCTCTGGTCCTAAGTCACTTTTTTTCCCAGCACCGTCGTAACTGTGAACGGTCACTGAACGAGTGGTTGTAACTCAAGGAGTTCATGCATATCTTTCTAGAAATGCTCTCAATGCTTGCTTACTCCCGTCCACAGCGGTGTTTCATCAGCCGGATGGAATGCTTTTTCGGTGGATATGTGGATGGACTTTACCTTGCAAGCTTTAATAGCTCCTTGAGTAGCTTCACGCAAGAAATACGAGTGAGTTGTTGCCTCTTAGCCTGCAAGCAACGGGCTAAGATTGCAGGCTTCCAGGTTCGAGGGCTTCCTTGGCTGGGAAACCCGCTGCGGGGCTTTTTGCCAGCCTAGCTTACCTTGATGGGCGACTTTCCAATCATTGAACAGCTTCCCCAAGAAATAAAATGTTGCCTCTTAGCCTGGAAGCCTTCATCATTATTACCAACCTGCGGTAAACTGAAGGGCAACACCACTGGATTGCCGGTGTGAATCGGGGTTTAGGGCAAAAGGCTAAGATTGCGACCTCCAAGTGCTTCCTTGGCTTGGAAACCTGCTGTGGGGCTTTTTGCCAGCCTAGCCTAGCCTACCTTGATGGTGGGGCTTTCCAAACATTGACTAGCTTCATCAAGAAATAAATTTTAGCCTGGAAGCCTTCATTATTATTACCTACATGCTATAAGCTGAAGGACAATGGCACTGTATTGCCAGTGTAAACTTAGGGCAGGGGTCTGCAAAGTTGGCTCTTTTAAGACTGGTGGACTTCAACTCCCAGAATTCCCCAGCCAGCCTTCAATTCTGGGAGTTGAAGTCCACCAGTCTTAAAAGAGCCAACTTTGCAGACCCCTTGCCCTAAGGGCAATGGGCTAAGATTGCAGACATCCAGGTTCAAGCACTTCTTTGGCTGGGAAACCACCGCAGGGCTTTTTGCCAGCCTAGTCTGTCTTGATGATGGGGCTTTCCAATCATTGAATAGCTTCCCCAAGAAATACACTGTTGCCTCTTAGCCTGGAAGCCTTCATTATTATTACCTACATGCTGTAAGCTGAAGGGCAACGGCACTGGATTGCCGGTGTGAATCGGGGCTTAGGGCAAAAGGCTAAGATTGCAGACATCCAAGTGCTCCCTTGGCTGGGAAACCCGCTGTGGGGCTTTTTGCCAGCCTAGCCTACCTTGCTGGTGGGTGCCTTTCCGAGGATGAAAACCGGAGGCTGCCCTTGCATTTTCCGATCCTGTAAACGCAACAGGAACACCTGCAAAAGCAGGAAGCCATGGTTTGCAAGTCCAACAGGCATGTAATATATATATATATCTGCCTCGGCTAAATAGAGACGATTTTGCCAGATGGAAAGAAAGAGGATCTGCAAAAGGCTAAAACAGGACACAGTCGGTGGGGAAAGGAGTTTATTTCTGATTTAAACATCTTTGGCACAGGAGGAGAAGAGTCTACGTCTTCCGACAGCCTCCCCTTAATAGGAACGCAAAGAGGCCAGCCTCCACCACTCTTTAGAAAGTGGTCCCTCCCTCTCCGTACAAATTACCCTGCCTTCCTTCCCCCTCCTCTCCTTCTCCTCTTTTTCACTCCCCTTCCTTTCAAGTCGATGCAAAACTCTCTCGCCAAAAAAAACCACACCAAAATCGTATTTATTCACCGGGCGGTATCACTCTAGGGAGGTTTCTGCCAGCCTGCAGCTGGCAGGCAAGGAGGCAATTTGGAGCTGGCAGTTTGGAGAACCTGTCTTGCCAAAGGCTCCCCTTAAGAGACAGGGGCAGAGGGACTTTCCCCTTGGTGGGGGGAACGGGGAGAGAGAGAGAGAGAGAGAGAGAGAGAGAGAGAGAGAGAGAGAGAGAGAGAGAGAGAGAAGATTCAGGAGAAAAGTTTGAAGGGAGACAGTGATGGTTGTCAGGTTGTTTCTTAGGGGGCAGAAAAATTCAGGAAGGATTTGAGTTTATTTTCTTGCTTTATTATTATCATTAGTATTTGGATAAGCGGGAAATTGTGGGCTTTTAAGACCTGGGACCTGGCTCCTGCAGAAATGTGATTTTTCATTTTTTTTTTTAAAGCAACTCTACCAAATTTCCGATGCATGGGTAGATTTGAGCAGACAGCTCTGGACATCTGCAGGCGTGACGTCAAAAAGACGAGCAGGAGTCCAGATTCCCTCTGACCCATCTCCTGCACCTGACTCTTTGGGTCTGGCCCTGTTTCGAAGGGGCTTCCACAATTTCTCGTGACTTTTGACCCTCCGGATATTTTTTGGGGGGCCCAAAAGGCGAAGAAGAAGAAGACGATGAAACGGGGGGTGTCGGTCGAAATTCTCCTCTGAGGTTGGCAGTGAAGAGCTCCAGTGTTTAGTTTTGAGAAGGCTGCTGGCCGAGGGCAGTGACTTCTCAGTGTGGGCCGGTGGTTTAAGCAGGCCATCTGAAGACCGAAACACGGCCATACGGCTGGCGATGGTTCTGTGTTGCTTGCGAATGGGATTCTTTCGGGGTTGACTAGGAGCCGAGCCAGTTTACGGCAGAAGAGAGCAACGCAGCATCCCACGTCTGACCCGCTTCTGATTTCCGTCTCGAGAGACGGTCGCTTCTCCTCTGGCTTGAAGATGACGAGGTCCTTCAAAGAGAGGCGACGTTGCATGGGCTGGTTGGTTCTGGCCATGCTGATCTGCCAGGAATTCCCGAATTTCCCACTGGGGACGGCGGCCAAGAGAGAGACAAGGAAGAAACCCAAGGAGCCCAACCAATACACGGAGGCGGTTTCCAACACCACCCTCTCCAACAGCGAAGAATTGAACGGGCACGCCAAGGTAAGGGAGTTGGGGAATCCTAGCAAATTGGGGGGGCGGGGGTTTCCCTTTCCCCAAATTGCATCCCCCACCCCCACTCATTTGATCGGGGTTTCCCTCCCAGATCAGGCAAGGGGTTGGGATTCCCAAGACTTTTCTCAGCCTCCTTAAAAAGGTAGTCCCGCCAGCCAAATGGAGCCATGTTTTTTGGGATGACATTGGGCTCTGATCAGTCCGAGCAATCTCGTCACAGCTTTTGGAGAGATCTCGTCATCATCCAGAAAGCAAAGCAGAAGGAGGAGAGAGGGAGGGGGGAATTATGATGTCTATGACTCTCTCTCTCCTTTCGCCAGTGTTGCTGGGGATGATGGCCAATAAAGCTGTTCTGTTCTGTTCTGTTCTGTTCCATCTATCCTATTTTCTATCCTATCCCATCCCATCCCATCCTATTCTATATTCTACTCTATTCCATATTCTATTCTATTCCATTCCATTCCATTCCCTATTCTATTCTACTCCACTCCATCCTATCCTCTATTTTCTTTCATTCTCTCTTCTTCTCTCTTCTCTTCTCTCTTCTATTTCCTCTTTTATTTTCTATTTTATTCCCTCTTCTCTTCTATCTTCCATTCTACTCACTAGGTTCGTCTCTTCTCATCTTCTCTTCTTTTCTCTATTCTATTTTCTCTTCTCTTTTTTATTTTCTCTTCTCTCTTCTATATTCTGTAGTATTCTCTCTTCTCTCTTCTCTATTCTATTCTATTCTACCCTACCCTACTCTACCCTATCCTATTCCCTTCTATTCCATTCCATTCCATTCCATTCTATTCTGCTCTATTCTATTTTATTCTACATTCTATTATGCTACATTCTATACTATTCTATTCCATTCCATTCCATTCTATTCTATTCTGCTCTATTCTATTTTATTCTACATTCTATTATGCTACATTCTATACTATTCTATTCCATTCCATTCCATTCTATTCTATTCTGCTCTATTCTATTTTATTCTACATTCTATTATGCTACATTCTATACTATTCTATTCCATTCCATTCTATTCTGCTCTATTCTATTTTATTCTACATTCTATTATGCTACATTCTATACTATTCTATTCCATTCCATTCTATTCTGCTCTATTCTATTTTATTCTACATTCTATTATGCTACATTCTATACTATTCTATTCCATTCCATTCCATTCTATTCTATTCTATTCTATTCTATTCTATCCCTATCCCTATCCCTATCCCTATCCCTATCCCTATCCCTATCCCTATCCCTATCTCCATCCTATTGGCTCATCCACGGGGGCATCTCTCTGGCTAAGGAGGAATTCCACAGCCACCAGGCTCCAGTTCACGTAGACCTGGCTGTAATCCCAGTCCGCTGGGCTGCAGACTCCACACTTCTTGGGTTTGATGGGAGAGGGGATCCAAACCATCCGAAAAGGAAGGCGGAGAATGGAAAGGGACGGAGGTTTAGAAGACGTGGGATGAACTCAGGGTGGGAGAGATGAAGCAGGGGGCTGGGAGGGAGGGAGGGAGGGAGGGAGGTTTATAACATTACAAGCCCTCAAGGTTTGTGTCAGCGTGCAAAGGGCAGAAGTAACTTCGCCACCTCTTTTTTGGCAGCCCCTCCCAAAAACTAAGCTCCTTCCCCATCCAGCGCAAACAGAGGTGCTTCTTTGCATCCAATGTTGTTAGGGGCTCCCTTCGGTTTTACCTGAACTGTTTTTCCTTCGCTCCCCGCCCCCCACTCGTTTCCTTGGCTTGCAACTTGCAATACAATACAATGGCAGAGTTGGAAGGGACCTTGGAGGTCATCTAGTCCAACTCCCTGCCTAGGCAGGAAACCCTAAAACCATTTCAGACAAATGGCTCTCCAACATCTTCTTGAAGACTTGCAGTGTTGGGGCATTCACAACTTCTGGAGGCAACTTCTGTTCCACTGATGAATTGTCCTAACTGTCAGGAAATTCCTCCTCAGTTCTAAGTTGCTTCTCTCCTGGATTAGTTTCCACCCATTGCTTCTTGTCCTGCCCCCAGGTGCCTTGGAGAATAGCTTGACTCCCTCTTCTTTGGGGCAGCCCCTGAGATATTGGAAGACTGCTATCATGTCTCCCCTGGTCCTTCTTTTTATTAAACTAGACCTGCCCAGTTCCTGCAACCGTTCTTCCTATGTTTTAGTCTCCAGTTGTCCGTTTCCCCCCCCCCCCCCAATTCTATGGAAGCCATGGCGAAAGGGAGCTAGCAGCGGTCAAGCAAAGAGAAATCATTAGCCAGCCTGTCAGGGGCTAAACCTGGCTTGTAAGACAAGTCTTGCCACTGTATAGTGCCTTGGTAAGGCCACACTTGGAATACGGCATACAGTTTTGGTCGCCACGATGTAGAAAAGACGTGGAGACTCTGGAAAGAGTGCAGAGAAGAGCAACCAAGATGATTAGGGGACTGGAGACTAAAACATATGAAGAACGGCTGCAGGAGCTGGGTATGTCTAGTTTGATGAAGAGAAGGACCAGGGGAGACATGATAGCAGTCTTCCGATATCTCAGGGGCTGCCCCAAAGAAGAGGGAGTCAAACTATTCTCCAAGGCACCTGGGGGCAGGACAAGAAGCAATGGGTGGAAACTAATCAAGGAGAGAAGCAACTTAGAACTAAGGAGAAATTTCCTGACAGTTAGAACAATTAATCAGTGGAACAGAAGTTGCCTCCAGAAGTTGTGAATGCCCCAACCCTGGAAGTCTTTAAGAAGATGTTAGATAGCCATTTGTCTGAAATGGTGTAAGGTTCCTGCCCACACAGGGGGTTGGACTAGAAGACCTACAAGGTCCCTTCCAACTCTGCTATTGTATTGTATTAAGTGTACTCCTCCAGGAAGGAAATTATCCCCTTTAATCAGTGCGGGAAAGGAGCCACTGATAAGACCGAAATGAAGGGGGGGTGGGCGCGATGGAAGCAGGAGAAAAGAAAAATCCATCCATCCAAAAGACCTCGCGGGATCCAACCGTGCCTCTAAAAGCTCCCATCCTTCCTAAAAAGGATAGTTTTCACGGAGCAGCAGGAGGCCCTCAAAGGAAGGCTCCGATTATTTTATTTCCGTTCCTTTCTTCCAACTTTCCGAGGCGACTTGTGGGTTTAACTGAGAACGAAATTTACATTAAACGTAGACTAGGTTTGAATAAGAGCCTTAAGAGGTGGATCTGTCTGGGGAGGGGTTGGGCATCCATGGTCAGAGGCAGTCTATCTCCGAACGCCAAGCGGTGAGGACAAAAACGCCCTCCTTGAGAGCAGGCGGTAAGATTCGAGACGATTTTTTTCCCTCCCTCCCACCCTGTCGAATAGAACAGAATAGAAGGAGGAATAGAGTAGAATAAAGTAGAGTAGAGTAGAGTACAGTAGTTGGAAGGGACCTTGGAGGTCTTCTAGTCCAACCCACTGCTCAGGCAGGAAGCCCTATACCATTTCAGACAAATGGCTATCCAACATCTTCTTGAAGACTTCCAGTGTTGGGGTATTCACAACCTCTGGAGCCAACTTCTGTTCCACTGATTAATTGTTCTCTCTGTCAGGAAATTTCTCCTTAGTTCTAATTTGCTTCTCTCCTTGATTAGTTTCCACCCATTGCTTCTTGTTCTGCCTTCAGGTGCTTTGGAGAATAGCTTGACTCCCTCTTTTTTGTGGCAACCCCTGAGAGATTGGAAGGCTGCTATCATGTCTCCCCTGATCCTCCTTTTTATTAAACTAGACCTACCCAGTTCCTGCAACCGCTCTTCCTATGTTTGAGCCTCCAGTCCCCTAATCCTCTTGGTTGCTCTTCTCTGCACTCTTTCTAGGTTGCTTCGCTCCTTGATTAGTTTCCCCCCATTGCTTCTTGTCCTGCCTTCAGGTGCTTTGGAGAATAGTTTGACTCCCTCTTCTTTGGGGCAACCCCTGAGATATTGGAAGACTGCTATCATGTCTCCCCTAGTCCTTCTTTTCATTAAACTAGACATACCCAGTTCCTGCAACCGTTCTTCCTATGTTTTAGCCTCCAGTCCCCTGATCCTCTTGGTTGCTCTTCTCTGCACTCTTTCTAGATTCTCCACATCTTTTTTTACATCATAGCAATCAAAACTTGATGCCGTATTCCAAGTGTGGCCTTCCCAAGGCCTTATAAAGTGGTATCAACACTTCCCGTGATCTGGATTCTCTGCCTCTGTTGATGCAGCCTAGAACTGTGTTGGCTTTTTTGGCAGCTGCTGCCCACAGCTGGCTCCTATTTAAACGGTTGTCCACTAGGACTCCAAGATCCCTCTTACAGTTACTGCTATTGAGCAAGGTCCCACCTATACTGTCCCTGTGCATTTTGCTTTTCTTGCCTAAAAATAGTTTTCCATTCCTGAAGTTGGTAGTAATAATGAGCGTTTTATAAAAAAAAATTTTTTTTTAAATAAAAGAGAATCTAATGAGGAGAGGGATCATTGCGAATGATGAACTGGCCTTGAATTACAAAGGCTAATCCTGCAGTTAAGACCATAAAAGGCAAATGGATTTCTGGATGATTTGCATAAATCATTGAGGCTTTTAAAAAAAAATTATCATCCCATGCGGGTGCTCCATTTATCCTGCTGGAGCTCTAAAAGAATGCACAGCAAACCCCACATTCATATATATATATATATGCTTCCTCCCTTAATTGGGGCCCTAACAGGGTGTTGTGGAACAATTATAGATACTTATCCTCCTGTCTCAGCTGATGCAATAAGAGAACCTGGCTGGCTGAATGGCTAGGGCTCTTGCCTGACATGCAATACAGCCCCGGTTCGAATCCCAGTAAGGGTATGGCTAGCTGATGAGAGATAAAAAGCTCGAAATAGATCTATCCTAGTCTCCCTGATTTATTTATTGATCAGCTCATAAAACTAACACACATATTAAAAAATTCACACAATGGAACTCATGGCTTTCTGTCTAGATGGTCTCTGGTGATGAGCCGAAAGGCAGAAAAGGAAACAGTATGTCTCCTCCCTTAATTGGGGCCCTAACAGGGTGTTGTGAAACAATTATACACACACACACACACACACACACACAGCAGGGGTAGTCAACCTTTTTATACCTACCACCCACTTTTGTATTTCTGTTAGTAGTGAAATTTTCTAAGCGCCCACCGGTTCCATGGGAATGGTGATTTATAAAGTACGGAAGTCAATTAAATTAAAAAAAGGAAAGTGCTTCAGGATCAGACAAAACCCCTACCGCCCCACCATGAAATCTCTCCTCCCTTAATTGGGGCCCTAACAGGGTGTTGTGGAATAAATATATATATAAGTCTAAGTCCTATCGCTGAAAAAAAACCCCACACACCCAGTTCCAGATTCCCAGCCCACAAAAGATACAATACAATAATACAATACAATAGCAGAGTTGGAAGGGACCTTGGAGGTCATCTAGTCCAACCCCATGCCTAGGCAGGAGCCCTATGGCCATTTCAGACAAATGGCTATCCAATTGTCTGAAATGGCATAGGGCAGGGGTCTCCAACCTTTGCAACTTTAAGTCTGAAGGACTTCAGCTCCCAGACTTCTCCAGCTGGCTGGAGAATTCTGGGAGCTGAAGTCCTTCAGACTTAAAGTTGCAAAGGTTGGAGACCCCTGGCGTAGGGCTCCTGCCTAGGTCTCCCCCTCTGTTTGATTTTTGGGGAGTTTGCAACCTGAACTTCGTAACTGGAGATGTGGGGAGAAGCTCTGCCCACCAGGTGCTCTGTCTTGTCAGAGGACCAGAGTGATAAGGAAAAGTTTCCCGTCCTCCGTTTAAAATCGCCCCCCTCCGTTTTATTGAACGGCAACCCGACGTTTGCAAAATTGCAGAGGATGTGGTGTCCCACGCCACTCGCAGGTGCTGTGTTTCTTGGCCGGCATGGAACCGAAACGGCTAATCCCCCAGCTCCAAGGGATGCGATCACAATAGCAGCAGTCTTTCAAACCCCACCGAATAGGTGCTTTGTTCTGACAAGCGTTTCAAAATACTTAAAAATGCCATTTATTGCTAAGCTGTGGTTGTCTGCACACAGAACTGGGTAATTACACCCCCCCCCCTTTCCCGGTTGGTTAATTAACTCACTGGGGTAGGATTGGGTAGTAATTAACCTCCCGGAGGGGAAGGCAGGACGGGGGTCCCCTTTACACAGCCATGAAAGGCAATTGTGTCTACTGTACTTCGAGAGTTGTGGGTCGACTGATTGGGAAGAGTGGGGTTTTTTTCCTAGATCAGGCCCACCCCACGAGGGTGAATCCCAGCTTGCCACAAGCCAGCATGCCAACCTTGAAGGATGATGATGGGATTGGAGTCCAGGAGGAACAGTTTCTTGGGAAGCTAGTCTTAAGTGGAGACGAGTTATTGAGAGGCCCGAGGATTTAAAAAAAATAAAAGTTTTCTTCCCTACCCCTCAACCCAAAGAAGAGAAACACACTGGCGGACTGTAACGATTGGCTAAAAGAGCGTCGCTCTTGGGCGTATCTAAATTGACTTAGAGTGGGGTTTTTTCCCCTTTTCTCTCTCTCTCTTCCTCTCCTCTCTGTGTCTCTGTATGTCATCTCTCTCTTTCTGGTTTCTCTCTGTGTCTCTCACTCGGTCTCTCAATCTGTGTGTGTGTCTCTCTGTCTCTCTGTTATCTCTCTGACTCTCTCTGTCTGTCTCTCATCTGTCTGTCTCTCTCTCTCTCTCTCATCTGCCTCTATCTCTATCTGTCTCTCTGTGTGTGTCTCTCCGTCTCTCTCTCTCTGTGTCTCTCTGTGTGTGTCTCTCTCTCTTTCTCATCTCGATCTCCATCTCTCTGTCTCTCTGTGTGTGTCTCTCTCTCATCTCTCTCTCTCTTCCTCTTGTCTCTCTCTGTCTCTCTCTGTCTCTTTCTCTCTCTCTCATCTGCCTCTCTCTGTCTCTGTCTCTGTCTCTGTGTGTGTGTCTCTCTCTCATCTCTCTCTCTCTTCCTCTTGTCTCTCTCTGTCTCTCTGTCTCTTTCTCTCTCTCTCATCTGCCTCTCTCTCTCTCCGTCGCTCTCTCTCTGTGTCTCTCTCTCTGTGTGTCTCTCTCTTTCTCATCTCTCTATCTCTCTGTCTCTGTGTGTGTGTGTCTCTCTCATCTCTCTCTCTTTCTCTTGTCTCTCTCTTTCTCTCTCTCTCTCTCTCTCATCTGCCTCTATCTCTCTCTGTCTCTTTGTGTGTGTGTGTCTCTCCGTCTCTCTCTCTGTGTGTCTCTGTGTGTGTGTCTCTCTCTCGCTTTCTCATCTCTCTCTATCTCCATCTCTCTGTCTCTCTGTGTGTCTCTCTCTCTCATATCTCTCTCTCTCTTTCTCTTGTGTCTCTCTGTCTCTGGTCTCTCTCTCTCTCTCTCTCTTTGGCTGCTGAAGCCAACGATTGCCAAGATAAAGAGAGTCTGGCACATTTATCCCCCGGATTGTTCATGCCGGGCCAAGAGGATTAAATAATACTACCACAAGGGCAGAGCAATCATTTTAACCATCAATCATGTCGCTGGTGGGGCAGTTGGGCAGTGGGCTGGCTGCAAGCAAAGGAAGCTAGGGACACCAAGTGGGGCAGGCAGTCGCCAGCCGTCCAGAGTTCCCAAGGGCACTGCCAGCCCTTGGCAGGCAGACCCAATTCGGGGAAGGGGGGGGGGCGTCAGGAGCTCAGAGCTGCTGTTTTGCTCATTTTTGCTTGTTTTCCCAGGCTGTAAACCCTCCTCCTCGTTTTAAGGGGGAAGTTGTCCGTTGGGTTCTTCCAACAATTTTAGGAAGAAAAAAATAGAGTTGAGGGAGCTGCCTGCCACTTCTTCCTTCTTCCAATTCCTCCTTCTGTCTGAGATTTTATTGCCAGAATTGGGTATGTCTGATTGAATGACAAGAAGGACTAGGGGAGACAGGATAGCAGCCTTCCAGTATCTCAGGAGCTGCCCCAAAGAAGAGGGAGTCAAGCTATTCTCCAAGGCAGGGGTCTCCAACCTTTGCAACTTTAACTCTGAAGGACTTCAGCTCCTAGAATTCTTCAGCCAGCAAAGCTGGCTGGAGAATTCTGGGAGCTGAAGTCCTTCAGACTTAAAATTGCAAAGGTTGGAGACCCCTGCTCCAAAGCACCTGAGGGCAGGACAAGAAGCAATGGGTGGAAACTAATCAAGGAGAGAAGCAACTTAGAACTAAGGAGAAATTCCCTGACAGTGAGGACAATTAACCAGTGGAACAGAAATTGCCTCCAGAAGTTGTGAATGCCCCAACACTGGAAGTCTTCAAGAAGATGTTGGATAGCCATTTGTCTGAAGTAGTGTAGGGTTTCCTGCCCCCTGCCAGGGGGTTGGACTAGAAGACCTCCAAGGTCCCTTCCAACAAATTCTATTCTGCTCTGCTCTGCTCTACTGCTCTATTTAGAACTAAGGAGAAATTCCCTGACAGTGAGAAGAATCAATCAATGGAACAACTTGCCACAATAACAACTTGCAAAAACGCCTCTCCCACCGTGGTGCAGGACGACGAGCAGGCCACTCTCACCGTGTCCAGGCCCACCCAGCAATGGGGCAGAGCACCCCTGCCTTACTTTAGCTGCGCTAACATCTCGGTGGGGGAATGGGCCCCAAACTTTTCGGGGTGGTTCCCGGAAGCTTTGCCGGAGGAAAATGGCGAAAGAGAGCCAAAAGATCGGGATGGACTATGGTGGGTGGAAATTGGCTCCTTGATTAAGCCACCCCTCCACCCACCCCAAATTCAACTTCACTGTTCCGGTCTTTGAAAGCTTTCTGGGAATTTTGTAAAACACCCCCTCCCTCTCTTAAGGCAGGAGAAACTGGAGTAGGTCTTATTCAAGGGGGGTGTTAGGATATTTATCCTTATGTTGAGTTGACAATATATATAAGCCAGTATTCTTAAAGGGTATAGGTAGCTTTAAGAACTATGTTGAATTCTGATTGGCTGTGCTTCTCAGCTCTACCATATAAGGAAGCTCAGAAACACAGTTCATTCCCTTTTCGATTTCCCTTTGATTCCTGTGCTTACTGTTTGCCGTTGAAGAGCTGAAGCTGAATACTGAAGAAAGAAGAAGTATTTGTTTTGCATCACTGTAAGATAACTCTGTGTTTGGTGAAGGACTGTTATTGTTTGAGAAGTTAGTCTCACTGGTCGGCAGAAGTATTTTAGTTGCTACAAAGTAAAGACTATTTATTTTCTTACTATCAGTGTTTTAGAGTTTGTGTGTGGTTAAAGCAACGTATCTCTTTACTCTCCGGTGTATTACACTATTCCATATTTATTTTCAAACGGGGGTGTTTGTTACCCCTAAACACTGGTTACAGGACCAGAGTTGTAACACTGGTTCTGAACCCAGAGTTGCTAACAGGGGGGACCCTGGAGTTATTTGCATATCGTGGGCGAACCAGAAAAATGACGCTCGAGAATCGCTCCTTCTCATTTCGCGGAGAGCTATTTGGGGTCCCGGGGGAAAAAACAACGGTAGAGTCTTGAACCCGTGCCAGCAAAATCTGCTTGGCTTCAGGGCGTGCCTGACGGATCTGAACATTGACACTAATTATTCAATTACCGTGGAATGTGCTTAGCCCTCCGCTAGGAGTGACTCGGGTTCCCCCTCTTGGCTCGCCGTGCAGACAGCTGTGGTTCCGCCAACATCTGCCTGGGGCAACAGAAGGAGAGGAACTTCTGGGGATCTCTTACAATTGGCCCCCGGTGGCCTTTTTGTTTATAAAAGGGGGGGGGAAGGGGCGATCACGGTGATGGCTAACCTTTTTGTCGTCGTGGGCCAAAATGCAATGAGCGTGCAACACCACCCCCGTGTGTCCAACGCCCCTGCGCATGCACACGTGAAGCCCACCGTACTCCCCTCCCGCCGCGCACGTGTGCGCAACCCCCCTGCACCCCATTTTGGGCCTAGTAGGCCTCCCTGCAGCCTCCTGGAACCACAGACAAGCTGGCTAGTATATTTAGCTGCTCAGGTAGCATCCTTTTCATGGAGTGGTGTGGTGGCCTAGTGTTGGAGCTCTCGCCTCACCAATCGGAAGGCCGTGAGTTCGATCCTAGGTAGAGGCAGATATTTCTCTCTCTTGGGCACAATGAGATTATATCTGCTGAAGAAAAAAACTCCGCTCTGGTGACAGGAACGGCATCGGGCCATGAAAACACTCTGCTAGCTCCATTCAATTACCCAGATTCCACCCCTCAAGGGATTATGGGGGTCGTTAAATGAAGATGGTGATAGCATCCTTTTCATCTATGTTTAGTGACTCGTGGTTGAATCTTATGTTTTCATTGGTTGGATTCTTCAATGCACTGTATCGTTTGACGGCTTAATCAGAATTGCACTGCGGCCTAACGAAGCACGTCTATAGTTTGCTCCTTTCTTCTCCCAGTCTGTGGGCCAGTTGTCTATTAATCTCAAAAGTCTTGGTTTTTCCCCAGCTGTATTTTATTTTTTAAGACCACTGGTACAAAATGCTGCTTTGTAAATGGATACAGCCGCTTTTAATTCCCATTCCTCTCTCTATAGAGTGATTGTCGTGATTGTTTTTCTCTTTGATCCTTTTTAATTCCCACGGAGTTGCAAATCTTTTTTTTTTCTTTTAAAGGATGGGGGAGGGAATCTGCAGGCTATAAATTTCATGACCCCTTCTCCAGTGGTGGGTTGCTCCTACTGTCGCTACTGGTACTCTGCTCGTGGTCCATTCGTGCACGTGCCGGGCGTGCGCTGTCCACACGCCTGATGTTTGCTGCACATGCATGCGCACTCCACCCCCCTGTGACACGCAGCTCGTCGGAGGTCACGCAAGCATGCGCACTCGGTCTAGTAGCTTCAAAACAGGTGTGGAACGCAAGCGGGCAGGCGGGCCAAACGAGTCACCGTATCGGTACAGTGGCCGCTGCTCCTGACTACTACCAGTATGGCCCTACCGGGCCCTACCACCTGGAACCCACCACTGCCCTCCTCCCTCTGTGGAAATTTTGCTTCTTGGATTTCAGATCCAGAACTGGGAACTGGAAGGGTCCTAAGGCAATAAAGGGGATGAAAAAAAAAATCTCTCTGCCTAGTTATCCCTGGGCTGAAGGATCTCAGTGTCATCTTTTTACTCTTCCTTCTTTTAGATGCTAGGATCCCCAGACCCGCGCATCACTGATCCACGCAAGACATGGATTTCATTTGTACAGCGTCCGGGTGAAGGCAGCAACTCCAAAAAGAAATGCAAAGGGAAAGATAAAAAAGTAGGTTATTTCTGGAAGCTTTTGCTACCTGGTAATGATAATGCTGACAAAGATGATTCCCACCCCCACCTCTTTTAAATGACCCCATCATCCCTTGCGGAATGGAGTGGGGACAACTGAATGGAGCTAGCAGAGTGTTTACTGGCCCGATGCCTTTCCTGTTGCCAGAGCGGAGATTTGTTCAGCAGATATATTTCTCATGGTGCCCAGAGAGAAGAAATATCTGCCTCTGCCTAGGATCGAACTCATAGCCTCCTGATTACGAGGCAAGAGCTTCACCTCTAGGCCACTGCACCAATCTAATGCTGACAAAGATGATGGTGCATTAAAATGTTGCAGGGTGGGGTTGGGGGTCTTGGGACTTGCTGGTTTATTTTGTCTCCACCATCTTTCAATCGTCCAGGATTTAAATTTCTCTTGAATTGCCCCACACGGAGATGCATTCACACAAGGGAAGGAGGTCCTTCGGCCTCTCCTGCGGTCATTATTCAGGAGGCACTGATCTGATTCCTAAGCGACATCTCCAGTGTGAATCTGGTCTGGGGCAGATCTACGAGGTCTCCTTTATCCTCTCCTTTTTCACAGCCATGACTTCAATCTGTCACATTTCCGTTTCCGTTTGAGAAAATCCCCCACATTCACAGGTGCTTCCTTCCCAATAACGCATTCGATTCGAGGGATGCAGTTTTGCTTAATGTGCCATGCGGGCTAGGCCGTTTTCTCCCAAATGAGCGTTATTCTCTAAAACGGGTTTTATTCTTTATACATACGTATTGGTCTCCTTAAAAAAAATACTTTACACTGACTGGGGGATCCGAAAGAGGATATCAACCAAAATAGCATGGATGTAGCCACCAAGAATCCAAGCGCTCCATGGCTCGGGACCTAGCTATCTGCGGGATCGGATCCTGCCTCACACATCCTCACGGCCGATTCGCTCCCACAGAGAGGGACTTCTCCGGGTGCCGTCCACCAGACTTTGTCAGCGGGCGACGCCCAGGGGAAGGGCTCTCTCTGTGGCGGGCCCGGCCCTCTGGAACGACCTTCCCCCCGATATTAGAACGACCACGGACCTCCGCTCCTTCCGCCTGAAATTGAAGACTCATCTTTTCCGCCTGGCCGGCCTAGGGTAGTCTCTCTCTCTATGGGTTTTCAAATGTATATTTATATTTAGTGGGGATTTTTAGTTAAGGGATTAGTTTAATTTGTTTTAAATTTGTATGTATTTGTATATTTATTGCTTTTATTTTCCCGGTGCACCGCCCCGAGTCCCTGTGGGGAGAGGGAGCGGTCAATAAATTTAACATTATTATTATTAATTTGATTTTACACAGATCGAGGGGAAATACAATTTGATTTTACACAGAGAGGGACTTCTCCGGGTGCCATCCACTAGGCAATGCCAGCGGGCGACGCCCAGGGGAAGGGCCTTCTCTGTGGCGGGCCCGACCCTCTGGAATGACCTTCCCCCTGACATTAGAACGACCACGGAACTCCGCTCCTTCCGTCAGAAACTCAAAACCCACCTGTTTCATCTAGCCGGCCTGGGCTAATTCAATCCTTCCCGCCTCAGTTTGTAATTTTAAATTATGTGATTCGGTTTTAACGTTAAGTTTTTAATTTTTATAAATTTGTACAGGGGATTATTTAATTCGATTTTAGTTTATATGTATTGTTGATTCTTATAGTTTTAATTTTTACCTGTACACCGCCCCGAGTCCCTTCGGGGAAAGGGGGCGGACTGAAATCCAATAAATAATAATAATAATAAAAATATGTTCAGGATAGAAGCTTTTTCATGAAATAGACCATGGATTTGGGGCTTGGCTAATGAAACGGCAACTCATCCTTCGGCGTAAGAAAGTCTCTGAGCATCTTCTCTTTCTCCTACTTTTTCTCCCCCTCCTTAGCGTGGTCTCGCTGGACCTCCGGGGCCCCCAGGCCCTCCGGGGCTCCCTGGCCTTCCTGGAGCAGAAGTCACCCATGAAGTCTTAATGCAAGAATTTAAAGACATGTTAAAAGGTAAAGCAGTTCGTTTCCGGCTCTCCGACTTTACGAGTAAGCGAAAGATTGGTATAGGGCAGGGATGGCGAACCTATGGCACATGCCCCACGGGTGGCAGGCGGAGCCCTTTCTGAGGGCACACGAGGCGTTGCCCTGTCAGCTCCAGCGCGCATGTACACGCTGGCCAGCTGATTTTCAGTCTTGGTTTTCAGCTGGTTTTCGCCTTCAGGAGGCCTCCCTGAAGCCTCGGGAGGGAGAAAAACGCACAAACCGGAAGTTCGGGAAGGGACTCCCGGTTTGTGTGTTTGGCAGAGAAGCCTCTGGAGGGCGAAAAATGGCCCCACGGTTAACCTGGAAGTCCATTCCCGAACTTCCGCGTTGTGGCATTTTTTGCCCTCCCCAGGCTTCTAGAAAGCCTCTGGAGTCTGGGGAGTGTGAAAAACGGACCTACCGGGCCCACCAGCAGTTGGAAAATGGGCTGTTTCCAGCCTCCAGGGGTTGTGGGAGGCCATTTTAGCCCTCCCCAGGCTCCAAGAAAGCTGTGCGTGCAAGCGTGGGGCAGCAGGGTGGGGTCACGTGTGCATGCACAGGGAGTACGGCATGGGGGGGGGCATTAAATTATGAGGGTGGGCAAGCAAGTGTGCGTGATAGCTTTTGGCCCCCGAGGCGAAAAAGGTTCGCCGTTACTGGGGTAGGGTAATCATATTTGCAATCCTTTTTTTTTCCCCCCCAAGAAGCTACTGAACGGCGGGCATCTCCAGTTCTCCCAGCCCATCCCAGTGAGATGCCGGTGATGTTACCGCCTCTGGAGGAGATCTCCTTCTACCGGCGAGTAGAGGAAGCCTTCCATTGCAAGCTCAAGGGGCAAATCATCGTGGACAAGAAAACCTTGATGGAACTCCAGAATTTCCAGATGGTGAGGCCAGGCAGGCATTGGGGAATGTCTACAACAGGGGTCTCAAACTCAATTTACCTGGGGGCCGCTGGAGGCAGAGGCTGGGTGAGGCTGGGCCGCATAAGGGATTCCACAGAGGTCCACTCCCCCTGCGGGCTGCACTAATATAATAATAATAATAATATTTAATTTCTAGACCGCTCCCTCTCCCCAAGGAGAAAGTATTATACTTTCATATCACGGTGGGGGCCACAAGATGCCGTCCTGCGGGCCGCAATTGGCCCGCGGGCCGCGAGAATGAGACCTCTGGTCTACAAACACACACCCCACAGAGTGGAATTACAATACAAATAGCAATAACAAGAGCACTTAGACTTATATACTGCTTCACAGTCCTTTTGCAGCCTCTTTAAGCGGTTTACAGAGTCAGCCGGTGCCCCCCAACAATCTGGGTCCTCGTTTTACCCACCTCGGAAGGGTGGGAGGCTGAGTCAAACTTGAGCTAGTTCGGATCGAACTTCTGGCGGTGGGCAGAGTTAGCCTGCAATGCTGCACTCCAACTACTGGGAAGGAGGGAGGGAGGGAGAAGTCAGTGGTAAGCTTTTATATAATTTATTTAGTCAGTTTGTCAAATATGTACAAGATAACAGGTGTAAGTAAGAAGATGGACATGAATGCAGGAAATGAGTATGAATAAATGGTAGGACAGTAGGACAGGGACGGTAGGCACTCTGGCGCGCTTATGCATGCCCGCCCGCTTTACGGATCTCTTAGGAATGGGGTGAGGGCCAAGGTAGACAGTTTGAGGTTGAAACGGTGGGCGTTTGAGGATGTAACAACAGAGTCAGGTAGAGCATTCCAGGCGTTGGCCACTCTGCGGCTGAAGTCGTATTTTCTGCAATCAACTTTGGAGGGATTTATCTTGAGTTTGTATCTATTGTTTGGCCTGTGTGCTATTGAGGTTGAAACTGAAGTAGTCATTGGCAGGAAGGGACGTTGTAGCAGACAATGTTGTGTACTACGCTTGGGTCAGACCGTAGGTGGCGTAGTTCTTGGTGGTCCAAGCCCAAAATCTCAAGGCTGGTGGCGTAAGGGAATTCTGTTGTGAGCAGAGGAGCGGAGGACTCTTCTCGTGAAATACCTTGGGACTCGCTCAATCGTATTAATGTCCGATATACAGTGGGGGTTCCAGGCAGATGAGCTGTATTTGAGGATTGGTCTGGCAAAGGTTTTGCATGCCCTAGTTAGCAGGGCAATATTACCGGAGAAGAAGCTTCGCAAAGTTGGGTTGACAACTCTTAATGCCTTTTCGGCAATGCTGTTACAGTGAGCTCTGGGGCTTAGATCATTTGAGATGAGGACTCCCTAGGTCCTTGACAGAGCGAGGGCCGTCTACGAGGTCAATACAATACAATAGCAGAGTTGGAAGGGACTTTGGAGGTCATCTAGTCCAACTCCCTGCCTAGGCAGGAAGCCCTATAACCATTTCAGACAAATGGCTATCCAACATCTTCTTGAAGACTTCCAGTGTTGGGGGTATTCACAACTTCTGGAGGCAACTTCTGTTCCACTGATTAATTCTTCTAACTGTCAGGAAATTTCTCCTCAGTTCTAAGTTGCTTCTCTCCTTGGTTAGTTTCCACCCATTGCTTCTTGTCCTGCCCTCAGGTGCTTTGGAGAATAGCTTGACTCCCTCTTCTTTGAGGCAACCCCTGAGGTCGTATCCGCCCAGCTTGTATTTGGTGTTCTGATTTTTGTTGCCCATGTGTAGGACAAAACATTTGTTGGTTGAGATTTGGAGTTGTCAATCGCTTGACCATTCTGACAGGTAGTCATACTCTTGCCAAAAAAAACCCCCAACAACTCTACATGGTCTTCATATCCATGTGACCATCAGCGGTTGAGATGGCCTTTATTAGGATTAGAAGGAAAGTCATGGAACTGTATTGGATGTGTTGGTTTGCTCCAACATCGCTTCTCTTTTTTGTGCTGGAGTTACATTTCCACACACACACACACACACACACCCTCTCTTTGTATGAGTTCTTATGAAAGACAGAGCCTCTGTTCTTGTGCTTGTAGCAACTTAGTCTTTAAAAAAAAAAGAGAGAGAAATGTATGGGAGAGTGGAGATTAGAAGTGTCTCTTGGAGTCCAGGCAGGGTCAAAGTTCCCTCCAAGGATAACAGTTGGTGCCACTCTAATTGGGGTGGAACAAGACATCTTAATAGCCATCAATGCGCAGGCGAAGGATGAATTGAGGCAGGCTGTGCTTTTTCCTAATTGAGCTTTGGCAGAGTCTCAGACGCCTGCCCTGCCAGCCAGCCACTCTTCGTGCCATCTTCAGCAAAGGCTGCGCCAGATGGGCTTCGAGCGCATTCCTTACAGTGATGTATCCGAGGCACGGCGGGCTGTGGGCCCTGCCAGGGCCGATGACAGAGCCCTCGGCTGGGGGCGATGAAAAGAAAACGAGGCCTGTTGTCATGAGGGTTTCCAACACGTTCATCGGCGGGCGCGTCCGTCACCATCTCTGCCACAGGTCTCTTAATGGGCATTTGATCCTCTGTCAGCGAACCGCGTTTACCAAGTGCAATTATTGGGGCTTTCAAGCATGTTTTCTCCTAAGCTGCTTGGGCAACCTCCCTGCAGGAAGAGCGCACGGCTGCCCACATTTAAGAGAGGGATGACAATCTTAATTCACGCATGTTGACCTTTTAAGGCGCCCAAAAAGAGCCATCCTGATGCAAGCGGAGAGGAAAATCGGGAGCCCAACGTCGGTCGAAAGAGAGTTTAGAAACAAAATTAAGGCGGAGGGGTTTTATACCTGATGCAGAGCAAGGAGGACTAGATAATTGTTGTGGCCTGCCAGTGTCCAGCGGAGCTGGTAGTTGATTCGGACAGTGAGGAGGTTGGGGAGGAAGATGGGCCAGTCCTGGAGTCTGGGGAAGTCTCTGAGGAGGGCTCTGTGTTGGAGGCAGAGAGGGGGCCAGGGCTGTATGCCAGTGATCAGCTGCCTTCGGAGTCAGACATCAGTGAGGCAGACGAACAGCCGGACCCTGTTCCCAGCAAGCGCATGCGCAGAGCGGCCAGACGAAGGGAGCAGCTAGACATGCGCAGAAGCAAAAAAACAAGATGGTGCAACCAGGAGAACCGCTTTTGGGGCATGGCAGGCCTGAGTCACTGCCAGTTGCAGCGACCCAGGCCACCAAACCACTACCACTTTGGCTGAACCCATCCAAACCCACCACTGGACCAGAGGATGCTGGGGGTTTGAACCTGGGATCAGATTAAGAGCCAAACAGGGGTTTTACTGCCAAGCCACCCTATGGACGGAATATCCGGAGGCGGAATTTTTTTTTAAAAGAATCTTGTCTTGTCTGTTGTCCAGAATTAAACAAAGGATGGCAACTCGGAGTTGCAGCCTTTGAATCCAAAAAGGATTCAGCGCTCCGAATGCCACAGGTCGATCGTATGTGCGCTCATATGTGCGTGGGGGGGGGTGGTATGTTCAGGGATGGGGCGCGTAAGTATCTCTGTGGCTGCATCCCCCCCCTTCCCCAGCTATAATTAAACCAATTTTGCAATCTTGGGGGCTTAAGGGCTGTGTCAGGGAAACTGGCAGATTGTTCTAACTGGCGAGCCGTTTAACCTATTAGCGCATCGCGATTAATTCCATTCCTTCCCAGAGCGGCGCATTAATTCTCTCTCTTTGTGCGTGTGTTGAGAGAGTGGGAGCGAGAGACGTGAAGAAACAGGAATGTTTTTTCAAGCGGCAATTTACTGGTGCCGGGAAACTGCTTTCGATGCTCAAGTCAGCGGTTTTTGAGGGGAATTAAGTCACTCTGATTTTTGGGGTTTTTTAATTGGTTTTAATGAAACAGGCAAGGAATTGGAGCTGTCAGAAAACCCAGAGAAGAGAGGAGTAAACCTTAGCAGGGGATCAAAGAATATCGAGACGAGAGAACCTTAAGTCTAATTTCTTCCTCGTCCACGGTCTAAACTAGTATTTCCCCCAAAAAAACTTTACTTATTTGTCATTGTACGTACAGTATATACACAGTTTACACATACAACAAAGTTCACATAACATCCAGAGACCAGGGCCAACACAGATAACAATCCCCAAACACATCCCCACCCACCCAAAAATTCCCTGCCCCTAAACCACCCAAACATCTACACCTTTTTGACACCAGGGACCAGTTTCATGTAAAAAAAATTCCGCGGACCGGTGGGGGCCTCCAGCGGGTGAGTCGAGTCACGTGGGCCGCACGCGCGTTCAGCTGTCACGACGAACCCGAGGCGGGAACGCGACCTGGGGAGGGCACCTTGCATGCAACCGGGCGGGAAAGCTGCCAGGGGTCCCGGGCGAAGGATCCTTGGCTGGGGCAGGGAAGGACAGGCTGCGTCCCGGGCTGGAGGGCCTGGCAGCCCCTTCCTCCCACGCAGGGCTGGGTGGGGCCCCGAACCCCCCCAATGCAGGCCATTGCCCCCGTCCTGCCCCTGGGGAGCACCTCGGCCAGCCGCCAGGATAGCGGAGCATTTGCTACACTTTCCTAAGAGTTGTGCTACTCTCTCCGCCACTCACTCTGGCCCGGTTACTATCAAGCCACAGACTGGCACCGGCCTGCGGACCGGGGGTTGGGGACCTCTGATCTACACAACAGACCAGTGGTGGGTTTCAGACGGTACGCCCCGGTACGGGCGTACGCAGAGCCTGTCCGGAGCACCGGATTCTGTTCTGGTACGGTGCTCCGGAGGGCCCATCTGCCTGCCCGAGCTCCTTACTGGATTTTTAAGCCTTCCGCGCTTCCCCGCACTTCCGCAGAGCAGCTGGTGCGTCGCGGAGGCTCGCCGAGGCGATAAGATGCACGCATGCACTTCGAACCGCTGAACTGCCGACCTTTCTGATGGACAAGCTCAGCGTCTTAGCCACTGAGCCACCTTATGCCTTATACCGCTTATTAATTAGGCATCTTATGATGGTGATAATAAGGTGTCTAATTAAGAGATTTCCCCTTCGCACCCCCCCAAAAAGTTCGGTAAAGTTCATTTTCCCTTCCCTCCCCCCCGGCCCCCAGAATTTGAGCCCAACCCGCCTTGCACGAGCCAAAACTAACAATAAACATGCCGCGCTGGGTTTATTTTAACTTAAGCCCGATAATCTTCCCTGCACGCAGCCTGTCTAGAAACGAGCCGCTTGTCGGAGTACCGCTAAACCGGCAGCTTTAGGCCTGCTCAATTGCCGCGACACTATAAAACAACAAGGAAAAGAAAGAACCTTAGAGTGTTAACCTCTGCAGAAGAAAGCAATTTAGGTTCCTTGAGGGAGGTGTGAAATTGCCTGGAGCGCTTTGGGGCTAGTCAACTTTTCTTTTCTTTTTTTAAAAAAAACACTTTTTTTTGGCTCCTTTTGAAATCCCACAGATGTTTTGCGGACTTAAAAACAAACAACAGTTCAAGTATTTGTCCATTTCACTCTGCGGTTTTTCTTTCAAAGATGTTGGGGATTTTCCCCTTCATCTTACTTAAATTTGAAACGTTAATAATAATAATAATTAATAATAATAATTTATTATATTTATAAACCGCCCCCTCTCCCCGAAGGGACTCGGGGCGGTGTACAGGAAAATTAAAAACCAACTAAAAACATACAATACACACAAATTAAAAACGAATTAAACTACCCTGTACAAAACTTAAAAACCATTAAAATTACCACCCATTAAAACCCAATAAACAATTTGAGAAAACAGACTGGGGCGAGAAGCGTAAATTATGCCAAGCCGGCCTGATGAAACAAATAGGTTTTTACTTTTTGGCGGAAGGCGCGGAGGTCTGTAGTCGTTCTAATATCCGGGGATAGGTCGTTCCAGAGGGTCGGGCCCATCACAGAGAAGGCCCTTCCCCTGGGAGTCGCCCGCTGGCACTGCCTAGTGGACGGCACCCGGAGAAGTCCCTCTCTGTGTGAGCGAATCGGCCGAAGGGATGTATGGGGCAGGATACGATCCCGCAAATAACTAGGTCCTGTGCCATGGAGCGCTTTAAAGATGGTGATCAACATCTTGAAACGCACCCGAAAGGCCACAGGTAGCCAGTGCAGCTCGCGCAGGAGTTGTGTTACATGGGAGTATCTAGTGACTCCCATAACTGTCCGCGTGGCCGCGTTCTGGACCAGCTGTAGTCTCTGGGTACATCTCAAGGGGAGCCCCATGTAGAGAGCATTACAGTAGTCCAGCCGAGACGTCACAAGCGCATGAGTGACCGTGCGAAGGGAAACGTTGGAGAAAGGAAACTGCAAACTTCTGAACATTGGGACAGGGATGGCGAACCTTTTCGGGCACCGAGTGCCCAAACTGGACCGTGCGTGCATGCGCCCCAGGGGTGGGTTCTGCCCGGCTTTACTGCTGGTTCACTCACAAGCTGGATGTGTGCATTTGCAGAACTAAAAAACAAGATAGCGGCGGCGACAGCGGTGGCTGTCGCCCAGCCGGGCGTGGCAGGCCTGAGTCGCTGCCGGTTCCAGCAATCCAGACTGCCAGACCACTGCCGGTTCAGCCAAACCAGGCCGAACTGGAAGGAAACCATCACTGAGCACCGGAAACCCCAAAACCAGCTGGCCGGCACGCGCATGCCTGTGTTTTGCCCATTTGGGGGGTGTTTTAAGGCCATTTTTGGAGTGTTTTTCAGGCTGTTTGTTGGGCTGTTACCAGGCCATTTTTGGGGTGTTTGTGGACAGTTTTAAGCCATTTTGTGGGTCACTTTCAGGCCATTTTCAGGCTATTTTTCGGCAATTTTCCAGGCCATTTTTGAGGTGTTTTTCAGGCCTTTTTCCAGCGCTCCAGCACCAGAGAAGACCATCTGGCCGGTGCACATATGTGCATCAGAAACCAGAAGAGCAGCTGAGGGCTGTACGTGCCACCTCTGGCACGTATGCCATAGGTTCGCCATCACGGCTTTAGGATGTTTATTTTATTTATTTATTGAATTTATACCCCGTCCTTCTCCAAACGGACCCAGGGCGGTGGGTGTGTGTTCAAACCACTGAGGTCAAAACCCTCTCTGCATTAGCTGAGCGACCCAAGACCAGGCTAAAGGTATTGACCCCTTTTGTAACTCACAATAAAGAATCTTTCCAAAGTCCTGCAAGGAAAAAAAAAAAAACACCATGTAAGATTGTGCAAAATCTGGTTTTCGCTGACATTGTCCCGGGCTGCTTGACTGCAAAGCTTTGGCAGCTTCTGAAACAATTTTTTTTTTAGAAAACTCAGTAGATAGGTTGCCCTCGATGTCAACCGCAAAGAGTCAGAATTGTTGGATTAGTGGATAGGAGACCACCAGGAAATCATCATGGAACAAAACAATGGGAAATTGCTTCAGTTCTTAGCTATTGCTAAGAAATAGCTCAGGGCTATCATCAGAAGTTGAGTTTTGAGGGCCTTACCTGTTCATGCAACGCTATTCTTTCCCAAAGAAGGCAACAGAAAGCTGAGAGGAAGCACAACCTGGTTTCCCAAAATTCATATAAAATTCTGGATGGGAATTGCCGACTTGCTGCCATTCTGTCAAACCTGTTCGGACAATAGAAGAAACGAATGGCACAATGAACAACTACAGTTCTGCTATATATATATATATATGCTGGCATAGCTGGCTTCGGGGATTTTCCCGTGTATAAGGCATAGAAATGTTATTGCAACGTTTCGACAAGATCTCACTTGTCATCATCAGGCTTCTGTCTGTGACTGTGACTGTGACTAAAAACTAACACATATCTAAAAAAATATTACACAACGTAACTAAAAAATGGTTCTCTGTCTAGATGGTCTCTGGTGATGAGCCGACAGGCAGAGAGGGAAACAGCATGTCTCCTCCCTTAATTGGGGCCCTTACAGGAAGTTGTGGAAACAATTTATCTATCTATCTATCTATCTATCTATCTATCTATCTATCTATCTATCTATCTATCTATCTATCTATCTATCTATCTATCTATATATATATCTATATATATATATATATATATATATATATATATATATGTAGGTCTTTGGTTGTTTGGGTTTTCTCCCGCGTAGAATTGGAAGTATCTTCATGACGTTTCGATGAAATCTCATTCATCATCTTCAGGCTGGTGTTTCCGGCTTGGTGCTTCCAGGAGCAAAGCAAACAAACACCCGCGAAAACCTCAGAAAACATATATATATATATATATATATATATATATATATATATATATATATATATATATATATATATATATATATATATATATATATATATATATATATATATATATATATATATATATATATATATAGTCTTTTTCATTCAACTTTACTGAACATAAATCGTTTTGCATTTTTTCCCAGAGGAAAAAAAATAAATTAAAGATGTTTTAGTACTTATGTGGAGGGACGCCCTGGTGGACTGAGCTCGTCAATCAGAAAGCCGGCAGTTTGAATCCCTAGCGCCGCGTAACGGAGTGAGCTCCCGTGACTTGTCCCAGCTTCTGCCAATCTAGCATATAAAAATGCAAGTAGAAAAATAGGGACCACCTTTGATGGGAAGGGAACAGCGTTCCATGCGCCTTCGGGCGTTGAGTCATGCCGGCCACATGACCACGGAGACGTCTTCGGACAGCGCTGGCTCTTGGGCTTTGAAACGGAGATGAGCACCGACCCCTAGAGTCGGGAACGACTAGCACATATGTGTGAGGGGAACTTTTACCTTTACAATTTTCAGGAAGTTTAAAGACAATGTTGGGGGGGGGGGGGTGAGGGAAAGAAAATTGGAAAGACTGAGTGCAGACATAGTGTATCTAAACCTAACTGATTACATATTACCTATTATGGAATGGGATATTAAGGAATGGGAATAACGCATATTATGGAATGGGAATAAAGAATTGGTTGAACTGGTGGGGATAATATTTCAATTCTATTTTCTCCCCCTTTCTCACGCAGCCTTTAGCGAAAGGAGCTTTTCTCCGAGGATCCGGATTAAACTTAACAACTGGGAGGTTTACAGCTTCGGTATCTGGCATTTATCAGTTTTCAGCCAACATCCATGTAGGTAAGTGATAGAATTAATTTAAAGCAGGGGTCTCCAACCGTTGCAACTTTAAGTCTGAAGGACTTCAGCTCAAAGACTTCTCCAGCCAACCTTTGCAAAGGTTGGAGACCCCTGATTTAAAGTATAGGTTCAAAAACTATTTTGTTTTCCTTTCCAGGGACAATTTCCTGGTTTAAGAGAATGAGCGTTACCCACGCAACCCCCAAATCTATCCCGCCAAAGATCAGTGGGCCAAAAAACACGAGATGTCTTTTGCTCAAAGCATAGAATCGATGGAAGAGTTTGTTGTATAGATTTTACACTCAAACACAGATTCAAAACCCTTTGGTTGGTTTATCCATTATTTTCAAACGCTTATAATTATTGGTTGCTGCTGATTATGCCACGGGCATAAAAAGCCTTGCTCGTTACAGATCCTAATGCATTTAAAGCTTGGGTTTTTACGGCTAGTAACTTCTATGTTTATCAACGAACACTTTGTGGACACCAAAAGGAAGAGTGGCTAAATTGGTCCACTGTTTTCCTCTTGCGACAACAATGAGGAAGGGTATGAGATTCACACTGTGTGCTATTTGTGTGAGGAAGTCAAAGCGACGGCGCCTAATTGATGCTGGGGTTGGCCAAGCCAAGGATTTCACGCACTATCTTAGTTACACAATGCTGTGGTGCTGAAGCTACAGGACCTTGGACAGTTCCAAGCATCCAAATTGCTTTAGCCAAGCCTGTTTTTATCTTTTCCATAACAAAAATACTTAACAGGAAAAACAACAATAATAAACATATTATATAAAAGTAGAAAAGAAATAACGAGTTGTTATTAATAACTACTTGAAAACCTGGCATTGGCCCGGGTATTTATTTATAGGGGGGAAAATGTCCGGACCAAAATGTAATTTCTAATGTTGGATTCTCCCCCTCACCAAAGGAAGCCCCCTTGTGGAGTATTGTGAAGCTGTTACCGTGGCAATTCCACTGCGCTGTACAGTAGAAGCCGTTTTACAGCAGTACAGTAGAATCCATTTGAAGGCACAACAGGCTGTGTCATAACAGAACATACACCCCTTGGGATGTTAGGAGTATCTTACCCCAACAGTATTTGTTTCCAGAGTGTAAGTCATCTGCGTACCATGCTTGGTTGAAATTGTTTGAGGCGTTCCAGAGTTATGCTGGAACGTACACACACGCACAAACACAAACACAGAGAGTCATTTTTATATTTAGAGATATTCCTTTGTATCCCAAATAATAAGCCTTGCCTTGTGTTTTCATCGTGGCTGGCCCTGGCAAGTGAAAGGAAGTTTTGGGTTAGAGTGGGGGGGATAGGTCTTAATTTAAGAGAGGGCCTGCTCCTCTTTGCCCCTATGGGCTCAGAACTTAGTTTTACTGCTTTTATTAAATTGCCCCAATCCAGTTACTTCCTTTCCATCTGCGTCTTGATTTCTGCCTCCAACCATATTTATAATTTCTAGAGGCGGGAGGGAGAGAAGAATGGTAAGCACCCTTCAATAAATGCTGAAGTACCATTTCTTTCAACCAGCCCAGGAATCGTGGTTAGGATGTAAAACCGATTGGAAGGCCAATGCTGGAAAACCCATTCCTTTTGCACTGAACGTTCTTGAATGCTTAAAGCAGAAATGATTTCTTTTCAACTTTTCTCTCTCCCTCCCTCTCCCTCCCCCCCCCTCTCTCCAAGACCACAGTGAGCTGAAAAGTAAACAGCAACTTAGAGCCAGAGACAATGTCCGAGTCTTGATCTGCATTGAGTCCCTCTGCCACCGATATACGTGAGTGCATCAAATTCCTTGAATTTTATCCAGGAACACTGGAGATCTGCTACAAATGACCTTTGGGGATCTTACTTTGGTTCCTCCTGCCTCTTCTTTCTGAAGGAACTGTCTTTCCCAGGTGTTATGAGCTGTTTCTTTATATACATTTCTATTTTGTTAAGTGTCCTCTTCCTCTTATCCCATCATTCCAGTTTATTCCTTCCCTTCCAATCCTCTTTTTCCAATCTCGGTAGCCTCTTAGCAGAATTCATTGGGCCTCTTTTGGCTCCATGGCCAAAAGAGCTTTTGGCCATGGCCATTGGCTTTTGGTCCATACATGCATGAATGCATCACAAACTTAAAATAGTTTTATATTTTTTGGGTTTTCACTAGCCTCTTTTGGACACGGTATTTTAGTAAATACTACAGCAGCCACAATTTGGAATCAGTAAATGTAAAGTTAAAGGTTCCCCTTGCACATATGTGCTAGCTGCTCCCGACTCTAGGGGGCGGTGCTCATCTCCGTTTCAAAGCCGAAGAGACAGCGCTGTCCAAAGACATCTCCGTGGTCATGTGGCCAGCAGTGTCTAAACGCCCGAAGGCGCACGGAACGCTGTTCCCTTCCCACAAAAGGTGGTTCCTATTTTTCTACTTGCATTTTCTACATGCTTTCGAACTGCTAGGTTGGCTGAAGCTGGGACCAGTAATGGGAGCTCACTCCGTTACGCGGCGCTGGGGATTCAAACCGCCAACCTTTCTGATTGACAACCTCAGCGTCTTAGCCACTAAGCCACCGCGTCCCACTACCTGGAAGTTACAGAAAGGAAAATGAGAGAATGAGGCAGAGACAGTTAAAGATGCTTTTCACAATGAAACTGAAAACTTCCAGATAAGAATCACGGTTTAATGATGACACATAGAGTATAGTACTTATTAGCATCTTTAAATCTGTTGATCATTGGTCCACAGCAGGTGGCAGCACCTGTCTAATTCACCTTGATGGATTTCAAAGCCAAACAGTACCAGGCCTGATTAATATTTGGATTGGAGACCACTTGGAAATCCTAAGCTTAAAAGGAAAGGCAGAAAACTTTTAAAAGAATAGAATAGAATAGAATAGAATAGAATAGAATGTAGGATAGACAAAGTAGAGTAGAGTGGAGTGGAGTGGAGTGGAGTGGAGTGGAGTGGAGTGGAGTGGAGTGGAGTAGAGTAGAGTAGAGTAGAGTAGAGTAGAGTAGAGTAGAGTAGAGTAGAGTAGAGTAGAGTAGAGTAGAGTAGAGTAGCAGTGTTTCTCAACCTTGTCAACTTGAAGATGTCTGGACTTCCACTCCCAGAATTCCCCAGCCAGCATTCACTGGCTGGGGAATTCTGGGAGTTGAAGTCCAGACATCTTCAAGTTGACAAGGTTGAGAAACACTGGAGTAGAGTAGAGTATAATTCCTCTCCAGCAAAGTCCCAGCCAACAGTATTTCATGAGATTTCACAACTATAGACCTTTATCAGGCTTGGAGAGCTGCCAGCCTGATATCTTCCAAATGCCATGCTGTAGCAGCAATTACTTGGCAAGACGTCACACCTAAATCTCCACACTAATTAAACGAGCTATTTGTCTCCTGCAAACTCCACTCCCCTTTCGCTCTTTATTCCTTATGGGAGGGGCCATTCATCGTCCACCTGTGCCTTTACCCCCGAGTCGGCAAGTTTCTTCCTTAGCTGTCCCCTTCTCCTGGCAGCTCTGCGCATACGCACACTGGGAACAGGCTCCCGCTGTTCTTCTGCCCCGACTCTGATATCCGACTCCAAAGACAGCTGATAACTGTCAGAGGGCCCTGGCCCCATCTCTGCCTCTGACGCAGAGCCCTCCTCCGAGCCTTCCCCAGACTCCAGGACTGGCCCATGTTCCTCCCCAACCTCCTCCCTGTCCGAGTCTGCTACCGGTTACGCTGGTGGGCCACAACTTTATAGAAACCTAGGGCAAAATCGGCTAAAGAATTTGTGTTGTGAAGGGGAGGAGAGAACAAGGGCTCCGGCAGCGTTTGTAGTGCTCCAATAAGCACTACAGGTTACCAGTAGTGTTTTAATCTGTGAAAATATGGCCAGGCTTGTCAATCTGGGATCCTCCTTCCTATCTGATGTCATCTCATCCTGACTCAGTAGATACAACCTGACTGTCTCCTTCTTTTTGCGCCCGCCTAGATCTTTGGAGGTGATCGCTGGTCTGGAAAGCAACAGTAAAGTTTTTACCGTTTACGTTCACGGATTGCTCCAGCTCCAGGTAAGGATTATGCAACAGATGGCGACTCTTATTTTTATTTTATTTTATTTTAATAAAGGTATAACCCGCCCTTCTCCAAAAAGGACCCAGGGCAGCGCACAGGAATTTAAAACATACAAATCTGACAAAAATATAAAATTTAAAAGACATATTACATTCCTATCCTGTGCTAAAATTAATTTAAAATCCCCAATTAAAACTGTCTAAAAATAGTCGTAGCAGAAGGTTACGCTAGGCCGGCTGGATGAAAAAGGTGTGTCTTTAGACACTGGCGGAAGAGGCGGAGATCTGAGATGGTGTGTAGTTCAGGGGGTAAGTCGTTCCAAAGGGTAGGGCCCGCCACAGAGAAGGCCCTTCCCCTGGGTGTCACCAGCCGGCATTGCCCGGCCGACGGCATCCTGAGAAGGCCCTCTCTGTGGGATCGGATCGGACGCAGGGATGTATGGGGCAGGAGACGGTCTTGCATATAACTAGGTCCCGAGCCATGGAGCGCTTTAAAGATGGTCGTCAAAACCTTGAAGCGCACCCGAAAGACCACAGGTAGCCAGTGCAGCTCGCGCAGGAGCAGTGTTATATGGGAGTATCTAGGGGCTCCCGTAATCACCCGCGCGGCTGCATTCTGGACTAGTTGTAGCTTTCGAGTGCATCTCAAGGGAAGCCCCATGTAGAGAGCATTACAGTAGTCGAGTCGGGATGCCACGAGTGCTTGAAGTGACTGTGCGAAGGGCAGCCCGATCCAGTAAGTTATTCTTGATTTGTTCATCAAGCCAACAGAGGGTTGGCGTCCAATGTATGTCTCATTCATTTTTCCTCTTCCTTTCTCCCCTCTTCCTTTGGCGTCCGCCACGCAGGTTGGACAATACACCTCCATCTTTGTGGACAACAGCGCCGGAGCCCCCCTGACCATTCAGAATGGATCGGACTTCATGGGCATGTTTGTGGGAGTCTAACTCCCAAGGCCATCTGCCACGGAGAAAGGGGGGAGGAGAGAAAACGCCCGTCTGGCCATCTGATGGACAAGCTTGAACTCTGAACCCTGCCCGCCAAAAAGGACCTGCCTTCTCGTCGCCATTAGCATTCTGCAGCTGAATGAAGCAAACGTTTTTATCTCCCCCTCCCCCCAAAAAAGAGGCCTAGCAACAATCCAAGAGGAAAAGAGAGAGGGATAGCTTTCAACGCGGGCCCCAAACCCGGATATAGTTTCCTTCCATTGGCAGATTCAGATTTTGCAATCTTAGTTTGGAGATCCGAGGAAATCTTTCCTTCTGTGATTTCAATAAGGCTAAGGGGCAGTGGTGAAATCCAATTTTTTTTTCTACCAGTTCTGTGGGCATGGCTTGGCTTGGCGGGTGTGGCTTGGTGGGCGTGGGAGGGGAAGGATACTGCAAAAACTCCATTCCCACCCCATTCCAGGGGAAGGATACTGCAAAATCTCAATTCTTACCCTACTCTGGGGCCAGCCAGTTCTCCAAACTACTCAAAATTTCCGCTATCCGTTCTCTGAACTACTCAAAATTTCCACTTCCGGTTCTCCGAATTACTCAAAATTTCCGCTACCGGTTCTCTGAACTACTCAAAATTTCCGCTTCCATTTCGGCTACCGGTTCTTCGAACTATTCAAAATTTCAGCTACCGGTTCTCTGAACTAGTCAAAATTTCGGCTACCGGTTCTTCGAACTACTCAAAATTTCCGCTACCGGTTCTCCGAACTACTCAAAATTTCCGCTACTGGTTCTCTGAACTACTCAAAATTTCCGCTTCCAGTTCTTCGAACTATTCAAAATTTCCGCTTCCAGTTCTTCAAACTACTCAAAATTTCCGCTACCGGTTCTCTGAACTACTCAAAATTTCCGCTTCCAGTTCTTCAAACTATTCAAAATTTCCGCTACCGGTTTTCTGAACTACTCAAAATTTCCGCTACCGGTTCTTCGAACTATTCAAAATTTCTGCTTCCAGCTCTTCGAACTACTCGAAATTTCCGCTTCCGGTTCTTCAAACTATTCAAAATTTCCGCTACCGGTTCTCTGAACTACTCAAAATTTCCGCTACCAGTTCTCCAGAACCTTTCAGAACCTGCTTGATTTCACCCCTGCTAATGGGGCTGAGAATATGCAGGGCCTTAGAGCTTGTCGATCGGAAACATCAACAGTTTGGCAGTTCGAATCACTGACTCCGTGTCACGGAGGGAGCTCCCATTACTTCTCCCAGCTTCTGCCAACCTAACAGTTCTAAAGCACATTAAAAAATGCAAGGAGAAAAATAGGAGCCACCTTTGGTGGGAAGGGAACAGCGTTCCGTGCGCCTTCGGCGTTGAGGTATGCCAGCTGCATGACCATGGAGACGTCTTCAGACAATGCTGGCTCTTCCGCTTTGAAATGGAGATGAGCACCGCCCCCTAGAGTCAGGAATGACTGGCACATATGTGCAAGGGGAACATTTATCTTTACCTAATTTTTAAAGGGGTAACTTTTCAGGGCCCTTCATAAACGTCTTGGAAAGGAGTCTTGGAAAGGGAATGTGTGCACTTTGGTTTCAGAAAAACCCAGTTTTAATCCTCAGGTCTCTGGGAAGGGCTAGCAAAGCGTCCTTACCTGAAAATCTGGAGAGCAATCAAAGTGGCTCAGAAAAAATGTTCCTCCCAAAGGAAGTCTGGGAGATGAGGATTGAAATAATTACACTGACGAAATCTAATCTCAAAATTTGGATTTTGAGTTAGGGCTAGGAGACAAGACCGTGTTAATTGAAAATGGACATGTCCACGCTGGCACACTTTAAGTAGCAGATTCTCTCTTCTCGCATGTCAGTGGTGTTACATTCTTGATGTCTGCTTCCGGACTCCATTTCAAGAAACGCTGCCAGAGGTTTTTCACATTTTTCTACCATGCCTTGGTACCAAGGTGGGCCTGCGTGTGTGCTTTTGAACGGGCCCTCCTTAATCGTTATTATAATAGAAAGAAATGTATATTATTTAAGCTCTTCGTGCTTGACCCCAAGATCCCAGCCTTAGCGTCGGAAGGCTGCGCAAAGCCAGATCGGAGCGAAGCTTCAACATGAACTGAACTGATTTCTGTTCAGACAGAACTTCTGGCTTTGTGGAGATCGTCACAAGGGAAGGGGGAGGATTAACATGATTGTCTGCCTCGCGCATACACTGAGAGATGGACACATGTGTACATGAGAATTGCAGGAGCGAATAATCCAGTCCCCATCGTTGGAGATGTCTGAAATCAAGTATACTACCTCCATAAAGCCCTAGTAAGGCCACACCTAGAGTACTGCATCCAGTTTTGGTCACCACACTATGAAAAAAAATAGGTTGAAACTCTAGAAAAAGTTCAGAGAAGAGCAACAAAGATGATTAGGGGACTGGAGGCTAAAGCATATCAAGAATGGTTGCAGGAACTAGGCATGGCTAGTCTAGTGAAGAGAAGGAACGGGGGAGACAGGATAGCAGTCTCTTCTAATATTTGAGGGGCTGCCTCATAGAGGGAGGGGGGTCAAAGCTATTCTCCAAAGCACCCGAAGGCCAGACAAGGAATAATGGATGGAAACTGACCCAGGAGAGATTCAACCTGGAAATAAGGTGGCATTTCCTGAGACGGAGAACAATCCACCCATGGAAGAGAAGTTGCCATCAGAGGTTGTGGGAGCTTGATCCCTGGAGGCTTTCAAGAAGAGACTGGACTGCCATTTTTTGGAAATAGTGTGGGGTCTCCTGCTTGGGCTGGGGGGGGTGTTGGACTAGATGAACTCTAAGGTCCTTTCCAACTCTGTTAATCTAATCTAATCAAGGGTTGTTGGAAAGTGACAATGATCCGACTCGGGAGGGTGCTGAAGAAGGTGGAAGTGACCCCATTCAGAACTTTTGTGGGATTCCCAAGGACAAAAACGAAACACTGTGAATTAAGGTGCTGATCCCCTTCCCCGTCCGTGACACCTTAATGTATCCGTCGCAGCAGGTGACTTTGCCTTGTGCCCACCTGTGTACCCCCCCCCTCCTACAGGAGGTTAAAGGTGAAATTCTGGGGTTGACCTCTGCTCGCTCTGAAGAGCTGAATCTCGGCAGTTGAGTGAATTCGCACTGGTGGCCGAAACTAAAACTTCAGAAAGGCCCCCCGGCCTAGAGGAATGCCTCCTTTGTAGGTGCGAATAATTGCCCCATTTGGAACAGTTTTGATAGTATGGCTGCTTTCTGGGAGAAATTATACCCCGTTTCCCAGAAAATAAGCCCAGATAATAAGCCCAGCCAAGCTTTCGAGAGCATGCGTTAAAATAAGCCCTCCCCCCCCCAAAATAAGCCCTCCCCCAAAATATTGCAACATAGCAGCAGCCGCGAGGGGACCACGCTCGCTGCCTCCTGCACCTCAAAAACAATAAGACCTCCCCGAAAATAAGGCCAAGCGCTTATTTCAGGGGTCGAAAGAAAATAAGACCCTGTCTTATTTTGGGGGAAACACAGTATATGTTCCTTTTGGGGGTGTGCGGGCTGAGAATCACACAAGGATGTCAGGATACAGACGAAATTGTAGAAAGAATTGCCGTAAGGATAAATGTGACAGAAGGCTGGCAATAGAGAGACGAGTCCCAATTCTGTCCTGCTTAGTCCTGTCGTAGAAGACCAAAAATTTGACCTTTTCTTGATCTTTTCTTAACTTTTTAATGTTATTTTTATTTCGAGATTGAAGAAGATGTCAAAAAAAAATGGGGTAGGAGGGTGGGGGAAGCAAGCGCAACCGTTATAGCAAAACGTCTCGGCTTTCCTTTTACTGTCTTATGTTTTAATAAGATACATAAATAAATCTGTATATTTAGCCCCATTGTATATACACTGTCGTCTTTCTCCCCCTTTCCCCGGCCAAGGTGAGTCTAGAAAGTTGTAAACAGATCACAGGACGCCCGATTGGTTGCCAAGGGGGTCTGGCGTGATACAAGCTGGGTTGGCAAGTTGCCCTGTGACGTAAGGATCATAATTGTGCTGCTTTAAGGGAAGCTGGAAGCTCTGCTTAGGAGGACGGGATCCTGGCTAGCTTTCCACGTCACTTCTGAAGCCTAGAGATCAGTTCTGAGATTCAAACGGGGGCCAGCCTAGGCTGCCTCTTGTGCGTGGCTCTTCCGTGATTTGAACTGGTAGCGGTGCTCCGCTATCTAAGGGGCTGCGGGAGTGCAAGGCCAGGGACCGGCGCCTGGAGGCTCAGCGGGCAGAGATGGTCCGCCAGTTCCAGACCGTGATGCAGTCCCTCCGGCTCTTCGCCACCAGCGGCGCTTCCCTCCGGCCTTCGCCCAAAGCCCCCCACCAGGAGGCTGAAGCAGACCCCAAGTTGGACTTTCTGCCCCCCCCCTCTGACCTGCACAAAAAGACCCCGAAGGGGGAGACTCTCTGCAGCAACACAAGCATGTATCCGTCACAGGGGCCGTACTTTGAGGACCCCCTGATTTAGTGCAATATAAAAAAATGCAAATGATTCTCCAAATTTTCTTGCGGCACAACAGTGGGTGACTTGCTGCATTCGACAGCTCTGTGGAAGAATCGAGGCACTCTGTTTTCAGGCTCAACGAGGAAGCCTTGCCCCACCATTGCCCCGTGCCCTTTCCATCGCGTGCCTGTCTGCCCTCTCCCCTTCATCGTTGCTAATGCCACCAACCCGTTTAGCACTCTGATGGCTCCGCTCTCGTGTTTTCCCTGGCAGCGTTTCCGACAGGTTACGTCGTTTTTTTTAAAGCCCTCGTCAGATTTCAGGTTTTTTCGTAAATGATTTTGATGCCACGTTCCAGACTGACTCCATGGGTATTTATGTTGGATTAGCGGCGGCTTTTTGCCTTCCCCCGCCAGAGGAAAGAAAAAGAAATGAAAAGCAGCGGGTATATAAACTCCTTCTGACTGGCAGGGAGTTTAACCCTTCTTGCAAAACCCTTTCCCTGCCTTATTAAGAGTTCGCAGGGAGGGAGCAAGTTAGAAGTAACGATCCAGAGATTAAACCAGGCGTATCCCATTGAAGAACTGAGCATCTCCTAATTTAAGGGCGCACAACTCGCACATTTTTGTGTGTGTGCTGGGTGTTGCAGAAACAGGAGTTGCGATCGTTACGATCAAGGAAACAGTCCAGATTTCTGGGATCCTTTAAGCCAGATTCTTGCAGTGGCTCTCCTCACCGCTGTTTCTTTAGATCTCTGGACAGTTTCCTCCCAAAGAAATTAGCTGAAGGTAATTTGCTAGTCGTTCCAACTCTAGGGGGTGGTGCTCATCTCCGTTTCGTCTGTCCGAAGACGTCTCCGTGGTCATGTGGCCGCCACAACTCAACGCCCGAAGGCGCACGGAACGCAGTTCCCTTCCCACTAAAGGTGGCTCCTATTTTTCTCCTTGCATTTTTTACCTGCTTTCGAACTGCTAGGTTGGCAGAAGCTGGGACAAGTCACGGGAGCTCCCTCCGTTATGCGGCGCTAGGGATTCGAACCGCCGAACTGCCGACCTTTCTGATCGACAAGCTCAGCGTCTTAGGCCCTGCGCCACCGCATCCAATAATCCTGGACTCGGCACCCACACAAGTTCTTGGTTCCTTCTGGTTTCCCACTACAGGTAGCCCTTGAATTGTCACAGTTCATTTAGTGAACGGTTTGAAGTCGCAACGGTGCTGAAAAATGCAACGTGTCCATTTTTCACATTTACGATCGTTGCGGTACAGCTGATAAGTCACACCATCAAAATTCAGATGCTTGCCAACTCACTTGGTTGCAGTGACCCAGAGTCGCGACCTTCCAACACAAAAATCAACGGGGACCCGGATTCCCGAAACAACTCCGTGCTTGCTAACGTAACAACGTCATGATTCACTTAACAACGGCGAGAACGAAGGTCGTCAAATGAGGGGAAGCTCACTTCACAACTGTCTCGCTTAGCAATTTAGAAATGTTGGGCTCCGTGGTGTTCGTAAGTCAAGGACTACCTGTCCTTAAGTGAACACAGGCCAATCTACTTTTCCATTTTGCATTTATTTTTCTGTCCTGGTTTTTTTTTTTTTGACAAAGTTCCAAACAGAATTTTTAATCTGCCTGGAAGGAGAACCGGGAGGTGAAGAAGGAGGAGAGGAAAGGTAGAAAAATATTTGGGGTGGGGGTGAGAGGGGGGGGGCAGAGGAATAGGCCTTGAGTGAATTATTTGCCTTCTAAATTAGCAACACTGCTGACATGTTGCTAAAAGGACCTGTCTTTGCCTCCCGACATAACATTTATGACGTGCTGTAGCTTTGAGGCATTTGGTGGGTTCTTGCTTACACTCTACTTACACACACATACATGGGCTTATTTCTGGTTCCTCCCAAAACTGTTTTCTGTTTTTTAAGGCATTCCTTCCTTCCAGTGACATGTCAGAACACAGGCTCCCCCAGGAACGACTCAATTCTAAGCGGAAGGCTACATCCTCACAACCAAAAACAAGGCACATATTATTAACAGGACTGGTTAAATAAACTTGTTGTTGTTGTTGTTGTTAGTTGCGAAGTCGTCTCTGGTCCATTGTGATCCCATGGACAATGTTCCTCCAGGCCTTCCCATCGATGATAGATAGATAGATAGATAGATAGATAGATAGATAGATAGATAGATAGATAGATAGATAGATAGATAGATAGATAGATAGATAGATAGACGAGGGAGGGAGGGAGGGAGGGAGAGGGAGAGGCACAGAGAGGGAGAGACAAATTAGATAGATAGATAGATAGATAGATAGATAGATAGATAGATAGATAGATAGATAGATAGATACAGTAGATGATAGATACATAGATATATAGATACAGATCTCTCTCTCTCTCTCTCTCTCTCTATCTCATCTATCTATCTATCTATCTATCTATCTATCTATCTATATCTCTATCTAGATATCCCTATCTCCCTCCCTCCCTCCCTCTCTATCATCTATTTATCATCTCTCTCTCTCTCCCTCCCTCCCTCCCTCCCTCCCTCCCTCTCTATCATCTATGTATCATCTCTCTCTCCCTCCCTCTCTCTCTATCATCTATCATCTCCCTCTCTCTCTCCCTCTCTCTCTATCATCTATTTATCATCTCTCCCTCCCTCTCTCTCTCCCTCTCTCTCTATCATCTATTTATCATCTCTCCCTCCCTCTCTCTCTATCATCTATTTATCATCTATCTATCTATCTATCTATCTATCTATCTATCTATCTATCTATCTATCTCTATCTAGATATCCCTATCTCCCTCCCTCCCTCTCTATCATCTATTTATCATCTCTCTCTCTCTCCCTCCCTCCCTCTCGATCATCTATCTATCTATCTATCTATCTATCTATCTATCTATCTATCTATCTATCTATCTATCTATCTATCTCTGCTATGTGAAAACAGAGAATAGACTACACTTGTTGGGGGAAAAGTCATCTATTTGGAGTATAACGTCAAACCAGCATTCTATAACCAGATGCAAGTTAGCCTTGTGTGCCTAGTGCTGGCTGAAAATTTGGAAGATTATAATCTCGTCATATCTGGAGGCCACCAAATTGGGATAAGGCTTAGGAGTTAAGAGATCAATTGTTCCCGACCCCAAAAAAACCTGCCACCATTTGTCCTTTTTGCTGTTCTTTATTTAGTCACAAGAGGAATCAAATATGGTACTCAAAGACTCCTCATAGTACAGGTAGAGCTCCATTGGGAGGAAAAAAACCCTTCAGGGCAGGTCAAGAGAGGCAAAAATCCGGTTCAGAACCTTGGTTAGCTCCCCATTAGCCCTCATTGACTGAGTTTGGGGGCGATGTTGGCTGGGCTTAGTTGCTACACCTGACCATCATGTGGCTTGCTTGGATTCTAGGTTCTGTGTTGTTTGAATCCAGCCACGTGGCTTGCAAATCAGGATTAGGGCTCAGCTCAAAATCTAAGCCCGCCCGCGGTAGCTCATTCAACAAATCAAATGAAAACATGGCTTTACATAAACCCAGTTTCAGAGGCCAACTTCTCAAGGAGCGTATATGAACAACCAGTGACGTTTTGGCTTGCATAGTATCCTAAATCTCGGAGCCCTTTGCCATTGGCCAGTTCAGATCTCTGTTAAGGATGAGCAGCTTCGTAGGCCGGTGGGAACAAAGAGATAGGAAAAAAAGGAAGAGGAGTTAGGCCAATGCAATTTGAGACTTGCGCCTATCCTTGTCGATACACGCAAGCAGAGATGGTATCCAGCCGGATCGGACTGGTTCGCCTGAACCAGTAGCAGAAATCGTGGGTGTGCCTGCCCCCTCGCCTGGCACAAAGCATGTTTTTGAGGCTGGGCGCATGAGTGGAAGGCAGGGGTGGGATTCAAAATATTTTACTACCTGTTCTGTGGGCGTGGCTTGGTGGGCGTGGCAGGGGAAGGATGCTGTAAAAACTCCATTCCCACCCCACTCCAGGGAAAGGTTACTGCGAAATCCCCATTCCCTCCCGATCAGCTGGGACTCGGGAGACAGAGAATAGATGGGGCTGGAGCCAGCCAGAAGTGATATTTGCCTATTCTCTGCTCAAAATTTCTGCTACCGGTTCTGCAGAACTGGTCAGAACCTGCTGGATACCACCTGTAGCGCGCGCTTTTTGCATTTGCGCCCAACTTTCTACGCATGAGCTGCACCTTCCGTACAAACACCTGGCCTCAAAAATGTGGCTAACTAGGATGGCATAGCACTGGGGCGGCTGGACGGGCTCACCTGTGATCTCTGCTACCGGTTCGCCCGAACCGGTCTAAACCGGTTGAATATCACCTCTGGCCAACACTCTCTAGCACAGCTGACCCTTTGCTATTGCTCCCCGGCTGTATGGAGTCCCATTTCTTAGAGACGATGTGACCAATGATTCAAAATTCTAGGAATTGTATATATGGATGGAGCAAGCTTCGTATTTTCCTCCCCAAAAACTAAGATGTGTCTTATACTCCGAAGCGTCTTATACTCCAAAAAATACGGTATTTTTTGTAGAATTGTGTGCCACTGGAAGCCTCTTTCAGATTTTTAATATAGGGTGTAACAGCCATAATACCCTGGTGCCCAAGGGTTATTTACTCGGCTGGATCTAATTATCTGAAAGTCATTACTTCCGAAGAAAACAACAAACAGATTGTTTGCGATCCATTTTAGGGGATCGCTGAGGCAGGCTTGTCCCTTTTAAAAAAGAGAGAATCGGAAAGCGAGAAGGGAAGGAGAGGAGAAAACCAATCTAAATTCATAGCTTAGGCTCCAAACCTGGAAGCGGGAGGGTGAAAAACCCACCAAGGCCAGCATAATTGGGCCCAAGGCCTTGGCTGGAAATCCAGAAGCTGGATGGATTTATGGCTTTGTGGGGGAAATTAATGAGCTCCCGATAGCCCAGCTCCAAAGTGCGTTTCTCTAACCAATTTTGCTTCGCTCAGAGCCGCACAGCGGAGGCCAACGTCTTAGATTTCGCGAGGCTCCCCTGTGTCCTCCTGGCTTGGCAAATGGTTTGTTGTTGCTGCTGCTGCTGTTGTTGTTGTTAGAGAATGGGGCTTAAAGCTGCATTCTTTCGTGAGGCGCTGTCTGACGTCATAGTCATTTCCGCGGCCGCTGAGCATGACACAACCCGAGGGCAGCATCCGAACTAAAGTGCCCATTCTGGGGCAAGTGGAATCGGGGTCAGAGCCTTGTAACGGGCACGGCTGCAGACTTCAATGGCTGGCCTCTGAGCAGAGGTGGTACTCTGCCGGTTGTAGGGTTTCCTGCCTAAGCATGGGGTTGGACTAGAAGACCTCCATGGTCCCTTCCAACTCTCTTATTCTATTCTATTCTATTCTATTCTGTTCTGCTCTACTCATTCTATTTTATTCTATTCTGTTCATTTTTATATTCTATTCTACTCTATTCCTTATTCTATTCTATTCTTCTATTCCTTATTCTATTTTATTCTAATCTGTTCATTTTCTATATTCTATTCTATTCCTTATTCTATTCCATTCCATTCTATTCTTCTAGTCCTTATTCTATTTTATTCTATTCATTTTCTCTATTCTATTCTATTCTATTCTATTCTATTCTATTCTACTCTATTCCTTATTCCATTCCATTCCAGTCTATTCTTCTATTCCTTATTCTATTCTATTCTTCTATTCCTTATTCTATTTTATTCTATTCTGTTCATTTTCTCTATTCTATTCTATTCTACTCTACTCTATTCCTTATTCCATTCTATTCTACTCTATTCCTTATTCCATTCTATTCTTCTATTCCTTATTCCATTCCATTCTATTCTATTCTTCTATTCCTTATTCTATTTTATTCTATTCTGTTCATTTTCTCTATTCTATTCTATTCTATTCTGATGTAGGCAGCACACAAAACCATGTTCATTAGTCTGCGGAAAATCCCCTCTCGGCGGAACTGGTCCCTTTGGCCCAAAAGGTGGTGTTTTAAATAATTCAAACGCAAGAACTGGATTTGGACTTTAATCTCTGGGAGCCTCCTTGCCTCGTAAGGAATGCCTCTCCATCAAGAGGCGCGACCTCTTCTGCCTCGACTTCCCCCAATTTCTTTCCCTCCCTCGCCAAGCCCGCGTAGGCTTCAGGTTTCCAACGAGACCCTTGTGCGCCGCGGATGGCGAGCGACTTCGGCGCTCAGACTGCAAATCTTCCAGAGGATTAGGGTTTAAACTTCAAATAGAAGAATGTAAATGTGTCTGGCTCCAGGGTGGCTGGAAACTTCTCGACGGAGCCAAAGTTGGTCCATACTTGGCGAAGACGAGCCGTTTGTCTGCCCACCCCCGACTGCATTCCAGTTCTCGGGGCTGGAAAATGTTTCGAGACGGGCTGTGCTTGCCCGCGGATGTCGTACGACGGATCCAACGGGGCTGCGGAAAAACAGGGAGCGAATTTGGGGGGGGGGGTTTGGAGATCGGGCCTGGAATAGGGTTTCTGCGAAGCAGATCGATGGCTCTGTTAAGAAGCTGAAAGTGTACGTCAGGCCACTGGGGGGGGGGGTTAGAAGAGGGGGACAGGGCCAGCGCGAGAGCATGGCTGCCTAGAGAGGAGGGTTTAAAATGCCCTTCGCTGGCTTGCCCCAAGGTTTGAAATCTTTACTTCCTCGGGGCCCTTTCTGAGTGTCCTTGTCAGCCCCCTGTTGTATCTCTCATAAGGTGACCAGACGTCCCGCTTTCGGTGGGACAGTCCCGCTTTTCAAGCATTTCTCCCACGTCCCGCGGCCTCTTAAAAATGTCCCGATTTTTTGAAAGAAATGTTAAAAATCTGGTCACCTTAATCTCTCACAATCTTCTGCAAAGTAGATTGCTGGCCGTGGCCTGCCTTGAAGGGAAACAGGACACGAAGTAGTGGAAGAATCAGTGTGAAGACACCGCGCGAGGCAAATTGAGGGCTTCTCATTTGGAGGCCCCGTTCCCACGTTGCCCAGAGCACCTTAATGCAGTTTTGGTTTCATGTGCTGTGCCCCCCCCCCCCGCAGCCGCCGATATTTGGAAGACAGAGGGCATGGTTTGGCACACTGCAAAAAAGAACTCGCTTTGAATACCGCATCCAATTTTGGTCGCCACGATGTAGAAAAGATGTGGAGACTCTAGAAAGAGTGCAGGGAAGAGCAACCAAGAGGATCAGGGGACTGGAGGCTAAAACATAGGAAGAATGGTTGCAGGAACTGGGTTTTGTGTAGCCTGATGAAAAGGAGATTCAGCATAACTTCCGTACAGTTTTGTTATTCGATGCTAGAATACAACATGAATTTGTGGTTCGGGGTGTCTTCCGAAGCCAATCAGAGCATATAGCTCAGCAATAAAGGGTTATGCAAACATGGATTGACTAAGGGAGACATGATAGCAGTCTTCCGATATCTCAGGGGCTGCCCCAAAGAAGAGGGAGTCAAGCTATTCACCAAGGCACCTGAGGGAAGGACAGAAAGCAATGGGTGGAAACTAATCAAGGAGGGAAGCAACTTAGAATTGAGGAGAAATTTCCCATCAGTGAGAACAGTTAATCAGTGGAACTACTTGCCCTCCAGAAGTTATGAATGCTCCGACACTGGAAGTTTTAAAGAAGATGTTGGACAACCCTTTGTCTGAAGTGGTGTAGGGTTTCCTGCCTGAGCAGGAGGTTGGACTAGAAGACCTCCAAGGTCCCTTCCAACTCTTGTTAGTGTATTCAATATAAGGCATGCGGATGACAAGGAAAAGATCTCATTCAGAAGAGGGAAGACTCATGCATTTGTCCCCAGCTGTTCACAAGGGATCAAGCTCACCCTTCAGTTTTAATTGATGGATGAATCCGTAAAGTTTATGTACACTGAGAGCCTCTGCACCAAAGACAAATTCCTTGTGTGTCCAATCACACTTGGCCAATACATTCTATTCTATTCTATTCTATTTTATTCTACTCTACTCTACTCTACTCTACTCCTACGTCTATTCTACTCTACTATATACTACTCTAATTCTATTCTGCTACTCTATTCGATTCTTGTTCTGTTCTATTCTATTCTACTTCTATTCTATTCTACATTCTATTCTATATTCTATTGATATTGTTTCCTGATTGCTTATTTGTACCCTATGACTATCACTGTAATGTACCTTATGATTCTTGACGAATGTATCTTGTCTTATTATGTACACTGAGAGCCTAGGCACCAAAGACAAATTCCTTGTGTGTCCAATCCCACCTGGCCAGTAAAGAATTCTATTCTATTCTATTCTGTTCTATTCTATTCTATTCTACTCTACTCTACTCCTACGTCTATTCTACTCTACTATATACTACTCTAATTCTATTCTGCTACTCTATTCGATTCTTGTTCTGTTCTATTCTACTTCTATTCTATTCTACATTCTATTCTATATTCTGTTGATATTGTTTCCTGATTGCTTATTTGTACCCTATGACTATCACTGTAATGTACCTTATGATTCTTGACGAATGTATCTTGTCTTATTATGTACACTGAGAGCCTCTGCGCCAAAGACAAATTCCTTGTGTGTCCAATCCCACTTGGCTAGTAAAGAATTCTGTTCTGTTCTGTTCTGTTCTGTTCTATTCTATTCTATTCTATTCTATTCTATTCTTGGAATTGTCTGCTTCTGGAGTTTTTGAAGGGATCCACTTGCCAACATGGAAGGGGTGAAGCTCCATGCAGTTTCCCACCACCACAAACACACACACACACACACACACACACACACACAGTCTGCATGCAAGCCAGCTCCCATTTCTGGATGTCAGCCTCTGTTTTAGGTCAGTCAGGACTGCTTTACGAGAGGTTGTACGGAAGCCATGGAGCAAACCGACTGAGACAGGAGGCTTTGCAAAAGCAACCCGCACGGCTCTCTGCCAGCTTTGGGGAGTATCTGGCTGGACGAGGCTACCTGGACCGTTCCAGCTAAACACAATTTCTTTTCTTTTCTTTTTTTTGCTGCAATGAATCAGTTACAAATAATACCGTGTGTCCTTGTGGCAAACCAAGTTTCGGATCACGTGATTTTGAAATCAAGGGTGGGGGGGGGGGAGAAAAAGAAACAGATCCGTCTAATCCAGCTTCCTATTTCACACAACTGCCAACCAGTTACTTTTAGAAAGTTTGCAAGTTGGGTTTCCCTCCTGTCGTTTTCCCCTGATAAAGAGATTTCCCTACTATATTATATATTATATTTATTAAATTTCTATCCCGCCCTATCTCCCAAAAAGGGACTCAGGAACTTAAAATCCAACATTACAAATAGTACAAATTCTACAAAATTTAAAACTACTATTAAACAATTTAACCCGTGCTAAAAAGGAGACAGTTAATTTAAAACCCAGCTCTAATAAAACACGGTTATAGCAGCTATGCCAGGCCGGCCATATGGAAGAAATAGGTTTTTAAAGTCCGGCGGAAGAGGCAAAGGTCGGTGTTAGTCCGGAGGTCTTGGGGGAGGTCGTTCCAAAGGGCGGGACCTGCCACAGAGAAGGCTCTTCCCCTGGGCATCGCCAGCCGGCATTGTCCAGCGGACGGCACCCTAAGGAGGCCCTCCCTGTGGGAGCGGACAGGTCGAGTGGAGGTATGCGGTAGAAGGCGGTCCTGCAAGTAACCAGGCCCGCTGCCATGGAGCGCTTTGAAGATGGTCACTAAAACCTTGAAACGCACCGGGAAGGCTACAGGGAGCCAGGGCAGCTCGCGCAGGAGAGGCGTTACATGGGAGTATTTTGAAACTCCCCAAATCCCCTGCGCGGCCACATTCTGCACCAACTGGAGCCTCCGGGTGCATCTCAAGGGGAGTCCCTACTGGTTCACAAATGTGAGCTCGCGTGCTCACTTCACTCATACGTGCCCCATCGACACATGCATTCAGTCTTCCACGCATGCCCTTTGACCACGCACGTGGGTTACACATATGCACGGGGCTTGGAAAAACGTACCTAAATAGGAAGGCATAGAGCCAGGGCCGGTGGGCAAGCCAACCCCCGATTTCCACTACCGGTTCGGGCAAACCGGTCCAAACCAACTGAATACCACCGCTGAATGTGGGGCACTCCACTGCTTGAACAGTTGCAACTCCCTAAGACGTACGTAGCAAGGGACGTTGGGGAAGGTACTCTGGCAACATCTGGAATATTGTTCGGATTTGGGATGAAGCTTAGAAGAAGGTCGGACGCCTGAGACAGCTGGTGAAGGTCTTCAAAGGCAGATCTCCAGGGAGAGGAAGCTCTGGATCCAACCAGGAGAAGCGTGCGTGATCCTAAGACCTTTCCCCCATTAACGAAGTTTGCAAAGATCGTCTTTCTAGGTCAAATATTCCATTTGCAGACTTTTCTCAGTCTTTTTCCCCCCCCCCCGTCCCTCTCCTTTTACTGCCATGTGCTTGAGATCAACGGGCGAAAGGAGAACCGAGCCTTTAAAAGGAGCAGCCCCCTCCCTCAAAGCCGACAGCAAATCCACATTAAACAGGATTAAGAGTGTGTTGAGATAGTGTCATACTTGGCTCCCGCCCAAGAATCTCGGCTCCCCGAGTGCTGAAGTCAAGCTGCCCTCTTTTTTTGTCTCCTTTTTAAATGATAGCCTGGAATTTTGATATATTTTCTTTGTAAAATAAACACGTCGTCTTGCGCATGGCCTTCTTTTCATCTGGGCAAGATCATCACGTCAAGCGTTTTGGGGGTGGGGGGGTGGGAGTGAGTTACAACCCTTGAGGAATAACCTTGGGCTTGGATTACAGAAGTGGCAGCCTGGGCTGAGCTTCCTAATTTCCTAAAACCCGAACCTCCATAAAGGCGGCATTACAGACTAGCCCTGGATCAGATCAAAGGCCACCGTAGGTCCGTGCGTCGCTTCCCAAAATTGCCAACCAACCGCTTCCTTTGACTAAGCCCAAAATTGTTCTTACAGCTGTTATAAATGATGATTCTATTGAGCTACAAATTGTGGTTGTTAGTTGCGAAGTCGTGTCTGACCCATCGCAACCCCATGGAGAACATTCCTCCAGGCCTTCCTGTCTTCCACCATCCTCTGGAGCCCATTGAAGCTCACGCCAACAGCTTCAGTGACTCCATCCAGCCACCACCTTCTCTGCCATCCCCTTCTTCTTCTTTTTCTTCTGCCCTCCATCGTTCCCAGCATGAGGCTCTTCTCCAGGGAGTCCTCCTTCCATCTCCTCAGGTGGCCAAAGTCTTTGAGTTTCCTCTTCAGGATCTGGCCTTCTAAAGAACAGCCAGGGTGGATCTCCTCTAGGAATGACTGGATGGATGGATAGATGGATGAATGGATACTTGAGAAGTCATGTCTGACCATCGTGACCCCATGGACAACGTTCCTCCAGGCCTTCCTGTCCAACTACCATCTTCTCTGCCGTCCCCTTCTTCTTCTTCTTCTTCTTCTTCTTCTTCTTCTTCTTCTTCTTCTTCTTCTTCTTCTTCTTCTTCTTCTTCTTCTTCTTCTTCTTCTTCCCTCCATCGTTCCCAGCATGAGGCTCTTCTCCAGGGAGTCCTCCTTCCGTCTCCTCAGGTGGCCAAAGTCTTTGAGTTTCCTCTTCAGGATCTGGCCTTCTAAAGAGCAGTCAGGGTTGACTGCTCTTCAGAGACACAAAAAAAATAATCTTTTTCTTAAGAGTGTCATCTTCGGGGGAAGAGAGAGGCCGACACGAAAATTTGCTGGAAGAAACATCTTCCACGTACCTTATGTGCCCCATGGGAAGGCCCTTCTCCACCACCGCAGCGCCCCAAACAGTAGCTTGCCACATGGAAAGTTGGCATTGGGAACACAGGACAGAGTGTGTGGAGATGAGGAGGAGATACAGATGGACCAACCTCTCATCAAGGCCTTCACTATTCGGTTGCCAAGAACAGCTGCAACCTCTGACAAGCCGGGAGTGGTGTCCCTCGGCAAATGAGCTCCCAGTTGGGATGCTGTTTAGAAACTGTTTTGGCCATGTTGGTAGAAAGAAAGTAGACTGGACCCCCTGCCTCGACATCTTAACCTTGCTGCCAAAGCCCCCCTCCCCACTTCGGGAACGCAAGTGTGGCTGACGTTTACAGAGTGCTGTAGTAGGTGGACATTTCCAAATGGGGAGCATTTTTGACCAGGAGAAGAGGACAAAATGCTGGCAGGGTAAGTCTTTATTGTTTTTTTTTTCCCCCTGTGCACTTCTAACCACATGAAATCTGCCCTAGCACAGATACTCTGGCAAAGATCTACTGGTTACATACAGTATATCCCCACATACTAGGTTCATCCTGGTTTGCATTTCTTGAGGCGCCTGGTTCTGTACTGAACCCAGAATAAGAGTTTGGAAAAGGTCTTCTAGTTCAACCGTATAATACAATACAATACAATAGCAGAGTTGGAAGGGACCTTGGAGGTCTTCTAGGCCAACCCCCTGCCTAGGCAGGAAACCTATACCATTGGCTATCCAACATCTTCTTAAAGATTTGCAGTGTTGGGGCATTCACAACTTCTGGAGGCAACTTCTGTTCCAGTGATTAATTGTTCTAACCTTCTCAGGAGTGAAATCCAGCAGGTTTTACAGAACTGATAGCGGAAAGTTTGAGTAGTTCGAAGAACCAGTAGTGGAAAGTTTGAGTAGTTCGGAGAACCAGTAGTGGAAATTTAGAGTAGTTCGAAGAACCAGTAGTGGAAAGTTTGAGTAGTTCGGAGAACCAGTAGTGGAATGTTTGAGTTCAGAGAACCGGCAAATGCCACCTCTGGCTAGCCCCAGAGAGGAGAGGGAATGGGGATTTTGCAGTATCCTTCCCCTGCCATGCCCACCAAGCCATGCCCACCAAGCCACACCATGCCCATCAAGCCACGCCCACAGAGCTGGTAGTACAAAAATTTGAATTTCACCACTGAACCTTCTGCTCAAGCTGGAGACTCTATACCAGAGGTGTGAAACTCAAGGCCACGGGGGGGGGGGCAGATCCAGCCCTTGGGGTGCTTAGACCTGACCCATGGGGCCGCCCTGGAAACAGCAAAGGACCAGCCTGCTGTGCCTCTGCCAGTAAAAACGGAGCCCACCATGGCCGCATGCAGCCTCCCTGAGCTCTGTTTTCGCTGGCAGAGAGTTGCAGGAGGCCATCGCAGCCAAAAACGGAGCTCAGGAGCCTGTTTTTGCTGGCAGAGTGCTCCAGCCACCACAGGTGCCCCCTGACACAAGTGACGTCATGCTGGCCATGGCCACCGTGGCCCCCTGAGGTGAAACACAACCCTGATGTGGCCCTCAATGAAATTGAGTTTGACATCCACGCTCTATACCATTTCAGACAAGGGTTTGTCCGATCTCTTCTTAAAAATCTGCAGTGATGGAGCACCCACAATTTCTAGAGGCAGTTAATTGTCCTCACTGAGAAGAAAGTTCTCCTTAATTCTCCATTTGACTAGACAAATCCAGTTTCTGCAACTGTTCACCGTGTGTTTTAACCTCCAGCCCTCTAATCGTCTTCGTTGCTCTTCTCTGCACACTTTCCAGAATCTCAACCAGAGATGGTATTCAGGCGGTTCGGACCAGTTCGCCCGAACCGGTAGCAGAAATCCACCTACCATGGGTCTCTGCCATCCTATTTAGGCAAGTTTTTGAGACTGGGCACATCGTGGGAACCGGGGGTAACAAAATGTGAAACCCACTGCTGATCTCAACATCTTTTGTATTGTGGTGACCAAAACTGGATGCGGAATACCAACGCGTTGTACAGAATCCGAAAATGGCTATGTTTGGGAATCGCTTTCTGTGTGCGGAGTTTCCCCCCAACTCTACTCAGAAATAAGTGCTTTCTTCCAGCATGGAAAGTTGGGGCTGAAACTCTATCTCTTTCTGCTTCCACAGAAGTCTTTCAGGCAGACTTATTTATGAGAAATCTGGATTGCACGGTCGGTCCAGGCTGGGCTACAGTTGGCGACGTTTTGCTTCGTTTACATTAAGATCACTTGAAAGTCTACAATAATACCGTGAGTTTATGTTGCGTTTTTCAATCACAACAATGCATAGAGACTTGGTGGAGCCACACTGCTCTTTGTAGACGAAGGGCGAAAGGAGAGAGAGAGAGAGATTGCTGGGAGCCCACCAACTTCTCGGTTGATAACTCATTTGTTCATGCTTGAGAGGGAATTTGGATGGGTGACTTGCAAACCGGAGAGCTCGTTAATCAGACCTGTCAAGGACAGCCAGGAGAGCAGTGGTTCGTCCCCATCTAAACCAAGGCTAGGCAGCCTTTCAGAATGGAGGGTTCTCTTTACAGGCTGTGTACGGCTGAACTGCAACAGAGTGATCAACACCTGGAATGCGCTACCTGCATACAAAACTTTTGCCAAACCAATTCTCAAATACAGCTCGTCTGCCTGGAATCCACACTGTTTACTGGACATTAATACAAGCGAGAGAGTCCAGAGGTACTTCATGAAAAGAGTCCTCCACTCCTCTGCTCAAAACAGAATCCCTTATGCCACCAGGCTCGAGATTTGGGGCTTGGACAACCTGGAACTACAACGCCTACGGTCTGACCTAATTGTAGTATAGAAAATTGCCTGCTACACCATCCTACCTGTCAATGACTACTTCAGCTTCAACCTCAATAACACACAGGCAAACAATAGATACAAACTCAAGGTCAACCGCTCCAAACTCGATTGCAGAAAATACGACTTCAGCAACAGTGGCCAAAACCTGGAATGCTCTACCTGACTCCGTTGTTACATCCTCAAACCCCCAAAACTTCAATCTTAAACTGTCTACCCTGGACCTCGATATGACCAGTGACTTCCAGCAGTCTCATAATATACCGAGTGACATAGTAAGACTGCCAGGCTCTCCATGGTTCGTTGTTTGGCCTAGGAGGCAGCGAAGAGAGCCGAAGCAGAAGCGGGGATGCAGAGCAGGTTTGCTAGTTCGATTACGGAAGCAGCCTCACAGACTAGCATTACCAAGCATTTTCCTAACCAACTCTAGATCCTTTGTCCACAAAACCGATGAACCAGAGCTATGGATGGCAGCGAATCAGCTCATTCGTGACTGCTGTGTGATGATCATCACAGAGACCTGGCCTCATCCACTTGTACCGGATGCGTCTGTGGAGCTAACTAACCGCACCACACACCGCTTTGACAGAAACAACAACTCTGGTAAAAGCAAAGGTGGAGGACTGTGTATTTACACACATAATAGCTGGTGTACTAACAGTAGAGTTGCTTATACACACTGTTCTGCAGACGTGGAATTCTCAACTGTCATTTGTCGGCCATTTTATTTACCTAGAGAGATTTCTGTTATAGTCATCACTGCTGTCTATATTCCACCTGATGCAAATGTTAGCACAACGCTCAAACCAATTTCATTGTAATTTTACAATGACA